>WBMW01002035.1:44406-55176 GCA_013396635.1 Penelope pileata
TTTAACTAAGACATCAGTAAACCCACAAAACTGGAAATGGTGACAGTGCGAAATGAATCAGCCGCCTCTAAAGAGAATAGGAAACACAAAATCCGAGCGGGGAGGGGGGTGTCTCTCAGGCGGGGACCACCACCCAAAGTGTGGCAGGGGAGGCAGCAGGGGAAGGCGGCTCGGCTCCCCGTGTCCCCACAGACCGCACAGGGCAGGCACTGGGTGCGCTCCGACCCGCTCCCATCGCCAGCTCAACGCTGCCTTCCGACAGACCCAGCTTCAGCTGAAGAACGTCCAGCAAAGTTTGCTGGACGGCAGCCCTTCCTCTCCCTCCTCCGAGCTCAGTTCAGAGCCGATGTCAAATGCCTCTTTTGAGGCTTTTCCCTTAAGTCAGTTCGCGTATGTTTCTCCCAGAGGTTTTATTATTATCATTATTTTTTTTATTATTATTATTGTTACTTTCCGCTTCTTTTTAAGGCTGAGCGTAGCTGTCAGCCGAGAGCAGGAAATTTTAGGTCACCGTGCGGTTAATTTCCAGGGGTCGTTAATTAGTAATGTCGCAGGAGTTAAGGCAGAAACTTGTTGGCTGAGATTAGATTATGGAGGAAGGAAAACCTGCCGGTGGGCTCCATTACATCCACAACCGGGGACGATTTTTCTCATCCGGAAAAGTCAACGTTGGTACAAGCATCTCCAACAGATACAGAAGCGGGGCCGGGGCTGAGCCCCCCCCGAGCCGCAGCCCCACGCGAGAGGCAGCTCCGAGGAGATGGGGAGGGCTTCGGGACAAGGGGAAAAAAATAAAGGGGTGAGGGCAGATGGCACTTAATGTGACTGAACAGTTCGTGATCAAGGGAAGGGAGCGGCTGGGGGAGCCGCTTTCAGAATTTGGATTATCCCGAAACCTCAGAAGGAAGAGGGGCTGAATGTAGGTTCGCCTGCAGGGCGGTGCTTTGTGGGTAGCGGAGGGTGAAGTTTTAACTCGAATAGCTGACAAATAGAAATATTCACCGCAGTTGTTAAAATGACACTGGGAAGAGTCAAATGGGGAAAAAAAAAAAATCAAAGCATGGAACTGAGCAAACAGCCCGAAAGGGAACGGACGGGGAACGGCCAGGGAAGGGGAGAGAGAGGGATTCCGTGGTGCCTGGATATCCCGACAGGAAGAAATGCCAACAGAGAAATCGGAGAAGAGAGTTTGTTCAGCCTGTCTGGTCTATACAGCAGGGGCTTAAAAAACTGCATCTGGAGCAGAGCTGTCCTTGCCTGGCTGGCTTTACTCTCTGATTTTTACATATATCTATCTATTTAGCAACAAGTATCCAAGGATCTCAACTAATCCATTCTGGAGTTTCTTGGAATTGATCCAAACGGCAATATAGTTGTAATTGTACTTTGCTTAAAACACCGTTTCTTGAGCAGTGTGAAACAAGTCATAAAAGTCATACACCGTGTCGCTGCTGGCTCCCCCGCCCCTCGATGCTGCGCCGACCCTGCCAGCTCCCTCCGAGTACTCGGAAGGGGCACAAAAATCATTCCGAAGGTGTGTGACTGCATCACAAACCGGAATGGATCCGTTTGAAGTGATTTAGAAGGCACTTCTGGTTTGGTTGTTTCTAGGAAAAAAAAAAAAAAAAAAGGAAAANTATAAAAAAAAAAAAAAAAAAAAAGGAAAAAAAAATACCTCCCCAACTATTTCTGTTTGCCCACGAGCAAGGAAGATGCTGAGATCTGCTTCCCAGCCCTAACGCTGCTGTTCCAGGCGGGGTAAGGGGGTAGGACTGGGTTACTGTGCACTGCGTTTGGGTGGAGATGAAAGGCCCTGCGAAGTTTAGATACATTTCTATTTCCCTCATCCCTCACTTGGAGACTCACCCAGCAGCAACCATAGCTAATCAGCCACAACTAATCTCGAAAAAAGCAAACTTTCTTTTTTTTTTTTTTCAATTAACAATATCTTTCCATCATTAGAGGCCGTGGCTATAAATATCCGACTATTTCTTTTTAAAAGAAAAAAAAAAATGACAGGAGAATCGCCGTCTCCCTCCCCCCTTTCCCTGCACACCCACACTTTTCGTGTCTAAAATTAGCCCGCAAACTCCGCACCGGGGAGAAAGTGCGAAGCCGCCGAGGCGGGGAGGCTTCAGCAGAGCCCGCAGAGGCGGGGGCAGCGCCGGGGCCGGGGCCGCAGCAATCAAAGGAGCCAAGAGCATCTCCGCGCATCAGCTCGGCTCTTCAGAGAGCGATTGAGGCTGGAAATCTGTAAAATCCACGCCAAGCTTTCTCCTCTCGCTACTAGGCACCCTTTGACACAGTTGTATTGAAGTTGGGGCTGGAAGGTCCTTGGAGGTCTCTGAGTGTGACAGTACTTAGAATAGCGGGTAGATGGCACAATTTTCTAACATTTAGAGAGAAGAACCCACGCTGGGAGCAATAAGTCCATTTAAAAGCCCTTTATTTAAAAGGAACAAAGATAACTGACAAACAAAGTACAGAGACATCTCAATGAAATTTCTGGAGGAGAATAAAAAACTCTCTGCAAAAGAAAATACAAGTTCTCGGCTTTATTTATTGTCACGTTGAGTACAAGACCGAAATTAAATTAAATTAAATTAAAACATATATGTATCTAACGAGCCAATATCGCTCCTAGACGCTTACATCGGAGATCCGGGTAGTAAAACAGGAGCAGCTCTTTGGAAGGAAGGAAATTCAGCAGGCAGGGTTAACGGCCCCGCACGAGCCCAGCTCTCGCCTGCCCGTTGTCTAAAGGACTCCATCAAATCAGCACATGCAATTTTTTTTTTTTCCAAGGCGAATCACAGAAAGATGTGGTCGAGGGGGGGGGAACAGGACTGGGGGAGGAGGGAGAAAGCTGAGGTTGGGAGATACTTTCTAGGAAAGGGAAATAATCTTCAGGGCTATGTGGCTGCATTTCAGTATTTCTTTTTTTACAGTGCTTGAATTCAACACTGAATGGTGGTTCCTTCTGAGTTCGCTCCTTTTATTCCCGCACGCACTAATGGGTAGGGTTCAAAGCGAGGGCTGAGAAAAAGGAGAGAGACATTTCGGCAGGAGCAGCAGCAGCATCTCCCGGGCGGTGCCTGCACCCCCGCCGCCGTTCCGGGAGCGACACAGGGACAGCGCCGGGCCGATCTCCCCCTGTATCACCCATCTAGAGAGCCCAAACTCCACGAGTTTGGATAGCAAAGAAACGTATCGTCGACGTTTTGGGGGCTGAAGTGGAGGAAATAAGTAAAGAGGAGGGGGTGATGTAGAGAAATTTGGCATTGATCCGCTTCGAGCGAGCCTGCGAGCCTCCCCCAGCGATGGGCGAACGCTCCCAAAGCAGAGACAGAGGCAGAGCGACCGTGTTAGAAAGGGGGGGGATAAAAGGAGGATGGAAAGGGAAAAAAAAAAGAAAAAGCGAAAAAAAATATATAGAGAAAAGGCAATAAGCGGTACGTTCTCTCGAATCTGCGGGGCTGTAAAGAAATCAGGTTCTGTCTAAATGATTGTATTTGGGTGGGTGCTTTTCCGACTTATTTGTTGAGTAAATCTCTCTCACGGCGCTGAAGGCGAATCCCTGTTGATAAATCCATCATTACCGTTTGGATACCGGGAGACAGCCGCGCCACTAAATTTATCTTACATTTGTAGCGCTTTAATAGACATTTATTAAATGCTTTTAGAGAGAGACATGGGGCGCCTGATTACATCCCGGTTATAGACAGAACATAAAGACCCACGTTAACAGCAATTTACAAGAAGGGAAAAAAAGAAAAGGATAAAGGCAAGAAAACAAAGAAAAGGCAAAGTTTGGGAGCGAAGCTGCTGGGGAGAGTCATTGTGCGCGGTTCGGCGTCGACGCCAAGCAGCAGCTTTTTCTCCTGCGTTTCTCAGCACGCGAATCCCGGCCTGTAGCCGTGTGCGTGGGGCCGTGGAGGTGCCTCCCCGTGACACACCCGCGGATGCACGCGGAGATGTGCGCAGGGATCAAACAACGCTGCCCGCACCTCACCGCACCGCTCGACAGCAGCAGCAGAGAGGAGAGCGTTTGCAATAGATTCATCACCCTCTTTCACACTCGCCCTCCACCCCCGCCCCCCCGCCAGCTTTTAACTCTAATTTCAATCTTCTTCAGCTGGAGAATCTCCAGGGACCTGGGCAAACTTGTGTAAAATAGTTAAACCAAGCGTGTTTCAAAGAGGATTGCTGAGTTCCTCTTCCTGCCTTAATAAACCGAAAGGCCCAGTTCAAAGCAAACACACTGGAATCACAATTCCACATCTCTCCCGACTCGCAGGGATGCAGCGGGCTCGGAGCGATGCGCTCAGCTCCGTGCCTTGCTGGGCACGCAGGGACAAACATTTCGCCCCGCTTTTTGTATGCGCGGAAACCCTTCCTTTGGGCTTTCCTTCCCCAGCTCTCTGTCTTTTCATTTTTTAATTTAACCTGTCTGGATTTCTAGAAACCCCTCCGTTTCCCGCTGTCTCGCAGGTCCACCCTCGGGGCCACCGCTCGCTCCCCACCGATGTTGGTTTCGGGCTCCCCACGAGCATCGTCCCTGGGCTCCCCTCCACCGCCCGAGGACAGCACGGGCGGATCCGCCCAGAGCCCGGGGTCCATCATCTCCCCCCGGTGCCCCGTGGGTCACCTTCCGCGGGGGACAGGGACACACGTGTCAACCCCGAGAGGAGATTCCCCGCACCTCCAGCAAAAAAAAAACTCGCGAAACCTTCCCCTCCAGCCCTGCCCTTTCTCAAGAGCTCTTCTACTATCTCAAAGTTTCCAAAAGAAAATAAATACAAGTGACACTGTGCTGGGGGAAAGCTCATTAGTTCGTTGTCCAACTCTAATAAAAGAACAGAAGTGCAAATTATAGAGTTCAGCTTCAACACACGCTCTGTCAACTAAAATCAACCGAGTGCAGCCTTGATTCAAATAGCTGCGAAGTTGCTCCGCAATTCTAAACCACCTTCCCCTCCTCCCTTCCCTTCCCACCCCACCTCCACCCCCGGCGCGGGGACATTTGGTGGAAAAATATTGTTCCAGGGAAGGTAATGATAAAGCTGAAGGCGAGGGAGAGAAGGGCGCAAGCTCCTTTCCCCAGCGCTGATCCCAGCGCGGGGCCGGGCTGGGACGGGGCTGCGGGTGCGTGCGGGGCCGGGGGGGCAGGGACAGCGCTCCTGAAATAACATCTTCTTTCCAGCAAGGTAGGAGAAGAAACGCTCCCTTTGTTTTGATAATTAGCTGAGCCCAAACTAGGAAAGCAGATGTGTTTGCTTAGCTAATCATAAGACAAGTTTCTTTCAAAGAACTTCATTGAGCGATCGCAATGGTGAAGGAAGGAGAAGGATTTCATTTGCCTCTCCCCTCTCGCCCACCCCCTCTATTTTTATTTTATTTTTATTTTTGCTCCTCCCGATGCCCCGAGTGGGTCGGGGCGAGCCCCCCCCCGCCCCGGCACCGACCCCGCTAGCACGCCGGATCTGTTGACATTTCGCTTATGGGGGATGGGAAGGGAGAGAAAAAGAGAAGGGGGAAAAATAAAGTTTTAATGACATGTATGACATATTAAATTAGGCAGTTTTACAATTGGGCTCGAACGCGATGCTAACTGATTACAACTGTGTTATCAAAAGGGCGATAAGATTTATAACTCCGCGAGCACAAGCCTCTCCTCTTAATGACAATGGATGCTCAATAGCAGAAATCTGGTTCCTATTTCCCAAGAAGAGACGCTGTGTGTCTCCGTTGCCCCTTTATTACCGCAGGACTCGAGATGCTCTGCCCAGCAGCTCGGCACTCGGGGAGCCACAGGCCGGGAATACCTTTATGGTCCCTGTTAACTCCTGCGTTATTTACACTTTCGCTGGTGCCTCTCACTCAATACCCGCATCACAGCCGACGGATAACACAGCCCCGCTCCGTCCCTTTCGCTGGGTGTTTTGGGTTGGAATGTCGCGTTTCTTTGCTTTACAAAAAGGGGAGGGAAGGAAAAAAAAAATAGCGCTCTGTCTCTCACACCCCTCTCCTCCCCAGCTCCCTAAACCAACACATTAAGCAAACTTTAAAAACTGGGTTCCTATTACAAAGCAGCGCCCAGGACTAACTGCTTTAAAATTACTGCATAATTAGATTTAGTTGAATTTCACCATTAATTAGGCAGCCGCACTGCGGGGAGCCTTTGAAATCTGAGAAAATGGGAAAAATCATCTGAAGCACGTTTTTTAAACCCAACTTCAATAAATCCTGACGAGGCCTGCATTTCTCCGTGTATCTCTTTCCACCCTACAAAGCAAAGCGGAGCGAGCACCATCCTCGGGACCCGCTAAAGTTTTAATTAAAATCAAAATAAAACCCAGGCAGCTTCCCAGACCCCGCTCGCTACCGGAGAGCCTCGCAATGTCCCTGTTCTCTCTCTCTCTCTCTCTCTCTCTCTCTCTCTTTCCCCTCGTCCCCCCCTCCCTCCCTTGCAGCGTTCCCCGGTGCTTCCCGAGCCCCCAGCACCAAACCGCAGCGCAGCACCCGGGTGGGTCGCGCTCGCACGGGGGTGACGCTTCCCCGGGTCACGGCCGCGCACAGCGCTCCGGGGGCGGCCGAGCTCCGCGGAGCTCCGCGCCCGGCCCCGCGCCCCCGGCTCCGCGCCTCCGCNGCGAACGGCGGCTCCGCGCGGCGCGTAAGCAGGGCCGGGGCCGCCATGTTGTGGGCTCAGCTCATCGTAAGCCATCGCCGGGCTTTTCCCACGCGGCTGCCCCGCGAGTTTGCCCTCCCCGATGCGCGGAGCGGGGGTGCTCTCCCCCCTTCCCCGCACCCCCGGGGTGGGAGCGCGGCGGGGTGCGGGCTCTGCCCGGCCCCGGCAGCCCCACAGGCGGGCTGGCACCGCCCGCCCGGCGCCTCCTCTCGCCCCAGCCCTCCGCCTTTGTCTGGACTTGGGGGGTCCGCCTCCCCTCCGCGCCCCCCCCGCNTCCCCTCCGCGCCCCCCCCGCGCCCGCGCAGCCGCCCCCCCGCGGGCGGGGCCGGGGGAGCTGCGGGCGAGCGGCGGCGGCGGGAGGAAGAGGAGGAGGAGGAGAAGGAGGAGGAGGGGAGGAGAGGGGAGGGGAGGTGAAGCCTTTGCCCGAGCTGCGCTCTGCGGCTCTCGCTCTCGTTCCGGGTCGCATTTGGGTCTTTCCCCGCCCGCCCGTGGCACAGTGGTGGGGAAGGAGCGGAGCGGAGGAAGAGTAGATTGAAAACAAAGCAAAAAACAAAAATAAAAATAAAGGGAGGGGAGGTGGGGACGGCAAGGGAAAAAAAAAAAATAGAGACTTAAAGGGAAAGAGTCGCCATGTTTAGCTGCTTTTTTTTTTTTTTCTCCCCCTCTTAAAAAAAGATCTCCTCAATTCCACATAGAACAAGCTTCTCGATCCCAACCCTCCTCTTTTGTCCAATTCAATCTTTGGATAGATCTTTTGTTCTAACTCAGCGTGAAAAGAAAAACTTTCTTTAAATGCTATAAACTTAAAACTAACTGCAGTCCCTAAACAAATCCTCCTCTGAGCATTCCAGACCTATATCCATGGGGCTCGGGCGGGTGTGCGTGCGGGTGTGTGTGTTTCCATTTAACCCTGGTGCTTTTTCTGTTTGCCATTATTCTCTGCGAACCAAAGCTTGCTGCAAGGAACTTATAAATACAGAGATAGCTTACAGGCTTTAAAACATAAAAAGCGGAGAATGTTTTGGATTTGAAAATCATAAATTATAATTTAATGCCAATAACAATTTACAACAAATGGTTGTTTACAATAAACTAACACAAAACAAACAAGTCAAGATCCTGTGTTCTTAGTAAGCATAAAAACTTCACGCACACACACTCACATGGATAGCACTTGCAATAGAAAAAGCTAAATCTAGAGGTCAGCAATCCCCTGCAATCATAGTATATTTATATATTTATAGATATTTATATATTTATAGGAAAGGAGCCGTGGCTGGGATGGATGGAGAGCTCCGCTCCCGCCCAGCCCTGCGCCCCTCGGCCCCGGTACAGATGTGCCCGCCCGGGTCGGGCTTCCATCGACTTTACAGAATGGTCCCTCTCCCTCCCTCCCTCTCCCTCTTTTTGTGAAACCACAACATGGTGTAGTAACGTGTGGTAAGAGGGGAGAGGGGGAAGCCCNTAAAAATGACACGCACACGCACAAAACAAAACCGCGAGCCCTTCCGAACCGCACGCTCTTGCCTCGAGTCTGGCCCGGCTGCAGGTTCGCTCCCTGCCCGCTCGGGTGAGCGCCGGGGCTGCGCGGCCGCCTCTGCCCGCAGCGCTGCGGGAAGGGCCCGGGGCTGCGCGGCCGCCCACGCGTGGCCGTGAGCGAGGGGACATCCGGCCACGCGCGGGGCGGGGAGAGGCGACCTGCGGGCACGCTGTCACGGTCTAAGGCAAAAAAAAGATCCACTTGNNGGTCTAAGGCAAAAAAAAAGATCCACTTGAGGGGATATATACATTAAAAACCGACTCCTCAGCGCTAGAAGCTAAAGCCACTCCATTTGAAGACCTCTCAATGACAACGATAGATGGCAACTACAGAGTATTATAAAAAATCACACGTACTTAAGGAAAACTCATCGCAAACGACTGACCTATATTTACAATACTGCTATTACCTTGCTTGAATGATCTTGTGCGCGTACGTCAGACATGTACAAAAGATTTTTCGCCCCATTCTGATCACAAAATAGATACTGATCTCCAGATCTCTAACACTTCTTCACAACGATACCTTTCCTACGCAGGCACTTAAGGGTGACAAAAATAAGGGCCTTTTTCTTTTNATTCAGGGATTCAGTGAGGGGCTTTTTTTTTTTTTTTTTTTTTTTCCTTCCAGAAAATCCATTTTTAATTACCAGGAGGATTAGATGAATGGGGGCTGCTGGTTTACCATTTCAGCATGGTACTTCCTAAAGCCACAGCTACACCACGAACTGAGGTCCTCCGCCCCCATCCCGGAATTAAACAGGTAAATACACTACAATACATCTGCTACAAACTTACTGTGACAGTAAACAAATCAATCGCCTATGGACCTAAATGACTGCAAACTATAGAGAAGTAATGTGGTTTCTGAAAGACATTTATGACAGCCAAACAAGTTTCAGATATCAAATAATATTTTAATTTCTGAATACTTTCAATTTTCCTTGGAATATAACACACAAAGACTCGACCAAACAGTTCAGTTATTATAACTTTTACAGTATACAGAAATGTTGCACTTAAAAAAAAAACCTTCAGTTTTTTTAAACACAAAACTGTAAACTCTAAGATACTGAATCAATCACGTTATCTATAAGTGCCAACAGTGTTATTTTGTCATGCTGATTTCAATGGTATTTTTTAAAAAGGGAAAATATCAACAATTATTATAATACAAAGGGCTTGCAAATATACAAACAGATAGAGGAGTTTCATAACAATTCATGATGAACTATGTGGAACCCAATTCAAATTACAAAAGTTCACTTTGCTCGTTTGTTTGCTTTTAAATCAAAACCGTAGTGTGTCTTGGACACCATTCCTTCTACCTAGAATAAATCCCCACAGTTCATTCTCTGTCCGAAATATCAAAAACCCTAGATTTGGGGGGAGTTCTATGACACGTGTGGTTCATTCGGGTCTCTATAATTATAGCTCTCTCAGCTTCAAGCTCGATTTTGGGTCACCACCTTAAGTGCGCTTCCATCATTGTGTTGTTGAGTTTGTGTTTGTTTTTCTCTTTTCCTTTCTTCCTATGATACTTTCGTGGACTCAGTTTTAATTCTTTCAGAACATATATCTTAAGGATACACAGTTTTTTTTTTTTTTTTTAAAGAAGCCAAGATTATATCAAAAATTATTATAGAACCACAGAATAAACTGGTTTGAAACCAGAAAAATACAAAAAAGAACAGCTATAGGTACATAGACACATAGGACAATTAATAATTTGGAAAAAAAAGACTTACTTTCTTCCATTCTGCTAATTTTCTCCAAATTTCCTTTAAATGCACTTTAAGCGAGAATTTTTTAAAAAGTTTACCCCCAAAAAAAGAAAAAAAAAAGACGAAAAAAGAAAAAAAGAAAAAGCCCACTATCCTTTCTTTTCTTCTTCTTTCTCTTTTTTCTTTCTTTCTTTTTTCTTTCTTTCTCTCTTTTTTTTTTATTTTTTACAAAAAATGATAAGTAGCAAGTTTTTTTTTCTGAACGACATGGGAGTTTTTAATGCATTCTGTAAAAGTTCATTTGACAGTCTCTTTTTTAATTCACAGTCCATTAATTTTTTTTTCCTGTCTTCTCTTAGCAAACTTGTAACATCCTTTTACATCCTTTCTTAGCAGAAGGAAATTTAAGCAACAACCAGAACCCAAATGTCATTTGCTTTCCTTTCACTCTCTTTCATCTCCCTTCTCAAATTTTATTTTCGTTTACTTTTTTTTTTTAATTTCTTTCTTTTCTCTCTCGAATATCTTATTGAATGGACATGTAAGGCCAGTTAAAACTGCTGCCAGACAGTAACATATCCCTGATTAGGGTTTCTATGGGGGTTTTACCTACCAAACGGACGAAAAACAATTGCTCTATGACAGAAGAGGAGACAGTGCGAAGGGAGGGGAGACGTAGTAATAGCTTCCCGAATCGTGTTGGCTGGTTGGGATACTGGCTCCTAACATACTCTTCCAAAGCACACTGTGACTTCTCCTGTAAACTTTCAACATGGGCTACATCAGAGAGACCACAGGCATCTAGAAGAAAGTGTATTA
>WBMW01002035.1:69455-214411 GCA_013396635.1 Penelope pileata
TGTATATATATATATATATAAAATAATCAGTATTTCTGCAAAGGACAAAAAGGGAAACCCCAGCCCGTGCCTCAGGGCTGGGAGCGGGACTGCCGGGCTCCTGCCGTGCCCCAGGTACGGCTGCATCAGGGCAAACCTCGAGCAAATGTGGGAGTGCCAAAGGGCACGGAGCAGGGCAGGGCTCTGCTCATCGCCGTTAAAATATTAAAATACGTTCTGTAGGAAAGCTCGGATTTTTTTTTTTTTTTTNTATTTCCTATTCGAGGCATGGGCTTTCCCAGGAGTGAAATAACAGATCAGGGGAAAGCATACGCGCGCACACACACGCGAACTTCTCTTTCTGTCCATTTTATCACCCTGGGAAAGCTCTCGTGTATGGTTAACCACAGGAACTGAGCTTTAAGCTCTTCTCCATTTCCATTTCTCCACCCCCCCCCTTCTTCCCTGCAGATTTTCCAAGTCGCTAAAATAACCCCAACCAACCAACCGAACAGACAAACAAACAAAAAAAAAAAGCCATCAGCCCCAGCCCTGCCTCGGCTGAACCCGGGGCACGCAGAGCTGCGGGAGGGCAGTGGGGAGGAGGGCTGGGGCAGCCCGCACCCTGCGGTACCCCCGCGGGATGCTGCGCGATGCGAGCGGGGCTCGCCCCGATGTGACACGGCTGTCACTGCAGGGGCCGGGAGAGAGGGGATGGCGGGGTCCAGGGATGCGAAGCACCCGTGCGACGGCTGCCTGCTTTGCCATTCATTTCCTAGCGGCGTTTTGGTAGTGCCAGACCATCAGGGAGAGATGGGAGATGGGGAAGAATGAGCCATTCCTCGCTTAGGTGGCTTAACGGCACGGTAAACAGGTTAGAGACAGACGCTTTTACAGCCTCAATTTCTCTCTTTGCTGGTTACCTTCGAGGACAAATCATAACAGACGGTATGGGGGCAAGGAATCCATCTGAAGGAGATCTCAGCAAGTCACTGCCCGGACAATAGTCCACCTCCTGTTGGGCTGCGTATTGATCAGGAGAGGAGCTGAAGATGTCGCCACACTAAATATTTACTGATCACACACAAATAGCCGGGACTTGAACGATTTTCTCCTGTGAGGAGAGCAGAGAGAGAAGGGTAAATCATTTTATTAGTGTGTATAAAGCAAAGAGCACACTCTGGCTTGGAGTGTTTTAAGATGTGTCTTCAGCTGGATGAAAAGAGTTAGGGAAATCGATATGGAGTGATTAGACGAGCCAGTCGTGTCAAAGAGAGAGGCTGTGAATTTCATGGATTTGGTTATACCGGGAGGGGGAAAATATATCGAGAGATTAAAGGGAGGAACCCGCTGTAGAGGAGCCAATGAAAAAATAATATCTAATCAGAGCCGGCAAAGGTAGGGACGGGATAAGACCCACATTTCCAAAGAATCACATCAGCTGGAGGGGAACCAGGGACGCACATGAAAGAGGCAAACGGGAGGCGAGCAGAGCCTAGCAATGCTACAGAGCAAACAGAGAGGCAGAGAAAAGTCGCCTCTGTAGAGCGATGCTGAGACACCGCGAACGTGGGGACAAAAGGCACAGAGCGAGGGGACGGCGGGGCTGCGGCCAGCGCGGGGCTGAAGGCGCGGGGTGCCCGGCGCCGGGTGCCCTGGGCAGGGACAGCCCAGCCCGGGTGCGAGGGGCTCAGCTCCTTCCCCTCCAAGTTTGTTCTCCCCTCCCTCCCTCCCTCCTCAAGCAAATGTGGTGAGTAAAATGGATTTTAGGGTTTAACCACCTCATTTTATCCCTGTAATGACAAAGCTCGCAGTATGTAATCTACAGATTACTGCCGTTCGAGGGTGACNTTTTTTTTTTTTGCCTGGAATCAATGATGCCTGGGCCGTCTTCTACCGCTGCCTCCTTCCTGGGTGTTTTCCTTTAGCAGCAATAGGACGCGAGTGCAGAGCACTGAGTCAAAGGACCGGGAGAAAGTTTGAGCCGCAGTTTAAACTGTGCTGATTGCTGGGAGCTAAGGAAGGCACCTAAAGCCAGGAACGAGGAGTGGAACCGACGGGGAAACAGCTTTTCACTTCTCCTCCAAGCGCTAATTTTGCTACTGTAAACAAACACTGAAGTTAGAAACAGCTGCAAATAGGCTGCCAGGCACTCAGGACTGCGGGATGAGGCGACAATGACTTCTGTCCCTTGTCGGGCTGCATGGCACCCAGCTCTGCCTTCCCCCAGAGCTGGGGCTGATGCTGCTTTTGGCTGCAGAGAAGGGGGGGAATATAGGCACACGAAGTGCATTTCATGTGAGCCTATGGAGCTCAGGCAGCTCTGCTGGATCACCAGTGCAACAGGAAACCTCGGGACAGGCACAGCCTAATTAACAGTTTTCCATAGCTGAAGCGATTTTTAAGAATCCCAGTGGATTAGACCAATATGTTCAGGTGTAAGGCTACGAGGGCCTATAACTCCTTTTGCTATAATCTTATAACCTCCTTACCTAATTCCTTAGATTGCAGATAGGAAGAGTCTGACCCTGGAGGTCGGAGGGAGCTCGGTTTCATTAACCCTTCCCTCCCCGGCCCTGCTCTGGGGTTCGCTGTGCTGACTGAGGGGCTGAGGGCAGAGGGAAGGGATCTGGGACGGAGCTCGGCCCAGCGGGGTGCAAGGGCTTCAGATGATCCCTGCTCCCCCTGCTCCCCCCCCAGTCCAAACAGAAATGGGAATGGAAAGGGAACTTCTCTGTTTCCCATGCACCGGGAGGTGCTCAAATGTATGGGCGTTTGCGAGACAGTTCCTTCCCCCTACACCATTTTAGAGCTTTGCTATGTTTTTAAAATAATTTTTCAAAAGTAGAGGAAATGAGACATTCTAGAAACATCAGATATTGCAAAAGGCAAAGCAATCGCCATCTTTAGGGCCAGCAGCAATCTCTTTAGCTTGTCCATAGTCGAGCTGTAATCATTAAAGAGAAAAAATATATCTAGGCAAGCTTCTCAGGCTGTATCTGGCTGGTAACACACCTGGTTTATGTTTTAATAGGTAGTTGCATTGTATTGATTCAGGGTACATCATTGATGTTGAAAGTTAATAACTCCCAAATTATATCTATCTGCCTACATACATAATTGCATACACAGTATTGCACTGTAAGAATTTGCATTTTGCTGCACATTCTTTGTTCATAAATCTTTTAACACATTGAATTGTTCCTTTGAAGAAAATGCTATTGAACCACATGTTTAAGGAAAAGATGCTTCTAAACTATATGTTTAAGCAATGAAATTGTTGAGTGAAATACAGGTTTCTTTGTATTTCACACAAACCTTGCCATACGCCAATCTTAGCCTATGCATCTGAAATGCCTTTTTATTATTATTTTTTTCTTTCTCCCAGTCAGAAGGCAGAAATATGTGAACTGCTGAGAGAGGTGGGTACTTTTTGGTAAGTATGTTTAGATATGATCTTCAGATATATTTATTGTACTTTCAAATTCTTTGGATGCTAAATGAACTAGCAAACAATATCCCAGCTGAACGCCTCAACTCCTTCCCTATTTAAGAAGCGCTTAATACAGAGCTATGCTGCAGCCAGCCACCCAGGGGACAGCACAGCTGAGGAGTCAACAACAACAACAACAAATATTAAAACCAAATTATACTTGCTGCCTCACATCAGACTCCTCTTCCTTTTATCACTCCCAAAAATGAACTCTTTAAAGGGATTTTTTTTGATTTTTGAGTGACGTATCAAACATAACTAGCAGAATCAGAAGCGGATGGAAAGTTTTAAATAACGTGCTTAAATATTTCATATTCCCACTTATAATACTAGCCCATCACTTGTAAAAAGGAGCCATTCCCTATTTATTCTCTGGTAGTTTAAAAATACAGCAGGATAGATTATTTAGGCTGGCAGCTCCTATTTTCCAGGGCCTGCCTCTGAGATGACATAAATAGAGAAAACGGGGGAAAAAAACTAAAATCAAAAACAAACCCCCAAAAAATTCAAAGCCGTGGACAGGAATATAGACAGACAGCTATATAAATGCATCTAAAAAATGTTATGTATCGCATTAGGGGATGCTCAAAAAAAAAAAATTGCATATTTATAACCTCATAATTAAAATACATCCTTATCTCTCTCCTCTGAAACGTTGCATCTTTCTTGGAAACATTTTGAGTGCATATTTTAAGCTCTGTGTCCTGAATCAAATTAAGATGAGGTGTTTTACCCAACAGTAAAATACTTGTTTGCAGTTTAAGTTCCAACCACCTATCAATCTCTATCATTTCCTTTGTTTTTTCTCTCCTTATGTTTGCAGACCTTATATAAAATGGTGTTTGTTTATATCAAAATCTAATTTCTGTGTCCAAGAAAACAGTTAATATTATTCAAAATAACCCCTGCTTTTGATCGAGGTAAATTGGATGAGAATTTTTCACACACAAAGAGTTAAAGCTAAACCGAAAACTTTAAAGCCAAGGGATAGCAGCAAACAGAGAAAAATGGCACGTCTGCTTCCTCTTGACAAGCTTGCATTATATCCCATGTTAGGAAGTACAGTTTTTTGAATCTAAGACCAGTTTTAGTTTTTAATAGGAAATAATTACATGGAACTTTATTTCCAGAGAGAACATCCCTTCCAGCTACAGTGTTTTGCTTTGATCTGAGTATTAACTGGTAATAAAATAACCATATTTTGGATCCTAAGCATATTGATGCTTAAAGGAATGTTATGCTTTCAATCAAACTCTAACTTCAGATTATCCCAAGGTATTCATCCTCCTTTTGTCAGAAACCATTTTGTTCTTATACTCCAGCAGCCCGTCACATGTGTTTTAGTATGTTTTGTCATTTCATAGCAGAATTTGCACTGTCAAAGTGGAAAACTTGTACGTGGAGTGAGATTGTGTTCCAGCCTGGCAATCTGTGCCGTGTCCCTGGCGGTCCCCAGCCCGGCTGTCCCTTACACTTGTTGTACACCTCCATCACGCAAGGACTGCGAACACCTTCCGAGCAGTATTTAGGTTGAAATCCCTCAAATTTTATTTTTTATTATTATTTTTTTTACCTGGAGAATCAATCACTGGGACCCATCCCAAACAATTAACCTCCCCTTTATAGGACGGACCCAAGCGCGGTGCTTCATAAAGCCATGAAAGGGACATCTCAGGCACCAGGACCCGAGCCCCAGCTTGTCACAGAGCATAAAGGGAGAGCCAAGGGGAGTTTTTATCTCTTTGCCCTGCAAACTCTTCCTCCTTCTAAGTTTCAGCGTGACAATAAACCAGTTTTGATAAAGCAGCTCATGGCTTTCTCTGCCACATAAAGTTTTCTTAATAATAAAAAAGAAGAAACTTTATCCCTGCTAAATTAAAATAGGGCAGATGTTGGATATGGTTCATATTAGGCAGCCCTTCACCCCTTTGCCCCTGGCACTAAAGTTCTGACTCTCGCTTTATACTATGTCTGTTTCTAACTGGAAGGTATTATTCCTGCCCTCGCTCTCTTCTCGTATTTATTTTTTCAGTGTCTAAAATTAAACCTATTCATTTAGCAACATACATTCTACTTCGGATTGCTAAACCTGGCCAGAGAGGGGAAACGTTTTCCAAAAAAGTGATGCACCACTGACCTTAAAGGAAAACACAAGCCAGGGAAAGCTGTTCTTAAAAGGTTTATTTCTAGAGAGTTTTGTAGCTCTGTTGACATTATGGGGATAATGGCAGTATTGCAGCGGGCTTTCAAGGCCCAAGAGGTTTATGTTTGCTTCTGACCATCAGTATAATAAAATTTTAAAGGTGCAGGAAGTCTCATCACTTTTCAGATATTTAAAACAAGATTGAAAAAAACCCTTGGGAAACATGCATGACAGTGGGCAGTCCTGATGAGAAAGAAGGGCAAAGACAAAGTAAAAAAACAACAACCCCCCTAAAACCTCAAATAAAAATATATATTAAAAAATCCCTAGCTTTTCCAGCTTTTCCCTGCTAGCTACATGAAAATCCAGGCTATTAAGCTCCGAGGATAGTACGGCTCTTTTCTCCAGGGCTGCAAAGATAGAATTTATTGTCCATTTGGAGCGATCAAGTTTAGGATAATAAAAGGCCCTCTGTAAGCAGAAATGCCAAAGTTGATGTTTGGCGTAGTTCTCAATGGTGGAGTTTATATAGAATGGGGCTCTGCGCTATTTGAAATTACTCATATCTCAGCAGCTGAAGATGATTTGACATACAGAAGTAAATGATAGTAGGCAACGGCTGGAGGTTAATCAGCCTGGCTTTCTGAACTGGACGTTTGAAAGCAGGAAAAAGTGAAAGCTGCTCTCTCTACCCCTTCCCTTTTCTAAGGCGCTGCTAACTTTTATGATTTTTTTCCTCTTTCTCTTTTACTATCTGTCTTTGTGCCTGAGGGCCAGTGAAAGAACACTGCAGATTCTAGATTGCTTTCAGAGTTTCCCTTTGCTGATGATGGATTACCATGTCAATTTAAACGGCATAGGATTAATTTGTTTCAATGATTTCTCTTTAGGCTGAATGCCAGTCTTTTTTTCTATCTCTCTCCTTGCTCTTCAGAATAATAATAATAATAATAATAAATCCTTAAAACCCCCAAACGCTTTCGATATCCCACATTAAAAAGACAATAATAGAAATAGACAAGTTAGGTGTAATGTTGCAACACGGTTATAGGTTTGAGTGTTTTTATCTCGTTCGAAGGGGCTGAAGCATACAGTCAGTCACATTAAAATGAAATTGGATCCAACGTTTATTCAATAAATACTTGTCTTGTAGGTAATCCAGAGCAGAGTGCTTTTGACACATAAGGACTTAATTTGTCTTGGATAACAAGTTATTAATATGGCACATTTAAACTTGCCACCTACAATAAGGTCATTTAGATCTATAATATGGCTCAGGAGAGAACTCCATAAAGCCAGAAACAAAGTTTGGGACGGCCTCGGTGCGGTGCAGCTCCCTGAGCAGGCGCGTGGCTCCGGCTTTGCTCTTTCAGAAGAAAGTTCCAAGCAGGAAGACTCACCCAAGCCCAAACGGTTCACACCTGCTCCTCTCTGAAAGGCGAGCATAAAGGGGAGCAAGGAGGAAAAAAAGAACCCAAACACACATTTCTGAGTACTCATTGCTGCGGCTGTAGGCAAACTCATCGCAGCTCTGAGAGTGAAAAAACAACAGTTGGTTCCGAGGGGAAATTCACGTTTGCACCCTGCCTCATCCACGTGCTTTGCAATTTTCTTGCTTTTAATAATAAGCGAGGAAGTTGGAACCTAATCCTCCCATAAATGTTATTGCTGTAATTTGACGGCGCTGTGTTTGTTCATGCATTAGCCGTGTACGGAACGAGAAGCGGGGCTGGATGTGGCGATCCTCCCGCAGCCTGAACAAACAGAGGCCTTTGGGTATATATTGCATTTCGGACACCAAACACTTCTCTGTTGCTTTAAAATTTGGAAAGCTGGGGATGGGGTGTTCAGTTTCAGACCCATCATCACCGAACCATGCCTGCAAGAGTCCCATAGGGACAGGAACCCTGTGGGCACCTTGCATAGGTCATGGCTTGAGGCCGACGATTCCTTCCCTGCACTGCATGCCTGAACATCGCTATGCTGCTTCTCGATATTAAGCTCTTGATTGCTCCTGCCCTGGCAGATTCTGTCTCTTTAAGTAACTAAATCTCATTTTTAAGCTCTTCCTGGGAAAAAGATGTTACACATGAGTAGAAAAATGCAGGCAAGAAAGGCTAATTGAATGAAAAGAGAGAATTAGGTTAAAAATAGAGTACAATCTAGTATCACATTTTCACTAGTGTAACCTGAAATGAAGGTGTCTCCAAGTCCCTAGTGATGCCAGAGTGTTTAGATGTTGGGCACAGATGGAGACACCTATTGAAATGTGTCTGAAGAAGATTAATAGGACTTGTCAGTGTTGGGAAAGCACTGCTTTGCTGTAAATTTCTACCAGCACAAGATGAATTACCGATGAATGCTCAGTTATCAACCCCATCACTATCATTGGACACTAAATCAAATTGAGCGGTTATCTACAATCAGAAAATTTCTTTTAAAAATAGGCATACACCTTTAGGCTTAAACTCTTTAATAAGACAATAGCCTCTGTGGTATGTGTGTGTTCACTAAGGGATGTAGTTTGAAGTTTCTACACAAAAAGCTTCTGTTCTGAAACGAACTCCGAGTTTAGTGTGAAATCGGGCTCGTCAAACAATAGGAGATATTCAGAAAGTGCTGGTGGTACAGCGTAATGTTCTGCTGGGGGCTGGGGCCACGCCAGTAGATTTCGGATCGAGCCCTATTTGTGAATGGCTTTTTGTCATCACTGCTCTCCCTTTATTTTTGGTGATGATAAAAAAACTTCTCTCTACCTTAAAGACTCAGCATCCTTATCATATATTAACGCAAAATAGCTGTCAAGACACGGGGTATAAGTACAATAACAACAGCCCCCCCAACATATTTAGGAAATGACAGCTTAATATAATGAAATATGTGATGAAAGAATCAATGAATACAATTTTAGCTAGGAATATTTCTTTTTACTCCTTTATAAAAGGGGAAACTGTCACAAGCAAAACCACCGCGAGCAGCGGTACCGCAGATTAGCTGCATTCACCATGTGACGCTGCTGATGACAATGACATGCAATAAGCGCTATATATTTTTAGTTTCTAGGACTTCTCTCCCTCTCACCCAGGCATGGCACTGCTTTATCCGAGGAGATTTATCGCGGCACGTTTTCAGAAGTCAATTTTTCCCATTTATTATAGACAAGGGCAGTCATTTATGTGTAGGGAGGGAGACAGGTACAGTGCCTTTATCTGATCGGTGTCCCCAGCCACAGGCACCTTCTTAATCGACGGTGGATTCCCGCTGTGTGGGATGGGGCCCTGCCCGGGCTCCTCAGCCCAGAAATGCCTCCTGCCCCTCTGCCCCCCATCTCACCTGCCATGCGTGCTGCTTTGCGGGGAGGGCACAGCGCGCCGCTTACCACAAAGCACAGCCTCAAAGCCTTTGTGTGTTTTGCTTATTATCTACCACCTCAAAAACGCAACCGGGTAAGGGACAGCAGCCGTTCTCACCTTCACTTTTACCCCTCACTTTTGGGCAGCCAACACCCTGTGTTTGGGGCAGATTCTCACTCAGATGGGTGTTATTAACTTTCAGCAGAACGGAGCCGATCTTGCCAGTCGTACGGGCTCTGTGAAGCATCCCCTGGTTCATTTCTTTCCTTCGGAGGGCACGATTCCTTAAATACGTTTGTTTTACAGACAGCAGTGGTCAATTTCTAACTTTTTTTCCCCCCAACAAATACGGAAAAAGAACATTAACAGGGGATATTAATAGTGCCGAGCGCGGTGCGAGTTAGATTGTAGTAGCCGAGAAATATGAACTAGTGAGCATAATCCATAAACTCCATTTGGTTACTATAATACTCCAATCTGTATTTATTACAACCCCGCTCTGATGCTTATACAACAGCAATTGCTAGATTTATACACTCTAATGGTTTCACAATAGGAAAAACCTGTGTTCTTTATCTTTCTTTTCCTGTTCAAAATAACCCCTTCCACATATACTTCAGGCTTCTCTGGACCTTGTCTGGGTTTAATCACAGGCTGTAGGACAAAATGTGCATTATTAAGAAATATAAATATTTTCAGAAGCAATCAAAGGGTTGAAAGATTGATTCGGCATGTAGATTGGATTTAATTCGAAGCAGCTTTGTTCTAATGAGGACTACTGGGATACAAAGACAGCAGCCGCTTATGGCCACCAGTTGGGAGCTCGGATTCACGGCAGTAACCTGTCAAGAATTTCACCCGACTGCCAGGTATTAAACAGCAGAGTGCTGGGGAAGTCGATTTTCAGCCTTCTTCATCAGATGCTAGATTAGGATTTCAGAGCTCCTATTTTGCCAAAATGACAATTGAGGCTGATTTCTTTGCATACGAAGGTGATTTTTTTTTTTTTTTTCCCCTGCAAAAGTGAACTGCAGCTCGCTGTTGGCTTGGAAGCTCACGTCCTCATTGGGTGACCCAGCAGAACGGCCGTGCTCGTCCTCCTTCCTGGGAAAAGCCAACAAAACATCCTCGGAGAAGACGCTGAACAAAACAGGACACTTCACTGCTTTACCCTCAGACTTACAAAAAAAAAAAAAGAAAAGAAAAAAAAAGTAAAATTTCAGTGTGCGCTGCAGGGGGGTCATGTCACAGGTACGTGGGGAGTGCAAGACCCTGGCAGCTCTCCTAAATGTTGAGCGTACAGTCAGAATCACAGCACATACAGGATCAAACACCCACTAGTTTGTCTCTCCCCTTAGCCCCCCCTTGCCTACTTTTGTCCATAAAAGCAATAGAAAGAGAGAAAGCTTGAATTTTCTGAACTGTTTCACCCATCCACAGCTGGAATTCCGAAGTGAAATGAAAATGCCTTTAAAATCAACCCTACATGGGAGCCTGAGAGAACAAGTTTTCCTTTGTTGTAGGGTATAGTATTATTTGCTGTAGGTTTTTGATATACATTCTAAATTAGGCCTGCAAAGGAATGCTTCATCTTTAATTCATCACTCTCAGCTGAAAGAGATTAGCAATGTCTAGCACGCACCCTTCGTATGGTGCTGACCTCATCAAGTATGGCCTGAAATTAATTAGCCTCATTCATTCCAAATGGAAAAGGATAATGGAGCTGCATTTTAGAGATGACCATCACAAATTGTATGCAGCATATTTAAAATCCCTCCCCCCTCGCTCCCCTCCCCATTTTAAAAAAACTATGTAGATTAAAATTCTTTCCAGAACTTGCAATATGTCGGAGTTATCGAGGCATTGGGAGCAGAAACCACTCTGTTTTTATTTGTGGAACTGGGAGCCACATTTTGTGTGTGTGGCTGTAAAAGCAGCGAGTCTGTCTTAATGGCAGAACACCTGGAATTAATTTGATATTTCCAGGTGCTCTGGAAAACCGAGGCATCAAGCACTTGATGTTTAAACATTCTTCCACCCGCTCGCTTAAATCAATATGAAAGTGGTGTCCCTTTGTCATTCATACATGCAAAGTGCTAGCACAAACTCCAGCTTGGCTTCAGAGTCCTACATCACTCATAATCTAATTAGAAATCAGAGCAGAGCTGAAGCAGCATTCTTTGTGGATTCTTGGGCAGCAAATAGGGATACTTGTCTTTTGTTTCCCTCCCCGATTGCATTGTTCACAGGCTTTCACACCACATCTCTAAAGGTGGTTAGGTGCCTCAAGATGTTGACAGCCCTGAAGGACAAGATTATTTAGGTATTTAGGTGCCAACCCTGGGTGATTTCAAATGGAATTAAGCAACTGGATGTTACTGGGGGAAAAAAAATGAAAGAAAAAAGCTTCCAATGTAAATGAAAAGCTCTAATCTAAAACATGACCGATACTTTACAACGGTAAAATTGCCTGCAGGGAGATTTTGCTGAAGTTGGCTGATTTTACCATGGTCAGTGAGCACTTGGCTTTGGGCAGTGCCTCTGGGGCTGGGCACTGCGCTGCCCTCTGCTCCGGTTGATTCCTGGGAGATAGGGAATGCAGCAAGGAATGCACGGTTTCCCCCAGGATTTTGGAAGATGCCAGTGTCTCACAGTGGTGAGGACTGGGCCAAAAGCAGATCCAGCCTGGATTCTTCCTCCTGTGCTCTCCTCTCACGAACAACTGCTGATGGACCCCAGCGGTGCGGGCTTTTCCCTCTCCTTGCTCTCCAGCATCAGATCACCAGGAGGGCCTGAGGTAATACTGTGGGTAAGAGATACGTTTTTCCTCACGCCAAATAGTGCATTGTGAAATGTTGGGTTTTGAAATGACAAGGTCCTAATGTGCCTGCAATGCCAGGGGCTGGAGAACGCTCCTGCAGATTGTACGCCCGAGGTTGAATACACCGGGAAAAGGTTTTATGAAAACTGTCAATTAGTTATTTCTTTTTAACACAAGTATTTGTCTTCCAAAAGGCTCCATTCAGTAAGGCTGCCACTGAATCCAGGATCGAGCCCGTTATTATTAATCCTAAATGAATTCACCATGAACAAAGCTGCTGGCCATCCTATAATCCAAATTTACTCAGGGAAAAAGAATAAGCAAATGTTAGAAGCAGCAGGTGAAATCATACCATAGTTATTAAGCCCTCTTTCAGGGGAAGCACAGGACAGATTAAAATTGTTATGTTAGGCCATGTTGTGAGCCCACGTCAATTTTGTTGGAGATCTTATCTTAGCTCAGAACTGTTTCCTCCTAAATTAAACTAAATGCTGAAGACATGAGAAGCATATTGAACCAAAGATTCAAAACTTTGGACTCAGCAGCCTTCTGATCTTTTGTCCACACAGTATCGAGTTGTAAAGCTGCAGAATATTAAATAATAATGATTATCTTCAACTTGCCTAAATTCATTTGTCATACTGTAACACTGGCACAGATTTTCCTTACTGTTTTTTCAGAACAAGGTGCCGATTTTGCCTGAAAGTCGCTTTCATTTGCCACAGATCTTACAGACTGTGGCCCTATGCTTGTATTAAGTCTCATGCACTAACCAGACTTGGTCACTTATTCTGCATCTGGTGCTCTTAATCTCCCTTTGCCAAATGACATTGTCCAATGCACAAACAAACAAAATCTTACAGTCAGAATGAACAAACTAAGCTGGCACTTTGTTCAGCCCTTATCGTGCACAAGCAGCTCTTGAGATTCAGAAATGCAGGGTAATTCACCTGGGATAAGAAATCAAACGTAAAAATGAGCTGAACAGACATTTTTAGGAATAAGTAAGTTTCCAAATAAACCAGCTTTTTAATTCTGCCTTTTCTATGTTAGTACTGTAAATCAATATAGTCTGCACTCAGAGGAACCCAGATGAGTTTGAATTGTCATAATTAAATACCTCTCTATTTCTCCCAGTGCAGCCAAACAAGGAGTTTTACTCCTGACACAAGACTTTTCTCAAGTAGGGACAACTTCCTACAGCAATGATTTAAGCTCCAAGTGGTTCCATATTTTTTTAGAAAACAAACCATTACCAAAATGCATAGCTTGGTGTCAGAGCACTGCAGAGATGGAGTAATAGAAGAAATAATATTCTTTAGCTGCTTCTAAAGACAAACATAATGATTGTACATTAAATAATGTAATCTACTCAGCTGGACTTCCAGTTACCTCCACACAAACTGTGTTCACCCCTCACTTCACTCACTTCAGCTGCAACGTTGTTAATGCCCAATTGGTGGGCATTAACGCTAAGCTGTAAGTTTGAATGGGAAGAAAAGGGGAGCGCAAAGCTGTGTATTGGCTGAGACAAGGAGGATGCCATTGCCAGCCCGAATTTGGTGATGACATCAGGGATTAAGCAAGGAAATCTTCACCTACTGAAGCAATAGTCCACTTGCTTTCAGGAAGGACGTCCAGGAGGTACCTATGTACTGGCTGGAAGTTCTGAGCATAATATAATGATTTAAAATGGAGGCTCAACTTTGCCACGAAAAAATTCTTTCTTTTTTCTTATTTAGTCTCGTTGCAAATGTTGAGTAGCCATTTCTGCTCTTTGTCCCATATACATTATTTGGTTTCTCTTCTGTAAGATTTTCTTTCCATACATCCTAACATGACCATTCTTTTCCCCTGATAACAACATAAATGAGTACACTACAGGTGTAATTACAATAATAGTTATTTTACTGCACATGCAAGAAGCCTATAACCTGTAATTCACTTTTTCTGATACTCTCCTATTTTAACACTAGACATGTTATTTGAAAATGTCTAGGACCCGAAAGCTATATTTATATAGTGATATGTAACAGCAATGGAAGCTAAGCATCCTCCTTAACCCAGGTTTTAGAGCAACACTGCATCTCTTTATCAGTTGGGGCTTGGCTCATCTGCAAATACCACACACACCATGCCCATTATGGCCTCAGCACGAAAGTTAAACCAGCAGCAGCAAGATATGTCTTTATCTGTTTAATTTAAGGTAAAAGTCTATGAAAACCAAAGACTTACTAGCCTGGAATAAGTCTTCTCTTGTACTACTCCACGGCAGATTCAGGTGTAATGAGAGTATTTGCGCTCTCTATTGTGAGTCTGCCACGCTTTTTGTAACACCAGCTACCCTTCCCTTCCAGGGCTGAACCACCACAAGACCATGTGCTTATGGGGAACAAGCTCATGAAGACACAGCTGATGGAGCTGGAGCCCTGACTGCTGCTCGGAGATGGCTCAGCATGGACCACTCTCATCCTGGCTGACTCTATTCTGTGCTATGAACTGGATGAAGCCCTGAGAACCAAGCCAACATCAAGTGCATGACCAGGCCTTTACTCCTCTCCTGGACCATACGTGAAGCACAGTGTGAATTTTCATCGTTTTCTGCAGGTAGGAGCGCCTTGTGTAGGCTCACATCTTTGGGTAGGTTCACTCTAATTTACAGATCTTAGTGTTGGCGATGAGCAAGCCAATGATGCTAAAATAAACCTTGCAAAACTCCACCCCCTTCTAGAATGGACATTGTTTCATCATTTTCTCTCAGTATTCTGGATAAAGCAGGCAGCATGAGAAGGGCATGCTGGCTCACATCCCACTTGATAGCTGAAAAGAACAAACTAACACACATTTTTAATATGCTGCCTCTTATTGACAGAATAAAGGGTGAATGATTTTTTCCATTGGTTATTCGTAGGTGTGCATGGATATGCTGATAAACTGCCACTTAGTCCAGAGGCTGTACAGAAATAGATCACCAGATAAAGTACAATATTCCTAGTGAAAACCTTTATGGAATGTATTCCTGTCCCAAGACCCGATGGGGAGATGCACAGTAATGCTCCCTGAGACCTGGCATGTCTGGATGTGCCTGGATGTGCCTTCCATGCGGGCACATGGTCTGCTCAGCTCTTGCAGTACCTCTGCACAGTGAGTGAACACACTGCAAAGTCAGAGCAAGCAGTGGGCTGCTTAACAGCATGAATTGTGGGGCTACTTCAAACTTTTCCTATACTTCAGGATTGTTTTTTTTTCCTTCTCTGCTGCTGACGTGAGAACTATTTGCAGAAGCAGGAGAAAGCAAACAGCCTCTTTGGGGCAGATAAGCTTTGCAGCCACCTCCTACAAAGTGGATGCTGCAGTGGAAGGGTCCTGATGCATCAGAACTTGTGTTTTCTGATGGCTCTACATTGCCTTCTTTATTTTTTTTTCTTTAAGATGCAATGTAATTTGCACAGTAATTGGAACAGAGAGAGGGACCTGAAGGTAAAAACCTCACCTTAGATCTAGACTGGCAAGGGGCAGAACCTCAGCTGCAGTGACTGTGTTGCTGAGGCAGTCAGCAAGGCAGGCAGGTCGGCGTGAGCAAGCAGATCTGGTCCTGCCCTGGCTCCTCACGCTGGCAGAGCACTGCGCTGAAATCACTGGAGCAGGGATCGGGCCAGGAATGAGCGGCTGAGTTGCAAAGCAAATTAATTCCTGCCAAAAAAGTTCAGCTATGCTCAGAAGTATGTAAAGTGTCTGATTTGAGAAGTGTCAAGTAGCATTTGTGACCAATTATCCAAGATGAAGGGGGCAGAGCTATGTTTACATGTACTAATCTTCAGCCAAAGTTTGAAAACTCCAATTCATGGACACGCATCAAATTTCCTTTCCGGGCTTGGCATTTGCCTGTACGCACGCACGCACATTGCTTGGGGATGACAGGAAAACATGATTACAACTTGCAAATAATACAAATAAAAAAAAAAAAAAGTGAGGGGAGCTGCCATGCAGCAGCAGCATGGTAATTAAGCCTATACTGTGATAAGTGGAAAAAAAAAATTCATGGACCACTGTATGAGTAAAATAGCTTTATCAGCTGAGCTGGAATATTATGGGTGATGCGTCTGCTTTGTTATTTTTCCACAAGCTGTGAAGCCTTGGGAAATGATTTATACCAAAGAAAAAGAAATGAAAGCTGCCTGTGCCATCTTCTGTTTAATTAACACAGGTATACCAATTTAATGCAATTAATCAAGATAGTAGGGATTAAACAGTAACTCACAGCTGAACATGACAATGTTATCAATGCTATGGTGTCGAAGGTTTGGGAAAAGGATTGTGGTGACTTGAGGCACTGTGGGCAAGAACAAGCTGGCTGAAGTTTTGGGTAGGTTTCAGAAGTTTATACAGATCTATTGAAATTTAGGAGCAGTTGATTTTTCCTATGGCCAAGCACTCATCTGCCTTGCCTTGCCCTGCCCTTCCCTTTCCCCTCTTAGACCTTCAGGGTAACCCTCTGAGCGGCAGCAACTCCTAAAGTGATTCCTCTCTCTTCTAACAGGTTCCTGATGCCAAAGGTCTGACCTTACAACGAGCTGCACACGGGGTGAGATCGGGCACGGCACTGAGCTTCCACACGCAGCTATTTTGGTAACCAGAACTGTACAGTCAGGATGGCACAGAGAAGGATTTATCAGCATATTAACTCTATCAGTGCTGTGTCCCTATATGGGTTTCTGTGTCTATTTAAGATCATAAATGCAGATTTGCAGAAATCTTTGTCTGCAGGAGAGGCTCAGCCTGGTTTATTACCATGCCACTGTCCTTGTTGAGGTACATACTTCCAGCCCTGATGCACTGGGACCACCATTGCTGGGTAAGAAGATGGCTGAATTTCTAGGGTCATTCTCTCAGCTTAAGAATGTTAAATTGGGTGATAACGAGGAGTAACCCTGTCCCTTTTTATGGTGAGGCTGACACTTGCCTTCTAGTAAACAGACACAGTGATGACCCTCCTCATTTCACACAGGTCACCAAACAGCCCCAGGATGGGAAGGGTTATTGGCCATTTACCAAACTCTGTTTGACTTGGGTTCATGGGTGAGAGATGAAAGTGCTATATTGCATTACCAATCCCTGGGGCCAGCCGGGCTCCCTAAAGCAGTGTTTTATTTAACAAGGCAGCTGCTGGCCCATGGGAATCCAAGAGTTAAGGAAGAGAGGATGCAGTTTCAATTGCAAATGCTTCCTTAGGGCAGATGACTTAAAGCCAGGCTAAACCTTGCTATTTCAGTGCTGCTCTGAAACACTTAATGGCCAATGTGCTTTTCCCATGGTGAATCCCCCTTCTTCCCACCAAAAATTCCATTATGCTAGTGGCGGTGTTTCAGGTTCTACCCTGCCCTGTTTCGCTCCATCTCCCTGGGAGATGCTCCATCCCTAGGGTAAGCCTGGAGCAGCTGCTTGCTCCTACAAACCCCTTCTAACAGCCACAAAGCCCAGGCATGGTGTGCCTTCCCCCTTGCTCAGATGAAACAAGCAGCCCTGGGATCATACCTGAGCCTTCTCCTGACCTGAGCCACCCAAACATTTTCAATATCCCAGAGCCAAGATGCTGACAGAGTTTCTTGGCTCTGGAGGAGTGATCGTTGCTATTGGGACAGTCAAAGCACTGCCTTTTACTGATAGGCACAATGCTTAATGCTGCAGTGGTTACAGGAAGGAGAACTTCTGCTCAGCTCAACAGAGAATTTAACCCAGATTCATCCTGAATTTCTTATGATCTCAAAAGGCAGTGTTGTTCTAAATTCATTGGTCAAAATGCTCTTTGACTTTTTTCCCTTGCTGTTCTAGTGTAAACCATGAGACATTCGGAAGTTGCATTTGTTGTTTGCTGGCGTTACATCATTATGATAATAATGCATCTGCTGAGTCAGTTCTGTTATTTCTCCTATTTTCTCCTTAATTTAATAGCCAATTCCCAGCAAGTTCTTCTTGCCTGCTACTGCCAACAAGCAGGGAGCAAGCACAAGCCAGCAGAGAAAATGAACGAGCAGAAGGGAGGTAAAGACCAGTAAATGCAGGCCATTCATGTGACAGGAGCCAATTCATTTTTATGTCAGGGAGATTTTTTAAATGGGACTTCTCCCAGTGGAGGGCTCATGCTGCTCAAGGCCTGCTTCACTATAAAGACAACACATAATTATTCAGGCCTTATGATTACTTTTTATTACTAGCTTTCCAGTCACAGGGAGTGAGGGCAGAGGTGAGTTCAGGACCCAGTTTACTGCCATGCACTGTACAGACCATACAGTAGGAGCCCTATAAAAGGTGCTAACTGTCTGCTTTATGGGGCCAACAAATGCACCCAGGCTGAGAGTTGGAGTGGCTGGTCCAAGATTGCAGATCCCATCAGCAACAATACTGGGCAACCAGCCTGAGCCTCTCTACCCTGACCTTGCTGGTTTAGACAACTTTTATTTTGAATCATCAAAATATCAATTGAATAAATGCCATGTCCTTCAAAACACTACTTATTGTGTTTACAGAAAATATTTTCTGTTCACTCAGGCTTGTGGAGATTATTAAGAGTGATAAACTCGTAAAAAAAAAAAAAAGAAAGTAGGTTGGGTGTGATTGAGAAACTTGTGTTTGATTCTGCAGTAGCTGGCAATGGCATGACAGACTGGGCAGCCTCTGGATCCCGTGTCATCCTGTCTCATCCTATCCTCTGCTGTCAGGCTGGGGTCACAACTGGCATTTGCAAGAAACAACTTTCATAGAGATGTGAATGGAATACAAATACAATTCTGGGGTAAGTGGAGCTCTGTTCAGTTTGGGTTTTATGTAATGTATAAAGTCTGTACAAAGTCTGCCATTAATCCCAGCCTAGTTGTGGAAATGCATTTGACCACTACTTGTTCAATCCCATAATGCACACCTGTGTACCATAGCAACACCTGCCCCACTTATATATTAAAATTATTTTACCAGGGCAGCCCTTTGAGATTTCACGTTTCTTTTGTAAAGAATTCTATAACATGCATCAGTTGTGCTATCTCTCTGCCTTCTGATCAGTTGAGAGATTTTCTTAAGACTATATTTTTATTTTACTGTAACATTTCACTACTTCATTTGAATAACTGAGGCTCTTACAAACATAATACGATCTAAAAATAACTTTCAAAGACCAGAGAGACACTCATTTTTTCTTTAGTATTTGCAAGTCTTGGGTTATCTTGTGCAGCCTTCATGTATTGACTAGTGTTTTACTCTGGTAGCTTTGCTCAAATACAGAAGGTAGTGATAACAGATAATGTGTTTATAGGTTTCTCTACAGATGACATCAATGAGGTGTCCTGAAGTCCAGTAATTACTCAATATTAGCAGTTTATACAGCCCTCTGTGCTTCTACTGCTGCCTGGAACCAATGTATTTAGTCATTTTGACTTTACTCAGATGCATTCCTTCTTGCTGCAACAGCAGTTATACAAGATGTTTCAAACCATGCAGTCATTTCCATTCTGGATTTCATGAGGGTTTATTCTTGCCTGAGTGATGAATCACTCATACATCCTTCTGTGGATTCCAGGTGAGTTACTCACATGAGGTGCTTCCAAGAAATACACAGAAAGGTGTTGAGAAAATGACAAGTCTGCCCAGTCAGAAAGCTCAACAAAAGTAGACCTGAGCAAAATGCTCATACTAGTGCTCAAAGTCCTTCTAGAGGAGAAAAAGAGGTCCAAAAAGTTTCTGCCTTCAAAAAAAGCATGGCCAGCAGAGAGGTAGAGCTCTCGCATTACTGACTGACCGACAGCTGCTCCCTGTCCCCAGGAACAGTTCAGAAAATGACTGAAAGTACCTGAAGATATAAAAGGGATAATTACCTTTTTACTCCCACAATGAAACTTAATCTGTCCAGACAAATCTAGGGCCTAGTATTGAAAACTGTAGTATCTGAATATAAAAAATGAGTAATCTTGAATAAAGATATCTATCAGGACTGAAAATTCAGAGTAAGAAAAAGTAGCTTTGCTTAATAGACCATCTCTCCATCTTCCCCCTAAGTCATTCTCTTGTTCTATTTCTTCCTTTTGTGTTGCTGCAAAAAATATACGTAAAATCTGATATTGAGAATGCTTTAGCTTCATTTCAACCTTCTCTTCTCAAAATGTTTTGTTCCACCGGGAAGATTCCCCCTACCCTAGCGACAGTGGTGTTAGGCTTGCAGAGCCATTTCATTGGGACAGAACAGCTGTATTTTGGGGCATCTCCAAGGTAAAGCCAGGTCCCCACTCTTCTGGAATTCTCAAACTGGCATGAGAAATCACCTGGGACCCAGAGCAGACCTCGGGGTGCATAGGACAGTATTTTTCTCTGTGCCTTTTTTGCTGAGCAGAACTGCTGCACTATAAACAAACATGAGTTTTGCCTCATTCTTAGATAGTGTGAGTTATGAAAGCCCACTCCAGACATAATGAATGTATAGATCATTTTGACCAGATCATAATCTATGAGTAAATAATGTCCCCTGAAAACATATAGGTGAAATAAAGAACTTGCTACTACTGCTATACTGGTATCTGGGATTGCTGATGAGGCCAACATGATACTGAGGCTCTGTGCTACTGGTGTTTAAATACAATGCAGACCTAACTACAGGGCTTGGTTAGCAAATTCCTTCCCAGATTAGGATATTCAGGGATTACGCTGCTGGAAACAGAACCTGAAACTCTACAAAACTTGCCTGTCTCCAGACTTTATCACAAGCCCCAAACTGAAATTCACTGGCAGACACACTAACATTTATAGAACTTGTCCATCAGGCTCCCCTGACTTTGTCAGTGATATTAATAAGCAGATCCCATAGCAATTTTCAGAAGGTGCAGGACTCTGATGCACCAAGCATGATGCCTATGACTTCACTGCATAGAGTAAGCCTGAAGACACCAGGCTGAGACCCATAGCTGGTTGCCGCCATGGTCTCTAGGACATAGGAGGGTTAGGTTCAAAGAAGATGGGACTAATGTGACATCTGTGTGACACGTGCTGCAGAGTCCAGAGACTGGACTCTGTGCATTTAGCTCTAAAGCTAGAGAGGAAGTCACTAGGAAAAAAAAAGGAAAGAAACATGAGGGAATAAAAGTACTTTCAAAAGAGAAGAAATCTACATTTCAATGAAAATCCTTTCAAGGCATTTCAAATAAGAGTCTGAGAGAAATAATTACAAAGTTTGGAGAGAAAGAACGTTAGCTTTGATATCTTTTTCTTCTATGAAGCAATTAAAATAAGCAATTTTTCAAATACTAAGCAGAAAATTACTAATGGCTGAACCCAAAAGCTTTCATTTCCTTCTTGGGGCCTTTATTCTTCTAAAAAAAGACAAAAAAATGTGAAGGTGGTTTTCCAGATAGATTAATGCATAAAGCAGTCGCTAGTTGGATGTCATAAAAACTACAGCAGCATAGAATAGCTGAGATTAAGAGCCAGATTTAAATCATGCAACAGTCCAGTTAATATCAATGTCTAATTAAGAAATGCATAAGAAGTCTGTAATGTTGATTTGATGGAGAAAAACTCTAATAGGGTTTCTTTTGGAATTTTCCATTTCAATTGCTGCGTAGACTTTTAATGGATGTCCTATCCAGCCTTTGGTATTAGCAGGAATCATCCTCAAATTAAAATCAGGGCCTAAAATGGAACACAGGTAGACAAATTAGCTTGTCTGGGAAGCAGTCTGGGTAGCATGACAATGTTAGCTCAAGCTGGAATTTTAATACAAATAAAAGAGAACAAATGTCTCAAATCTGGTGTAGAAACCCTATCTGCTTATCGCTTCAAACAATTTTAAACCCTGTAATTTCAAACAATGCAATGCTAACCTATTTCCTCACCTCCCTCAGCCTGCCAAAGTCTCAGCCAATTCATATGCAGAAATCCACAGACCATTAAGAACTATTAATCAGCCTTTTTAAATAGGAAGACTTTCTACAGTCATGTAGACTTTCTATGACCATATATATCGCTATTATGTAAAGGTGGGCTTTTTTTGGCTTGCAATGGAATTTAGAGCACATGGTTCCCTATCACTATCACTGTTGCTGTTCATCTCCCCACTCCTTTCTGGGCAACTAAAGCTCTGAAACTCAGAGCAAAATGAAACCTACAGCATCTGCCCCTGGTCACCCAGGATATTTGGTCTCTGGGTATGGAAGGGGAACTGGTTTTACACCACGTCACAGATTCCTTGACGTTACGAACAGTGTAACTGCTAGCATGTATCAATCCACACAGCAAAGAGGGAGAAAGCATAGCACTGGATTAAAGCAGCAGAGTGTATTTGTTATCTCCACTTTGTTGTTGACCCAACAAATCCGGAGGGAATTATCTCAAGAATCTAGGAAGACAGCAAACTCAAAATAACCCCATGACCTAGGGAGCAAGCTCACTGGGGAGTCGTTTTTAAGTTCATTAGAGCACATTAAAATACAATACATTGGCCATGGTAAAGCAAGGCATATTATTTCATCTGCCCACGTATTTCTTTCAAGTACTAAATCCATCCAGAGGTCATTCAGAATTATATCATTAAGCCTTGCTATTTCACTTTACAAACAAAGCGGAAAAGACCAGAGGTAAAAATCACAATAACAGTGGAAGTTTGGCACTTGCAAGTTGCTGTCATTGCCTGAAATACCACAGCCTAAATCCTTACCTGGCATTTCTCCAATGATCAATGAGGCACCACGCTTCATATCAAGTTGTGATACCATGGGACAGGGGATGCCCCAAGGATTTTTCTCCTTGAAGAGAAGGGAGACAGGATGTTCTCAGCAAGGCACTCACCCTCTGAATGAATTGATTTCTACTGTGGGGACATTCAGCTCAAAGGAATCTGATTTATTTATTTTTTAAACAAACTACCCCACTCGACTGCATGACTGGGGAGCTACCAGGTTTTTAAATAAAAATGGAGCACTGCTTTTGTGGGGTGCTTTCCCTGAAAGCCTGGATTTATGCAGTATGTAGAAAATAAGAGTATGAGACAGGCTGCCTTTTGCAAAAGTACGCAACAGAAAAATAAACAAACCTTAACTTGTCCAACACACTTGAGCACCATAAATTTTCTTACAGTTTTACTAAAGGAGAGGACAATTTCTTCTTTCCTCTGTAAAACTGTCCTTTCAGACATTACTACAGTCATGACCTCACTGCAGTTCCTGCATTCTTTCTGAAAAAATTAATATGAACTAATACACTAGTGATCTCATCAAAGCGTAAAGGACATCTTATACAGGAGGAAAAAGAATATCAGGAGAACCTCAGTGCTTCATCTGCATAAAGAAAGTAGAAAAAGGACTGTTACATTATGGAGAATGACAGGCTCAATGCTAGAGTGGTATTTTTCCATCTTAGAAACTGTTAGGATTTATCCTACCTATCGCACTTGCCACTCTTTTCGCTGTCTCCATAGGTGTCCTCTTTTCCTCCTGCCTTTATCAGTACCTTTTCCTGTCTCTTCTGTGCCCTTCATACATGTTTTAACGTACTTGATTACTCTTTGAATCATACACACTGCTGTTTTTAGGATATAGCATACAATGCTGTTACAGAAATATTCAACTTCATTTATAGCTGAAGTAGTTCAGGCTAAGGACACATTTCCTACATGTTTATAGAGTTCTGAGGCCAAGGAGTCCTGGATTATAGAGTTCCCACCTACTCTGGGGCCCTGGTACCTTCCAGTAGAAATCAGGAGGGCAGGCAGGGAGAGATGCTTTCTTTGGTAAGAGAATCTACAAAATAGTATTGGTAACTGAGAATCTTACCACATTTTTAAAGTTGTGACATATCCTAAGGTTGAAAACTAAATCTGCAGAACACGAGAGCAATGCTCATGATGCAATCTTATCTCTTGCACCCACAGGTGCACCTTGCTTTGGCCTGAGATCACACATTAAGCAATGCAGTGATGAACCGGTTTCCTTACTCCAGCTCAATGTCACGTAGCTGCCCTGGGCATGTGTCAGTGCTCAGCCACATCCCAACTTCTCCGAGAGCGATGTGCCAGTGTGGCCCTGTTCCCTTCCCACCACCATTGCCACCTCCCGATTGCTGCAGCTTGGCAGGAGGAGACAGACCTGCTCCCTTCCATCTGCAGCACTGCTCAGCCAGGAGAGAGCTGGAAGTCTTTCCCTGCAGGCTGGGAGGCTTCAGAGCAGCCACCTGGAATATTCTGACTCAAAACTTCCAAACCCATTAAGCAGAGATGGATTCCCAGCACTAAAACAATCTGAGATGAAGGGTGGCGATGCCTTTCTACCCACCAAACATGATTTGTGCCTCCTAGATGAGGCAGCAAGCATATCCAGCCCCATATGCTCTGCAGCTGATAGGTCTGCTTTAGTAAGAGAGCCCCACCAGTGATTAGTGGGATAGGATCACATACTGCAGCGTTATGAGTCCAAACGGCCCAAGGAGCAGTGCAGAGCATCTGCTACAGCACAGAACCAGCGGGTGAAAAGCTGTTGTGGGTTCTATCCGGAGGCATAGGTTTCCCAGCACTGAAGCAGGAGGGAAAACTCCAGATGCACACCGAGATCACCTCTCCCCACAGATTTATCAGGCCAGCCCAGCCCAACGATGAGGTCAGCAGCTCCACTCTGAGTTCCTTGTTCTATCAACTATGAGGAGGTATGAGGATCCTGAACCCAGACTGGACCGTCTGCTGAAGCTGTATGAACTAAATAATGTATTCCCCAAGTACGGATAAAACTGGTGGCTGATTTTAGGCAAACCATCACTTCTGCCAAAAGAAAGAGAAACTGTGAGGTAAGTTCCTTTGGATGTCATTCATTCTTTCCTGGTTAAAGCAGGGCTGTACTTAATACATATCTCAGCCATAATGTGAATTGGCACTTTTCCTGTTAAATATAACTAGTTTGTGTCCAAAGCATTGCTTCTATTCCTAATATTTCCATCTTTACAACTTCTACACGAGCTACAGGTGTGAAAAGCCAACTGATCCAGATTCCTGTCATTGTCAGCAGAAAAGCAACGCACAAAATGTCTTTTTCAGAGGTGTGGTCACCAACATCTCTATTTACACATCTGCTTTGCTAAATAAAACCCTGGAGATTTGCGAAATTGAAATATGCACAAAATGGGATGCATTCACTGGGCCCACACAAGATACTCTTTGTCCTTCTCATTTAATAGGCACATCACCATTTGCTCTCTATACAAAATATTTGCTCTTTTACAGGAGGCAGCATCATGCTAGTCTTCATATGTTGTACTTGCATATTCTATATTAACAAGGAAAAAAGCTATACCTCACCAAGAGAGGCTACAAGAGACCTCAGAATACCAACAGGTCAAAAAAGAACACTAAGTATCTTCAGAAAATTGCTAATATTCAATGTTTCCCTGGTTAGACTGTACAGCTGTTGAGATGAGGAGACTGCCCGAGCAGAGCTCCCAGAGGGACAACGCTCCTGGAGCCTTACACAGAGCCATCCGGGTCTGGTTTTGAGGGCTTCAAGAGAAGTGTTCAAGTATTTCTATTTTTTTCCCCCCACACTTCAAAAAAGTCTTCTGACTGTAATGTGCTTGTACTTGATGCCTTAGACAGTTCTTGCTCAGTGACCTCTAATACACAGTACTTTCTGCCTTCTACAATTTACATAAGATCAAATGCCAGTCGTATATATTCTAATTCTTTCTTGATTTCATCTAATCTAGAACACCTTTGAGATATCTGCAATAAAGACTCGCACAGGTAATCTATATAGGCTTTTTTTTGGGTGTGTCTTCATCTATTTGGCCTTTTAACGTCAGCATGATTCTGTTTTCTGGATTTACAGGATGTTTGAAACACATTCATCCAAACATCATTCATTGGTATGTGTTGTACTTTTTCCTCTCTCAGTTGACTATTTCTAAAGTTCTTTTTGGGATAGTGGAATCAACATTGATCTTAACCCAAATGAGAAAACAGGGAATGGGTGATCAGCTATATATCTGGTTAAATGGAATTCAGACCTCCCATTCCCAAAACAACAACATTTGAATTAAAACCCAAGTGTGATTTCAAAAGTCTATTTAATACTGGGAAAGCCTTGAGCAGAACACATAGGTCAGAGCACGTTTCATCAGCATCCAAGATCCCAGCCCTGAGATTACGTAGCTCAAAACACACATCTCCTTAAAGAGGCTGCTGAAAGGAACTTCTCAATCAGAAGAGATGCACTTTTCATACCGAGGAGAGGGAGCACTTGTTTTGCAATGAAAAGTTTGATTTTGGAAGAGACGTATGGAACTATGCTGTAGCAGACCACATCGCTTGTATGGATCTTCACAGAAGTGTCTATTTAATTGAGATGTCTTTTCCCTCTGAAACTTGCAACAATTTCAGTGCAAAGGTTTGTGGCATTTCATCAGGTTGACTTCATTACCTTCATGAGTAACAGAAATTACATTTGTTTCCCTGAGCTGTGGAATGCAGACAAACCCATGAAAAGAAAAGGGGAGAAATAAGAGATGCTGATTTTCTTTGGATGAAATAATACAGAAAAAAATAGGGCTTGAAAAACATTTGAATATAATATGCTCTGGATTTTTAACAAAAGCTCAAAGAAACAATTTTAAAGAAGCATTTCCTAAATGCATGCCTGTTAGTTTATTTTCATTTTTGTTGCCACGTATAATTATGAGAAACTTACAGAAAACTCATAAGATGTTCAGTTTCTGTTGAGAAGTGCCTTTCCAAGATAATTCTGTAGGCTATTACTTTAGCCCACTGGGTATCATGTAGGCAAGGTGTAAGATTATGCACATGAATATTTCTGTCTACCACTTGTGTGCTGAAACAATATCAACTTGTACTTTCTTCTGTCATTGGTCCTTATTCCATAGAGTATATTCTTAATTACCAGCAAGACAATTTGGTAATATCATATAAAGCGTTACAGTGTCATTCCTGTGATGATTTACACCTGCTAAGAGTCTTAGTATTGAATTTTAAGCCATAGAGTAAGCTCAGAAGGTAGACAATATTTTTTCTACAGGACACTTTCTATTTTTAATGTAACTACTCTCCTTTGTTTAGTTTATTGGCACTATTCTTCTAAAAGATAGAGGTTTTAAACAAAGAATTTCTGAACATTTGAGGTCCCTTGAAAAATTCAAAGCATGCTTCTGTGCTGTTTTAAATCAGCTCAAGTCCAAACACTAATTTTGACAACTGTGCATGAGGGTCATACCTTCATGGGGATTCTCAAGAATCCCAAACTAAAAATATCTGTTGCAGAACAAGTACACTGTATGTATTCCTTCCTCCACTTTGTAATTATGGTTTTATTATTTTTGTGTGTTTGCATATGTATTTATACAGACATACATACACACAGCCCTTGCAGGAGTACTCAAAAAATCTTCAGGAACTACGGAAATTATTCTATCAATTTCAGTCTCTGCTTTCTACTGGATTATGGAAGATGTCCATCCATCAGATTTGCTGATGGCACACTAATGAAATGGGTAATTTTATGAACTCATCAGGGAGGGTAGGTGTCCAATAGAAAAGATGTTACATAGAGATGCAGAGATTAGTCTGCTTGTAACAAATAAACAAGGAATGCTTACAAATGAGTCATGAATTTCTTTATAATTGTTCCCACATTTGGAACACCTTTTTTTCCCTAATCTGCAGAAACCCTGCAACTGAAGACAGTTTTGATAGCGGCTGTGATCACAACACCACCACATCCCACATGTGAAATAATGTGTTGGGAAGGATTGTTTTGTTCTTCAAATCTCTTTTCTGATGCTTTATTTCAGTCTCAAGCTATTTGCTTATCCTCCTCCTTTATTTTCCGTTTCTGTGATAAAGACAGGTGTTCTCATCAATTTAGAAGAGCAACAGAACTAAAGAAAATTCAGACAGAACATGGTCTGTCTTTAAAGTCCCAACTCAGACACTCAGAATCTGGTTTGTGCTGTACTTCCCTCATGAACTCAGCTTTCCATAGCGCATTCAGTGTTGTAATAATGCAAATCAAATACAGATTTTAATAACTCCTTCCATTAAAATGATCTATTAATGTTTTAAGAGTCTAACACTTACGAGCATGATTCTAATTGCATGATTTTGCTCCAGGCAGGTTTTACAGATCTGACAGATCATCGGATATTTGCACATTTAGGATTATTTTAAATTAATTTTTTTGGAAGAGTTTCAGTCTCAGTAGCAACACTTTTGTTTGATAGTTGCTGTCTGTGAGTAACTATGCATCTGCTTCCACATGAGAATAAAACCAGATAAATTTAGAACTCTTGGAATGGAGGTGGCTGAGGTTTATAAAATGACAAGCATTGTGAAGAACATTCTGAAGAGGAAGACATTTACTCATTTTAGTATAAGGAGGAAAAGAAGTTTAAAGTGAAAAAAATCCTTATATGTTACGCAGCCTGGTTAAAGTGTGGTATTTTCTGACATAGAGCACCAAAAATGAGATTAAGAAAAGGACTAGAATTTAATGGAGGACAGTTCCTTTGATACCATTACACTTTCTGGTTCCACGCTTCTTGCGGGATGAAGTCCTAATGGAAGGACTTGCAATGGAACTTACACACCAGCAAAGAAAGTGGGCAAGCCGTGCAAAGCCTCTTAAGACATTCTTGCATTAGTGGAAACAATTTAGATTGGTGCTGAACGGTTTAGAAAGTTCTTAATCACTTTCAGAAGCCATCCCAAACAAAACCACTGAGATACTGAATTGATGATAGGCATGGTCTATGTCTGGGATCTTCCATGAAGATTTTGTATTGGAGAATGCCAAACAGGCAAAAGGGGTTGGAGGGAATATGTCAGTTTTCAAGAGGCTTCCCAAATGAAAAAGTTAAAGATATTTCAAAATCATTTAAAGTGTCCCAATAGATACTCTTCTAAATTAACATTGGCTTTGAGATGTGTTTTCGTTTAAATTTTTGATTTCTAAATGAAAGCAAAAAATGAAATATTTTGAAATTACTGAAGCAAATGATTTGCTGTTTTTCTTTTAAACTTGTTGGTTAGCTAGAGAATGAGTTGGAAAAAATGAGATCTTAAAAACTCCTGAAGAACAGAAAAAAAAGTGTTTCTCTGCTAGCCACAAAATGAGAGGAAAAACCTAATGACACTTTCACTAGCACAAAGGTTTAGTGAAACACCCACATTCTCATAGAAGTTGCACAGATGGGAACTCAGACACACTTAGGTTTCCTTTCCAAGTGTGATGTTTACATATGGTAAGTGATAACTTTTTCATTAGACTTGGTCATTTACACTCCTAGATAAATACCAGGAGACTGGAACACCTTCAAAGGTGTGATAGTCCCTTTCTTACATAGTCACAAGCAGGACAGAAAGCGTTGGCAGGCAATTACACACAGTTTTAGTCCACAGACCAACATGCTTAAACAAAAATGATGATTAACTCCTAAATAAGTTTAAAGTGGGCTTATCCAAGGTGAAAGAGCCTGGGATGCCAGGAAGGGTTAGGCTTTAGGGGTGGACACAGGGATGGCCTGTATAGCTACAGCATGCTGTGATAATGGTGTAGGGCAGGAACATCCCAAGGTGTCTGCTCAATTTGTCAGGAATTTCTCCTCTGAACTATTACCTCTAGCTCTCTCCAGAGCACCCTCAGTCCTTTTATCTGCAAGCTATCTCAAAGTTTACTGCCTGCCTATCGCCTTGGCTGAACTACACTAATAGTCAGCTAATTACATATGAACACTCTAATTTGCTTTATGTCTTTCTGAAAAAACCATGCGTGTGCAGGCACGCACGTGAGTAAACTTTTGTTCATGCAGCACAGTGTAGAAGTGGTGCACCAGTCCTATCATTACAAAACACTGCATGCTCACTGCCCCGTCCACCACTTGTCCCCACCAGGCCACCACCAGTGCTTGTCATTCCTGATCTGCAACATCACCTGCTGCTCTGGAGCAGAAAGGGGAGCAAGGAAGAGAAATACGTGTTTGTCATTGAACTGAACTGAGAAGAAGGAAGACGAGAACGATAAGATCATAGCCTGCAGCACTTTGTTTATGAGAACATCCTTCCAGTGATATATGCCTGCACCAGGTGAAAGTATTGTGTCACCCTTAACATATTTTAAATGCCAGAGCTGTCATGCAAGAAGACAATGATGAACAAGTTTAAACAGAATATGGTATTGTAGCCATGTGCAGTGTTACCCTTTAAAGGTTTGCATCAGTAGCACTTCTTAAAACATTTCTGAACTGTTATATTCCCCTACAGAACCTCTCTCACACATTCTATGAAATTGTTCCTATTGTAGCTGAACTATATATAACATATATATGATACATAAATTAGTGCATTTTCTCATGTAAGTTTTTCAGGCCATTTCACATGACCTCCCAGCCATACTGTGTGAGCATCTCCTAACTCCTTGGACAGGGATTTAGGGACTGCACTTTGCTTGGCAAATAGGTAAAGGGACATTTACACTGTGCTCTGAGGAGCAGGAACTGGCCCCAGGTCACACTGCAGGCCAGAGGCTTATGTGGGTGAACTCTGGTGTGTTTCTGTGGACTGAATGCCTGTTAATTAGCTGCCGGAACTCCCAGCCTGCTTCACCTGGTTTAATTCCACACAAAAGAACGCATGTTGTGTGCTGTGGAGCACGGAACATGGGGTCATCACCTGGAGAATTCACTTAAATGCACTTCTGGTCCCAAGTGAAGTGCTACTGGAGAAGCACCTCTTGCCACAAAGCAGGTATGCACAGAGCTATCAACATATGGCAGTTTTCTTCCCAGATAAACATCTCGAGCTCAACTGCACGAACACCATCACTGTGCTAGAAGGCCATTGCACAACATGACTCATTTTCCCAGACTGACAGCTCAGAGAGAGCCTCGGGAAAGTCGGCATCCAACCCATGATATTGAATATGGGCATGACCATATCCACCTCGGATTCAGGTGAAAGAGCATTAGCCACGTATGTCACATGGGAATGAAGGCAAACGTGACACCAGTTCTACATCTTTGAGGTCAGAGCCACTCTGTGAACCATTCAGGACAGCATTAATTTACAGGAGAGGAAAGGGCACTCCTGATCACCTGAAAAATGCCCAAGGAGCTAGGATTCCTCAAGCACTTACTGAGGGGTCCTGTGTGGGCTTGTGCAATGTTTAGCATCTCCCCATCAGTTTTCTTTTCTGTAAAATGGAGACACCTTATTTTTACTCATAAGGTCATTAGGAGGACTTTCCAGTTAAGATTCTTACAAATGAAAGTGTCTTGTGAAAAGAATTTAATCACCTGACTAAAAATGGTCTCCAACTTCTTTAGGCAGAAGATCGGTTTCTACAGGGAATGGCCAAGGTGCTTAACAGAAGGCTGCAGGATCATATGCTGCATCTTTAAGACATAGTTTACTTCTGAATCAGTAAATGTACTAGACAAAACAGCCATTATTTATGCATTCCTGCATACATGGCAAGGTGAAAATAATAGAATAAACATCATATACTTCATTATGATATCGGTTTACACTTCCAGGGTACACAAAAAGAGGCCATTTCATCAAGCTAATTGCCTGAAAGTAAAAGAGAGAACTTTAGCTATTAGTCTATTATGGGGCTTTTTTCTTAATCACAAATAGGGGCCGTGTGTCCCCAGGGGGATGTGTATTCTAATTTACAATTGAACTACAGATCAGAGCAATCAATCTTGTGCAGCACTTTTACAGTGTAATTGCTGCAACATAACAAATAAAAAAAAAAAAAAGCAGCCTAAGTCGAGTTTCAGCTTGAGGTGGAGATATTTACCAGGCATTGGGTCGGGGTGGGAGGGAGGCAGAGAGGGAAAAGAGGCACCACAGCCATGAATATGCAATGAGGGCTCATTAGTGCCCCAGTGTTGCCATGACGAATGGCATTATCCCCAGCCTGGTGCAGCCTAAACATGAATTTTATAACGACCCATTTATCATGACTTGTCATGGGGTTCTTTACTGTACTTTCTACTGGCTGTCACACCTTCCTCCATTATCACCTCAGAATCCCTTCCTTTTGTTATTTTGCCTTTTTCTAGTTTAGTTTTTGGTAATGACGCCCAACTTACAAAGAGAAGATGACCGCAAACAGCAGCGTGCTGGTGTGCAAGAGCAGCTCAGGGCTTCCTCAGTTGGAGACCCACTGCCAAATGCGTAGGTGGTCTTCAGTCCACTTACCAGGGGATAAGTGTCCTCGTTGTCACAAATATCTGCAATCTTGTCAGTTGACTCAGCAGAAAGGTCTCGGATTGACCGAGCATCGAGACAACTATCTTTCCATCCTGGCAGATGTGATGGATGAATCTGTTTTGTTGACCTAGGCCTGTCTAAAAGTGCTCTTCCTCAGCCCACACCAGCGATGTGCACAGTGTAAGAATTCACCCCTTGACTCTACATTGATAGAGGTACTGAACCAGGTAAATAGACAAAAACTGCATTCTGCCTAACTCCTGTTAAACTGAAAAAAAAAAAAGTACTGGGTGCAATAGGAAAAGCATTTACCTTCCAGGAGCAAGAAGTAATAGCCAACTCTACAGGAAAACAAAATTACCAATAAGTAATTAGTGTGTCTGGCTGGAGCTCATTTTTGGTCACTGCACGTTGTCTCTGTTTTACTGCTGTCCCTTTGGCCTGCCCGATTCCACATTTAATATACCACTGCTTATAAAGAAATCCCTGCAGCTCAGGATGCTGAATTGCTGTGCTGGGGTAGGGCCTGCTCTGCAGTATATAGAGGCTTTCATTTCCCAAGTTACAAATCTGACATCTCATGGCCAAATCCATGCCAGTTTATTTCTGAGAAGTCTGTCCTCATTATTTACCCCAAATAGTTTCTCTGTCAGCATGCCTTTTTTCCACTATGAAGTGGCTGGAGTATCTGAAAGTATCAAGCCTCTCTTTGTTGGATTTTACACTTTTGCTATTACAAGAATTTGTCTTTGGGGACAGAAAAATCAAGCAACTTATTTCCAGCTATTACTTGGATAGGACTTCATGTTCTTAAACAAGTTGTGAGCTCCCATGATCTCTGAAAACAACTCTCCCGGGGTCTCACATCAGGATAGTCCTACAGTTCTTTCATTACTCTACTGGATGTTTGGAAATATTAAAAGGCATCGAACATCCCAGTCCAGCAATTTATAGACTCCGAGTCTGGTGCTATAGCCCTCAAAGCCTCTATTTCTTTCACAAAATCTGCACTTGGCTATTATCATCACCAAGACAGGCATGTGTTTCACTAGAGGAGCAGTTTGTCAAAGCAACAGTCCATTACCCAGAGATTCATCACAGGTTCCCACTTCAGCTCATGATGGGAGAAAGCCTGGATGCCAGAAGACAAGGGGGAAGGAAAGCTGCCTTGTAACGAGGTGCATGAGCTGAGTGGCACACTGATTTAAGCTGGATATAGCTGATTAGGCCAGCATAGGCTGATGCCTTCTTACCATCCTTTTTTCCCCCCTCAACCCACCTGTGTTCCTTTGGAGCATATGTAGCTCTTACAGCCCCAACAGCACCTTGCACAGGTTCCCAACCTTTGATGGAGAACCCCAGCTCTCTTGTAATACAAGATTCTGTTAATTACCAGGAGACAAGAAGGAAGACAAAAATCAAAAATGACTGTTAATGTTGCAGAAAGCACTCACTGCATTCACAGGGAATAAGCACACAGCAAATATTATAATTATTTCTAAAAGAAAATGTTTGCTCCATGGCCTAGGTGATCTGGATCATCTATTGAATGGAGAGTTGCCAAACAATATGGCATAATTAAGTTGCTCTTTTAAACTCTATTAGGAGTTCTATAACTTGCTGTTGCCAGTCTATAAGGTCAGACTGATATGCCTGATTGCAGAGCCACTTTCTACAACTTATGAGATGCAACAAGCAGATGCCCATTTTAGTTGACTTTAGTAATTCAGTCCCACGCACATTTTCTCTATTACTTTATACCAATATCTCCCTCAGGGAAAATGCACTCATCTTTCTTCCACTCATTTCATCAGAAAGACAGATATCGAAACAAAGACTACTGAAGGCCAGCCAATGCAGACAACATCTAGCTCTATGTCACTGTAACACCCAGTGCCACCACAATCACATTGTAGATTTTTAGGTTGAGATCAGCAACCATATGGAGGGCAGCTGCCTGAGACAGAAAAGCATTTACTGTTCCTCAGCCAATCCACAAATGGCAATAATTAAAATAAAACTGCAACCCTTAAAATATTAAGTCATTGGTTCTAAACCAACAGAGTATAGGAACCTGAGATTATAGGAAACACCCACATTTCAGGAAGAAAAAAACCTGTCACATGAATTCAGCTTCCAACAAAAATACTGATGTGAGATTTTTAAGAGAAATTAAAAAAATATAGACAAGATTTTAAAGTGGAAGACAAGCACATAGTCTGGGATTAATTGTTTATCCAGAATCCAAGGGAAGTTTATTGACTGCTTTAGAACCAGAAGCTGCCTGCAAGCAAACTCACTGGAAAGTATTGCACCAAATGTATATTTTAATGCAATCTAATCCTAACCACAAAAATATGCAAACTTACATCCATCAGTTTGCTACACTTACAGATAGAACTCTGAGGATACGAGAAAAAATGGAAAAGAACTGCAGGTGTGATTACTGTATAATGGTGTTCAATATCTGTTCAATTGATGTATTTACAAGAAAAACTAAAAAAACAGATACAATTTCCCCATATAAAGTAGCACACTTGAAAGGCATATGATAAAATGCATGTTCAGAATGGGTTTCGTACTCAGTAGTTTGAACACCTCGACAGTGCCAGGAACACATCCCACTGAGCCTGCAAGGACTACCAGTTGTACTACGTAAACCTTAGCAGTCTTTTTTTGGCTGTTTCTTTTTGCGGAGAAATCCCTCCCTCCCTTCTTAATTGTATTTCAAAAATGGCCTAATAATTTTTTCCCCACTGTCCTCCCTCCAAGGCTTAGTTTTAGGCATCCTAATAAGTGAACAATCTTTCCCCTGGTTCTATTTCAGTTTTGACTTCAAGCTTTCTCTGTCTTTATCTGGAGCCAATGACTTGCTGCTTTCCACTTTCAAACAAACAAACAAAATGTCCTTCTCTGCTGTCCTCCCCCTATCCCCCCACTTACTTTAATGACATCTTCAGTCATTAATGAGTTAATAAAATCTCAAAGTCATCTGGGAATAGATAAGGGGAAAGAAAGAGGAGTATTGTACACATAATGACAGGCTCCCTGCTGGCCCTAAGATGTCATGGGTCAGCCATGTTAAGAATGTGTGTGCCCAATCATCTGCTGATTTTTATCAGCAAGGCCTCAAGCAGAATCTGACACGGCCAGTTTGGGAGTTACAATGAATAAACAATGACTTCTTGGATTGTTGGCGGCTGTATGATAGAGTGAGAGGGTTTATATATACTAAAACATGATGACATTAGCAATCAATATACCAATTACTGGACAAGTTATTGGACGAAGAATGCACGTCTTGAGCTTTGTGCACTTTGAACATGCTACCAGTGATGGAGACCACAGAAATAATGGTGCTTAACCCTTCCCAAGCTAGATATGCTAATTCCTGATAATGCCTTCAAGTCTGAGTGCGTGGTAAAAAAAATAAATGGTCTGATTCAGCATACTAAGTCTTTCAGATAGCAGACACGAGCCTGACAAATTTATTGTTCATTAGGACTTAAGAAAGGAATAGATTTTTCAAGTGAGCATTTGGATGTTAGAACAATAGATTCTAACAAATTTAAATTGTTCCCCATAAAATTTCAGAGGAAATCAATTTTCACCCAAACACCACTAGCATACCACAGAGATTTCATCACCAAGAAGTTTTATAGGATGATTTAGACAAATATCCCAACAAGTTTCACCTGCCTACTCTACAATAGAGAAAGGAAGGTAAAACTCTAGGATGCTTCTCTTATCCCTGTCCTACCGGCAATGCATTTCTGCATCTGTTCAGTGTCATCCTCTCATTTTCTTTAGTCAGCTCAAAATATTCAGTGTTTATGAGTTTGTCTTCTATTATTCTGGAAGTGATTGTGAAGATTCAATGCCAGCATTATAATTGAAGCCAGAATCAAATGTGGTGAAGTCAGTCACTTAATTCAAAGCACAAATGCAGAAGACAACTGAGATGGAGATCAATGTGGCAGATAGACCTGACATATCTGGGGGCTGAGCAGAAGCACTGTCTAGATTGGATTAAGTGGTGTCACCTCCCCATTGAGATGGACAAGTCCACCATCTAATGGAAAGCTTGTGGGTTTTGCCCTGAGATGAATCATTAAAATGATGTGGGAAAGACTTTAGGATGATTCTCCGTTTCCGTATAGCATTATGAATGATAACTAACTGAGATCTGGGAAGTAGAGCGGGGGAAGCAGCAATGCCATGTGCACTTTGACTTTTGCTCAGGTGAGAGCAAACAAGGCAGGGCATAAATAAGATAACTTTGTCTCCTAGGGCATCAGCCAACAGTAGAAATTGTGCAAAAAAGAAGTTCTATGTATTTTGTGTAGATTAGGGGCTGAATAAAATCTTCAGATATGTATCTCTTACAGACCATTCTTGTGATGTAAGAGCTATAGTATTGCTCATAATTACAATCAAGTCTGCTACAGCTTCTGAGAGCACTAAGCTCTCTCAGAGCTGTGTTGGACAGTAATGGCAGAGGGATCAGTCCCAGACATCAGGGAAAAATAGATGAGACCACATCTGGTTTTAACTGCAACGGCTATGAAATGTTCAGCTGCATCCTCTCAAATGGCTCTTCCATTCCCATTAAGTTCTTGAAAAGTTTGGAAGTGAATTTGTCCAGCATGTCTGATATGAATAACAAAATGCTTTTAAATGTAAATGTTCCATAAAATAGCACCATTATCATACATTACAGTGAGTACAGTTGAAAAAACTCAATCCCTCCTCCGTAATTTACAATTAACTTTTTGCCTCAAGGTAACAACTACATTCACAAAAATAATGGTAATAGATTGACCTTGTTATGAATGGATAACAAGCTGGAAACAATATAGTTTGTCACAGAGCATTAACTGTTACTGTTGCAATTGTAAATAATGTGTATAGAACTTCCAATGTAAATGGCTCCCCTTAAAAATATTAATTATGTCGATTAAACACTTGATGCATAATGGATTATTCTGAAACCTACTTAAGTCCATGTCAGACTGAGTACACCAGTCCCTAAGATCCCATTCCGAGACTCCTGGAAGATATATGGCTGCTCATGGTGGACCTCAGGTTTACAATGGAATATTGCCTTTAATTACAGATATATGGCTGCTTCCTTTGTTTGGATTGCTCGCATGATTTCTCACTGAGCACAGCATCAGAAGATTAGACTGTCTAGAGACACCAGGCTCTTCTGAGATGCTTTTAAGCTGCTTTGGAAACTAATGAAAAGCAACCCTCATTCAACAGCACCGGCCACTCACTGGAGGATCTCTATGGGATTCAGAGCACTCCACTGGCTTTTATGCCACTTTGTAATCACTAGTAATGGGACAAAGGAATACAGATATGTTTTTACACCTGGCTGGTTTCTTACACAGAAGTAGTGTAACTCATCACCCATAAGGAAGCAAAAGCTTTGAGAGCTGATGCTACTCAGCTGATCTGCTCTTTTTGTGTCCTTTGGAGCCAGGGCTGCAGTCATCTGGGAGGAGATTGCTATCACATGGCTTTAGAAATCAATCCAAAACTGGTACATAACACATGGCATAGAAAAGATTAGACTTTTCTCCCAGTGCCTAGGGACCGCTAATTCAGGAACAGGAGAGCAAACCATATTTTCGTGCCTTCCAACCACAATAAGTGCTCCTCAGCTGTGGCTCAACACTGGACTTAACAGCACAATACTTCAGTGTTCTGGCTAATCACCATGTGTAGACTGTTGCATTATAAAGGAGGGATTCCCGATAGATTATCCACCGAGAAAGTGATATTAAAACGACAAGCCACCAAGAGGTCAAATAACCAGTTGCCAGAAGTTAGAATAACTTGCTGTGGAGCAGCAATATCTGGGGAGCTGGCATGTGTCCCAGGACCGGTTGTCATACAAATGGAAGAAAAGACAGCTGGAATCTTCTTGGATTGACTTATTTTCTCTGAACATAGTGTAAATCTATCATGTTGGTTTTTCAACCAAACGCTTGAATGGCAAGTTGAGAAACTGATTCAGTAAAATATAAAGTCCCTTTGTACACCATTTTTCCATGCGCAAGCTTCATCTACTTTAAGCTTTGTCCTTTGGGAGCAAGGACTGTTCTGACTGTGAGCATAAAGATTCTGATTACAGTAAGAGCTCTTCTGTACTCCTGTAACCCAAGCAAACGCACCATAGCCCCTCTTGCCAAAAGGTGTGCTCTGTCTTGGGAGAAAAAGTCATTGCATATGTACAACTGAGGAAGCATCTCTTCCCCATGATGAGGTCAAAATCCCAGCGCATGACTGGTTGGTAGAGAACACTCAGATTTCCCTCCACCCCATGCTTTTGTCTGGGCAGCTCTTGTATCACCTCCAGTTAAAGTTTAGCTGTTTGCTGTACATTTCGTGCCATCTCTTTAAAGATGTACATCTGAATGGGCAAGAAAGTGAGGGATTAGCAATGGGCAGAGGTCAAGTCCGTCAAGACTTTAAGCACGTTGTTGGTTGTAAAAGAGATTACATTACTGGCAGCTCTTTGCCAGATCAGTACTTCGATGCCAAATGTTAATCCTTGCTGGGGACATGATGGCTTGTAAATGTTACAGGAGAACATAGCTTTTCCTGTAGAAAACAGGCATTTATGGTTAAAACACAGATTGTTTTCTCATGCTTATGTTTGCATTTCATGCCAAATCACTCTAGCTTGCTATGAGCTTCGCTTCAGTATTTATATTTAATCTCTTCAGATCTTTAGTTCTATGACTAAGGAGATCATGGTGGAGTTCTTAAAGCTCTAGGTAGAAGAGCAGCTAGAGCTGAGTCTCAGGCTTCGCCAGAGAGCTTTTTCTATGACACTAGGCATAGCCTGTTTCCTTGCCAAACCTACGTTTTCCCATCTGTAAAATGGAGCTGCACGTAAAAAGGATCCTGGATGATTTATGATTGTTGGAATAACAGTATTTACTGGATTTATAAAGCAACTTGCTTTTTCTAGACTTTAAACATACTAGTCAAAATTATAGCTAATGTCTGTGACTTCATAAGTAACATCCTTTCCTACAATCACACAGGCTTAGGCAAGCTAAGTTCCTAGGTCAGACATTTATACCACAACAAAGGCACAAGTCCACACAAAATTTTAGAATAACAAAAGTCTCAATTGACCTACAGTTTGTTCTACTGAGAGCATAACTTTGTGTAACTAGCAGCTGCTAAGCATGTGTAGGACACTGTATGCAACTAAGCATAGTCAGGAAATTCATATTGCACCCGTAGATCTGCAGCAGCTGACTATGCTTGCACAGCTACACCTCAGTGCTCAGCCTGAAAGTCCATTGGCTGTCTACAGAATACACAAAAAAGAAGTTAGCAGACACAGGAGCAAGCTGTGCTCCCACCTGCTTTCGGGATCTTTAGATCCTCAGCATGCATGCCTCAGTTTCTCACTCATCTTTTGAGAGGTAAGGAAACACAATGCTAAGGTAGAAAGCCATGAAGTTTCACTATAAAGGGTTTGATAAGGTCAAAACCATCAGTGCCTCTTACTTGTGAGTTTGGGAGTAAAGGAGATTGTGTACCTTCCCAGATAGATTTGATAGCAGAGTTCATAAAAAACCCAACAAATTCAGCCCAGGCAAACCTGAGCTTCTTGGTTTCATGCCACATACACTTAGTACCTATAAAATTATAAAATTCCAGTAGAAGGGAATTCAACATTTTTCCAGCAATAATTAAAAATGATATGCCTCATAATAAGTATTAAATTGTGTTCGGTTTTGTTATGCAGATGATTTTTTTTCTTCTTTCACTTCTACTCTTTGAAATGTTTTGAATTAAAATAGCTTACTCAAGGTCACTGAAGGCATATGGTCCTGCTCAAAACTTTAAACAAAACATTAGTTTTTACAACCTTTTGTAATTTGGTATTGTATACAACATGGTTATAGACAGAGTTTCTGTAATCTTTGCAGTGGGTGACAGAAATATGAGAGGCAAATTTATAAGCCATTTAGTGAAGCATTTAATCAATTTCATGCATAGGAAATAACACCAATTGCTTTGCTTTATCAATCTTGCTTGCTCAGAGACCTGCAGTCACCCCAAACTCAAAACACTCAAGTGTGGGGGGAAACATATGCAAAAATCTAATGCTGTACAGTGTTAGGAACTTCAGAGGGCTGCTTAAACTTACTTGCCAGCATCAATAAGACTTCTTGAGACTATTAATACATTTCAGAAGGAAAGCAGAAAGCCTAGTGTATATATAGGTAGTTGCAAGGCCTCTCGGTATAAAGTTATTCATTAAACACCCTTTGTTTAGAATGTCTTCTACACTTTCTAGAGTTATGCAGATTAAGTTTGCTTTTAATACTAAGATGTCTGTGTGTATTGCCTCTAATTGCTTACAAACACTTAAGAAAATCATCTTTGCATCACAAGTCCCTGTGTTTCCACAAAATACAAACAGCAAATATAATTTGACAGATTCAGAGAGACTCTGTTCAAAACAACACCACTCACTACACCCATAATAAAAAAGGCAACACATTTACTGTCTACAACCACATAAGAGTTAAACGTCACACTTACCCATGGCTGTAACCTGGGGGCTGGTCTGAGGCTTTATCTCGTAGGAAACAGAACTGAAGGATGAGAATGGTTCCTCTTCTGGTCTTCAAACCATGGCTGAGTGGCCCACCTGTGCCTTGGCATCAGGCAAGCGTAGGGGAAAGGTACTCCTCATGCCTTCCACAAGGCAGCTAGTGCTCTGAAGATCCTCAGCACTGTTGTGGAGATGGGGCAGCACCAGTGTATTGGTGTATGCCACATGCCAGTGTAAGTTATTACTCTTTCAACAGAAAAATATTGTCCATGTCAACCACATTTACTTGTCCTGTACTTGAAAACCTTGAGTGGATTAAGAGGTAGGACTAAAAAAGCTATTTCAGAGCACGCTTTTCTTTCTCATGTACTACAACAGCTTGTACAATACCCCAAGCAGAATACTACGGTGACTCTTCTTCCTAAGTGAAAAATTCCTGAAGGAGCAAAAAGGCAATCTCTCTGATAATCATCAGCTGCTCAACTATATTAAATTTAGACAAGGCTACAATAGTGCCAGAGTTGTCCCCTGCCCTCTAAAATTAGAACTGAAAGAATGGTGGGCATAGCGCTAAATATATAACTCATTTAAAAATAATGTGCTCTCAGGCTTTCCTAATGCTTGAAAAACTGATCATCATAAATCCCGACAGATCTGTTTGCACAGCCAGCCTGCCTCCACCGGCCCCAAACATGTTTCAGGAGGATGAGTCCTTTTCTGAACATCCGCTTTCCTCTACAGTACTCAGGAAAGAGAAAGCAGTAAAGGTTTGCTGCAGTTAAACCACACATTTCCCATTTATCTAGGGGGACAAAAACTTAACCTGGCCTCCACCTCCTATATAGGAGAGGTAAAAAAAAGAGAAAAATAAACAGAAGAGAAGTAAATATTTACTATATCTTCCTAGTCCTCCCAGACTGGATAAAGGCCAGACATTTGAGGCAATTAGAAGTGGTAACCTTAACTTCATAAGCTGCAGAACTAAGCAGATCTCCACAAGAAACAAAAAGCAAATTAAGACACCTCATCTCTCTACTTCTGTTTCTTAGATCTTATGAAGTCCAGCATTAATAACTTCAGAATAACCACAAGCAGGACAGAATAAGAGCAGATTTGTGGAGAAGCTAAGGCACAGAAGAGTCTCCTCTCTTCTCTCAGGTTAAGAGCAGCTTCTACACAGGAAAAAAACCTTTCTAATTCCCTTTCCAATTATCAATCTAGCAGCATACGGGATCCCCTAAAAAAGCACCTACACAGAGAGGAGCAGGCCTCCCTCTTCACGGGATTTATAGCCAGCTGGGGCCTGTGGCGCAAATTGGCCCATAGGAATGCTGGGATCTTAGAGGCCTTAACCGTCTCCATCTTAGAAAATGCAGGCTTTGATTTGCCAGCTGTTTCTCCTTTTCAGTTAATTTGACTATTAGAGAGCTTGTAGCAGATGCTGAACCTTTGAGAAGAGCAACCTGAGGGGATGGAGAGGGTTTTGTGGAGAAACCTGAATGCTCTCCCCTTTGTGGTGTGGCCCTCTGTGAGGATGAGGAGACTAAACCTGGGCTCTGTAAAACCCAGGCTTAACTGCCAAAATAAGGCACGGTGTTGTGTGTGAAGTTGGGCCTTTTTAGTTAAAGGTAACTCTGCTGCTTTCCAAAAACATTAGCTAAAAACATTTTTTGTTTTAGCCACACCCCTTTTTTTCTTTCTGTTTTGGGGGAGCTGGAGAGGCTGCAGCACTTTCCGCTTTGCCTCTGTGGGCCTCTGCTACTGGAAGGGGGTCTGGACTTGATCTGCTGCAAATATAAAAGCTTGTTAGTGAAGCAAACAGGTCGTATTACACTATTCTTGTACCTTAAATAAATCAAGAAAGGTGTAAATGTGCTAGTCGTGAACTTATTTCTCCCTTGGGCTACTTCCATGAGATGTTTCTTTCTCTTCCTTCCCCCCTCACTCCTACCTTTGCTGCTTTGGATGGCATCAGCTTATGGAAGGATTTTTTGAATACAGGAGTATTGAAAAGGCATGTTCTCTGTTTGCTCATCTGGAATGTTCTAGGAGGAATTAACTCATTGAATTCTTCACCCCATAAATTTGGGGTTCCCTTTCTAGTTTCTTCTTGGAGATATGTTAAGGCAATAAAAAGTATAAGTAAAAGAAGCTGCGGGTTTTTTTTTTTTTTTTCCTGAATAGAGATATAGTTCTGGCAATCTTATTCACCAGATGATCTGCTGTTCTTTAAAATAGCAACTGAAATAAAAACATAGTTGTTTTACTGATGGAGGAAGACAGAGCCTACTTGGAAAGTTTGTCTCAATATGAATCCAAGCTATTGGGAGGAGAAAACTAATGCAGTTGAATTTCCTTTCAGGAATGCGGCGTGTGGATCCAGTGATGAGCAGGCAGTGCTGAGCTCATACCTGGGGCTGGTGGCTGTTCACATGTGGGACATCCTGATGTGGTGTTGCAGCTGACTGATGCTTTCAAGGTACTCACTAAAACTTAGCTGGCAGAAAGGCCGTTTTGTCCTTGTTCTTTTTACTCTCTGCCTCCATAAGGACGTGGAGGTTTGAGTTTGTTCCTTTTCTCTGCTTGTGAGTGTGAAAACTTAAATCTTGTTGCTGGAAGAATGCCTTAACTCCGTCAATGGGCTGTTTCTGGGGGAGCTTGTGTTTTTGATAATTCTATTCATGAAACGGTTCCCTTGCTGCTCCTAGGAGCTGTTTGTTGCTCTGTGGACTTTTCTGGGCTTGGTCTAGAGTTGCTGGATTTTTACCAATGAAAGTAAACTAGAATTCAAGAAATGCCACTGCGTACTCAGTCTCCAAAGGTTGTTTTCTTGAACCAAAATAGACACAACAATCTGAAAACCTCAGTCAAGGGTTTTTTTTTTTTTTGGCTGTTTAAAAATCAGAATATTTTATGGATGTAATTTACACACAGAAAAGAAGAGGGCTATTCCCAATATTATCTTTATCTTCTAGACATAAATAACAAACAACTCCAGTAATCAAAATTTACTGCAATTGTAATAGGTTTTGGCATCGTTTATGTATCACAGGGAATGTTAACATAATGTTGACTTTCAGGACTGAGGCCAGTCTTTTTTTTTTTTTTTGCTTTCTTTTTCTTTTTTCTTTTTCCTTCTTCTTTTTTTTTTTCCTTTTCTTTTTCACACTTGCATTGCATTATAAAAAGCTCCAGTATATTTGTGGCTTTTATGATATTCAAGAGATTAATTCTCATAAATAACACTGTTTATACCTCCTTCTAATCAGAAAGTTGAAATTATCTGTGACAATATGAACACTAAAAAGTTGTATACTATGAAAATATTTCAATAATTAATGCACGCACTATCTAGAGCAATTGACAGTGAGGTCATAAACATAATGGGCCATCTGTGTTTGATTTGTATCTGAAAATGCTTAAAGGGAAAGGCAGGTAATTCAGGCTGCTCTTGCAAATGTAGACAGGCAAGATTTTTCACCTTCTCAAAAGGCTGTTGAACCATTTCATTGCTTTAGAGAAGGGAAAAAAGAAAGTTCTTCCAGGCTACAGTCTTTTAACATGCTTGCATTTGGCTGCTGTATTCTGCAACAAACAGAGCACACCAGTGGGACTTTCAGTTTTCTTTAAGAGTACCCGGAGGGTTGTCATTCTCCCTTATTTACTTTGTATTGTTTGCTCTGTAAAAAATGCCACTCCAAGCTCCTGAGCAATCCCACTAGCTCATTCTGGGGCCTGGGTTTAAATAGTTTCCTTTGGACCTTTCCAAGTTGAAATCTGCACTGGCCTGTTGAAAGGCAGCAAAACTTTTATGCAGGGATCTGGCTCATTGCACCTTTATGACCCTTCTCTGGATTTGTCCCAGCTTGTCTCCTGAACCTTTTCTATCTTGTGAAAGTCAAGGTTCAGGTTACCAGCATATCTGGGATCGAGTTTAATTTAGCACTAGGCTTCTGTGCTGTAATGGGGAGAAATGGATTGTCCTGCAGTCAGTAGGAATAACTCTTTATCTCTGGACTTATATGCATTGGCATAAAGCCAATATTAAGCTGGAATGACTCAATAAATAAACAACCAAATACCCCTCTTGTTTTCACTGGCTGATTTGATGACAGTCAGTCTCCTGCTCTTGGCACTGGCTGAAGCTCTACCGAAGGAAATGCCATTATCTCTCCTGTGCCAGGCAGAGATTAATAAATTCTTAGAAATTGAATCCAGACAGGACTTCTAAATGATTTCATGTGACCTCCTGTATATCAGAGCTATTAAATACTACAAATTACCTATGATAAACCCAGAGATTGCAACCAATTTAAAACTCTCTGCGGTTTTCCCCTCTGCTCTGCATTTCCTTGTTGCCCAAGTATGAAGTGTAGGCAGAGAATAGGTCGTAGCAAGGTACCATTGGTGTATGGGAAACTGGCTGAAATGTGTCTGGGAAGTGCCATGCTGTAAGAATTCCTTTGCTATCCCTGATAATTTGATCTGGGTTTTATTTCCTGCTCAGGTCTGAATCTGGTGGTCAATGTGATCCTGAGTGTGAGAACAGACCCCAGCTACTATCTGTGAGACTTTCCCATTGCCCCTGAAAATCTTGACCGCCTTTTCAGAATCTCAACCTTAGCATTGCAAAATCATCTCCGTACCCCAGGAAAAATAACACTGGAATAAAGCAACATCAGAAACTGAATTAAATCTCAAAGGTGTGAGAATTGTTCTTGATATTTCAAGTACCTGTCTAGTGCTCAGGACTCTAAAGCATGACCATTTCCTAATGCTGAACCATAAGGAAAATTAAAAAGGCATGGCCTAAAATGCGTGCTAAGATGATGACTTTTGTCTGGAGATGCCGAGACTGGTAATGCGCTTTGCACATTTGGATAAGTATTCCCCTTCTTTCCTCCTGTCCTCTCAATTATCTGTGTATAAATTGCTGGGTGTTCCAAGTCAGACCATGAAGATTACACGTTGTCTCAATTAAAATGGATAAATACCCTTTACCTATGCTGTACCATTATGTCTACAGACTGAAGAGTTTCTCCTAAGAGCTAGAACAGAATGTTCTCAGAGGGGAAGTTTTCCCTTAAACACCTCAAGCCCACTAGTCTCAAAGTTTATCAGCTTTCAGTACTGGGAGATGCCATCCTACTCCAACGCTGAGTTTCTGTAACTTCTGTTTTTGCATCTTGTCAATTTGGCAGCAAGGTCAAGTACCCCATGCTAACCAGTGCAGTCCTTGCATACGGGTACCACTGCTCAGAAGGCACATCCTTGTTCTTCCTTTTTGTCAAACCACAGAAATTGATGCATGGCACAGCAAAGCTTGTTTCTAATACCTAGTTTATTTTCCTCTGATGGTTTTGCTTCGGTGTTACTGTCTCCATTTTGAAAGGAGGGTTGGACCCAGCTGTCTAGTGAGTTATCTTACCAACATTTTTTTCATAGACAAGATCATTTCCTGGTTTCTATTTGAATCTTTTTTTTTCATTCTAGCTCTGGAATCCAGAGACTTTTGGCATCTTTATGTTATAGCATTCAACATAGGTGGAGATTAAACTCTAAATCCTTCAGGTGCAACTGTTTTGAGACAGTTTCCTGTTCAATAAAAATAGCCTTGTTCCCCGACTTCTGTTCTATTTAGCTACATTGCAGTAAATAGAGAATAACAGGCTGCTATGAGTTAGGATCTCATCCTCTCCCATCACTTGCTGTCGTAATAATTTTTTGCAGATTTTACAGATTTTATTATCATGATTTTATGTAGTATATGAAAATTTCATAATAAAGTTCATTATACTGAAAGCTGCAAGTTGGGTCAAACCGAAGCAACAGCTGGCCCATGCATAGTTAGTGACAGATGCTTAGGAAGAGATTTAGAAGCAGAACTGTGTGCCCTTCTGATTTCCACAGTCAGCAGTTAAGACATTGAAAGCTGATGTTTAGTAGCACTCAGTGAATTTTCAAGTTTCTTTAAACCTGTATATGCTTTTGTTCTCAGCAACATCTGTGAAAATGAGTTCTATCATTTAATTTGGGCCGAGTAGAAAAATACTTTCTTCTAACAGGTGCCACATATTGTACTATGAAAAATAGTGAATGATCACTCTCTACTTACCTTCTCTACTCTATTCTGGATTTTTAGGCCAGATATCATGTTCCCTCTTTCTTTTTGTCAGGTATTCTTTACTTTAAAAAAGGCAAAATGTTATAATCCATCTATCTATTTTGAATTAGAATGACCAGAACTACCGTGGATTTATACCTGGCATAAGGGTATTTTCTGGGTTTTCATCCTCTTCTCATATTCCTGTATCCTATTTTTCCTTTTGTGGAACACTGAATTGGTGCTTTATGGCAAATTATTCACAATCACTGAGATCTTTCTGGCATAAATGTCTAGAGCGTGTGTCACACTTGCATTGCCCTCCCCTCAGTGACACCAAATTTCTTCAAATTATGTTGGTATAATACTCTGAGACTCAGTACAGTGAGATCTTTTAGCTTGGACAGTCCTGGGTAATTTTGTCATTTGCACATAGCAGGTAAGATAGGCTTCTGGAAGGACTCTGCGCAAAAACTTTTTTGAAAACTTGTTATTTACTGTTTTAACCATCTCATTCTATAACAGGTCAGTTTTAGGGCCTTTGCTGCAACACCTTCTTGAAATCTTTCAGGGAGTCTGTGCATTCTCCCTAGAACAAATGCACACACATTTTTTGGTCCTTCAGGGAACTTGGATCATTTTTAAAAGGGGTTTGTGCAGACCAGAGAATGGTGCTGAATATCACTTGGCATTAAAAATTGCTAAGTTTTTGTTTTACGAAGTTGAATGTAAGGTCTCTTTGAAATGAGTGTGTGGATTTCTACTTAGGACTGTGGACTGGCATTCAGGATATGCAGGTTACATACTCCTCTGCCAAAAATCTGTTTTACTGTGCATGTTGTTTCATCTTTATGTGGCTTGGTTGGTCAGGGATGCAATCATTGCTTATTGCTTTAGCTTTCCAGGATAGGGGCAACGTATTTGTATGTGTGTCTCTTTAAACCATTTTACTTGGTAACTCTGGATAATGTTGTAATCTAAGCTGATAATGCATTAGTTAAGGTCAAATAGTTTGATAAGGGCACCAGGTTACTGTTTTTAATCAGGCTCTATTTCACTTTCTCAATTAATATATATTTTTTCTAATTTTGGCGATACATTATCTCAATGGGAATGTTTGTTTTGGCCACTAAATCAACCAGCACGCCGTAAGCAGTTTTAAAGTTCTGTGTTATTTCAAGTGAAATTATTCTGCTGTTTTAAAGAAGCTAGTTGGACTCTGGCACTAATGTTGTCAGCAAAAAAAATCCAAGGACTTTTTTCCCTGAGATTTCACTAAGGTGCCGTAATTAAGAAACGTGAAAAGAACAAAAAAATCTCAGTGCTTCTGCACTGAAGATGTTGTGCCTTAAGAGTCTGAGTAATAGCTGTTGGGTCAGTGACCATAAAACAGTCCTATAAAAGCAGAATATAAGATCTGAACTGGGACATTGCCTTGCAACAATTATGCCAGCAGCTAATGGTAATATCCAGTGGGGTGCCCGTCCTTCCTCCTTCCCTACTTAAAGTGACACCATCCCCATTTTCACTCTGCATCTATCATAAAGACACATTGATTTCCTTTTGGAGGAAAACACATATTTCTTCCCTCCTGCTAAGAAGATAAATCTGACAGATTTTAATCAAATGTAGTTGTTCACAACTATAGAAATGGTTCCAGTGTCATAGATGGAAACCTTTTCTTTTTTTTTCTTTATTTTGAAGAGGAGGAGATTTCTGAAAGCTAAGTTTATTTGGAGAGTACACCTGTGCTAAAAATCTTACTATATGCACCGGCAGTTAACATTTCAGGGTGCCCTATGGGCAGGTTTAACTTTACTGCCCTCCAACATAATGCCTGTCTTGTAGTGGTAACCATGAATACTGCTATAGTTAAGGGTCTGTCAGTGGTTCTATCATAAACTCCCCTGTTTCCAGGGTTTTTATAACTCAGCCATAAAAACTCTCTCCAAGCTAAAGCTTAGCTTACCAAGGCAGACCTGATTTTGATCTTGGAAAGGCAGGTGATACATATCCCTCTGTCTCTTCTGAAATTGGCTATGATCCCCAAGGAAGGGCTCTCGCAAGCCACGGGTGCCGTACATGCCCTGCAATAGATGAAGGAGGAATAGTGTCTTGGAAAGGCTTTCATCTTCTTCAAATGGCAAATAAATTGGTTGTCTTGCTTTGAAGCAAGAGGAGTCAAACAACACAGTGCTTTCCAATTTGAATTGCATTTTTACTTCAGTCTTTTATTTCTTCAAGTAACTTTAGGAGTTCATTACTGAGACTGGGCCACAGGCAACAATCTGATAGCACTTAGGAATGTGGAATATTATTCACAGTTTAAGTATTGCTCTGGATTAAAATCAGTGGGTATGAATCTGTGGCTATCCTGCAGAAAAAGATCTATCAAATCTGAAACAATGTTCAAAGCAACATAGAAACATGTTGTGACCTGGAAGTCAAGGAAGTGGTCTTAAAAATGGAAACTTGTAATTCAGCTTTCTGCTTCTATGACTGTAGACTTAACTCAGCTTGTAAGCCAGGCTGGCTGCTGTAAGATCTGGAAGCAGAGCAGATGTTACTATGTAATTATTGTCTTCTGTAAGGACAGATAATATAGATTTGGAAATAGGTTATATGTTCTTCAGTCAAACTGGAATGTGGTAGATGTGTGCTAGCTGTGTTATGGATCTGATGATGTGTCAATGGCCACTAATAAAAAAAAAAATGCAGCAAAGTTTGGATAATGGAAAGGTTTTTTGGGAGCAAGAAAAAATGTTTCCGGGCACCACACAAGGAATGAGGTGTCCATGGATATGCTTCTGTAAGTGAGGGGTATTTGCTTTGCCCCATTGTAGGGGAAATGCTAGGTCATGGCATGAATTTGTGATTGAGCACCTGGTGAAGGGGTGTGGCTGGCTGGGGAGCGCAGACACATTGTTTGCACCTGTGCTCCTCACCTGACTGGAAGGGGTGGACCCAGGGTAGGGCAGCCCTGGGCTCATTTAAGGGTCAGCTGCAGAGAGGACCGTGTCCCCCTCAAGAGATCATCTACTCTTTGGAGGAGCATCGTCTTGGTGGGAGGTCACTCCTCATCAGTTGTGTAAGTCAGAACTTCTGTGAAATTTCTGTTTATGTCTATTGTTAAACCCTTGGATGCTTTGCCTTGAATCGCAAAAAATCTGTCTGAAGCAATTTTTCTGCTTCGTTCGCAAAGCACTCGTGCTCTGGTTGTCATTAGTAAAGCTCATTTGGCATTAAGGGGGAATAAGAGAGGCTGTGGTGTGAGCTGACCTGGCGCTGCTGCTGCTTTCTGCAAGCATCAGGTCCAAAAGGTGCTTTGGTCCCCATTCCTTTTGTGGCCCTGGACAGGTTTAGCTTCATGCTTTGTGCTCCAGCTGGGGAGCAGAGGAACAGGAGGATGTTTCTGATCCATCTCTTCCAAACGGATGTTTGCAACAGCCTAAGGAAGAATTATGGAAAGGGAAAGCAAATGAAGTAGGAAGAGGAAAAGTGCCTTTCATTTGCTATTTCTACACTGATAATGGAACATTAATTTAAACCAGGACCCTTTTTGGAAATGAGTCAGAAGTGAGCCCTGGCCAGATACTTTTAAACAGTATTTTTGCTTCTGTGTTGCAGGGAGCTTTTACAGCTCCTGCCCCTGAGCCAGATCATTAAGGCCTTAGACTTCTTTAGGTCTACGCCAACAAGATGATGTTATGGTGATCAAGATTTACTCTAACACTCCTGCCTTTATGAATCTTCTCAAGATCTCAAGGAAGCTTCTCCTTTTAGGAAGTCTAGTCTCCCAGTGATCTCGGGCTGGATTTGCACATTTAACTCCCATCAAATGCTAATAGGAATTCCTTGGTCAAACCCTCTCCCCTGTCCCTCCTCATGCCTCGCTGGGAGAAAAGAGCCATTAGTGTGTTTAAAAGTAAATTTCAAGGTTTCCTTTTTGTGTGTTCCAATGGCCAAGGTTTATTCCTCTTGTCCTTTTTATTTTATTGTGAGGCACCTTGAGTTATTTGCATGATAAGACACCCTGTAAATGGATTATATTGTAATGCATTGTGTAGGTTTAATGCTGACAACAGCTTGGTTTGAAAGTAAGATAACATCTTAGATTTTTAGTTTCTGATGTGCCGTGCAGAGAAATGCCTTTTGAGAAAGCATGGGGCGAAGCGGGAGGGATGGAGGTGGCAGCTGGAGTTAAGTTGTATGAATAAGGCAAGGGAAAGCTGGCAGTAAAGAGGGGCTGAATACATTAACTTCTCAGCATCTGCGCTGGGGAGAACCAGTGGCACTAACTGGAGTGTCCTTTTTCTCTCTGCCATAACAGTTAATGTAGTTTTCCCTCTCCTTTTTCCAAGGATAGTGAAGGAATGGCAATGCTTTCTGCTAACAATCATTCATATGTGATGAGTGTACCTTTTGCTGTCACTGTGCCCAGAATGTTATGTTGTTATATACTGCCTGCTTATAAACTGGAGTTGGTCCCTAAGAGAAACCCTATATTTCAGGAAAAATGTTGGAATGAACAAAAAATGCATTTTTCTTTTGCGGAGGGGGTAACTGGACCATGTAATGAGTGCTGGTGTAGGAAATTTGGAAGCATAAAGCATGGAAAACATACACTTCCCAGGAACAGTACGCTTAAATCCTGGCAGGAAGAGCTTGGCTTTCCCTTCCAAGGTAAACAAGCAGTTTTCATTGGGTGGGTATTTTAGATAATACCATAAAAATGTAAACTTAGGGTGGACCCTAAATTGCTGATCGTCTCCACTGAATTCCTGCGCGTGGCTGCATTAAATGTGACGTACTCTGTGAAAGTGGCAGACCTAGCTTTGTGCTCCATCTCTTTTGCGATGGTTAAGTTGGCCTGGTATTTTGCATAAAATTATTATAGATGAAAGATCTATTCACTTGTATCTTGTTGGCTTAATTCTGAGTGGTACCCAGTACCCTGTGTTGGTCTAAAGATCTTGAACTCTGGGCTGATCTATTGACTTTATTAAACTCCAGTTTGAGAGGTATCAGTAAATATTTTATCAAACTGTTTTTTACCTCTGGTGGTTCAATGGTGGAAGCTGAAATGCAAAATTTATGTCTCCTTTAAATTGTGATGAAATGCTGCTTGGAATTGCTCTATATTTTTTAAATTATTTTTTAACTCCATGTAGTAACGAGTAGAATGTTTAGCACTTTGATCATTGCTGTGTTTGGGGGGAAAAAAAGGAGGGGAGTATTTTCTCAAAGATGGGAGTAGAAGCCTTTGAAATCATGAAGTGTAGCCAAACGTAGCCAGCATACTGTGACCCGTCAGGAAAGGACTGATCCTATTAAAGCTCCACTGCATGTAGCCAAAATACTTTAAAGAGAACTCTATAGATCTGTGTTTACTTGACGTCAGCAAAGCACAAGAGGGAGATTGGCTGCTCTGTGTTTTTTAATAGAAAAAGAGCTGCCTAGAAAAACCACCAAAGCATTCCTGATTTACGCTGCTGTGTTGATGACGATGCAATTTTTGGGACGTATTGTCACTTGACTCAGCGCCCTGAATCTGTGACGGTCCAGACAAAGGGACTTTTTGATTTACCAGTCCATTCTTTGTTAATATATACAGAGATCCTTGTTCTCCTTGTGATTTGAATAAACTCCATGGTTCTGAATAAAATTGGGCACTGGCTGTCCTGTATAGAAGAGTGATGTGTAAATCTGGATTAATTCTAGCAAACTGAGGGAAGTAACTCGAGGATGCGTATTGCTTGAGTGCCTGGTCCTTATGCTGTTGCACCGCTGCACTGATAAAGAGAGCTGGCTGTGTAGTGGTAGAGCCAGCACCAGACTCAAGAAGCTTTTAATATTAGCTTAAGTTAAAACAACTGGTGGCTTTAAATAGAGGAAGAGGTTCTTTGTAGAGTGCAGACAAATTCTTCAGCTCTCCCTGTGAAGACGTCACTAGCAACTCATTTAAGCACTTCTAATAAAAAGAGCATTTGTGTTCTAACAAGAAATTTTGCAATCTGGAACAAAATGTTACTGATTGGGGAGATGTGGATCTCAGCTACTCCTGAATGACTCCAGATTTAATTCTGCTCGTGTTAGTGCTGTTATTCTGGATTTGCGTATGGGTAATAGACCACACTTGAAAAACTGGAGTTACTGAACCATTTTTTTGGTTTAAAAAAAAAAAGTTTTTTCCCTAGAAGCAGTATTGTTACAACCATTTGCAACAGAAAAGTCTGAAGTAGGTGAAAGCAAAGCCATGCAACTGATATTCCATTTCATGAAAATATCTGGATGTGCAGCTTCCTTCTCTTCCGTGGGTTCACTGTCTGCACAGCCTCTGTGCTGTATGGGGTGAGAGTATCTGAGATAGCCTAGGATGCAGCAAACCCATTGGAAAACAAACCAGCCTGCGTCTGAAATCAGAAGGAAATTTGGATTTGTATACAGGAGTACACAGACTGATTCAACACTACTGTTATCTGAATGAAAAACAGTGATCAAAATTGATAATAATTCTCCCATTAAATGACAGATAAAACTTTAATTAAGACAGCCTACTCAAAGCTCACGATGCTTCATGTGTGACTAATTCTGACTGGCAAAATTATTAATTTTAACAAACATTAATTAGCAAATTTTTGTCTGTATTGGAGAAGGCAGTTGTTGCATGCGTGTGTATGCATATATGTGCACGTAGGAGTGTGTGTGCCTGTGGCATCTTGGGAAAAAGTACAAAGGTTTTCACATATCCTGCAATGTTTAATACAAGGTTGTCTGGTGTCTAAGCAATGTGTCTAAACACACGCGTACATGAATTTCTCAGGAAGATAAGATGCACTTAGCACACGAACACTAAGAAACCGGTGGCTAACGTGAGCTATTTGTGCAGTACGAAGCAAAAGATGAGTGTTGTTTTACCTATTTTTTTCTGTGGCACAGTGTCTGTGGCCATGCACCTCTAAAATGCGTAATGATGCTGCTCATCCTAAAAGAACTGAGACAAAATGTTGAAGAAAGTGTGTTCTGGAGGACCTGCTTTCTGAGGGGGCTTGGTGTATGTCCACGTGTTGCCTATTCATGAGGCTGCATTTAGAACCTTCATCAGGGGGACACTGAGTTGGAGTTTCTCTGTTTTTGCGAGCCTAGGTTGAGGTTAACGGGGTAGAAGATTGGCCCTACTCCTTTAGGCTGTTGACAGCCCCCAGAAGTTACCCCAAGAAGTTATGGCTTAGCTCTGTTTTCCTCTCCATCTGGGGCTATTTCACCTTCCCAAGACCCAGTGCTTCTGCATGGCTTGCAGCCCTAAGAGATTGCACAGCCACTTGTCCTAGAGCCAGATCAGACTGAGGTCAGCGGCAAAATGCGCCCTCCAATTTTTGGGGACTAAGGTTACACCACTGGTGTTACAGGAGAAGTGCTAAATGGCAGAATCAGCTGCATGTCATGACTGCTTTGGAGTATTCTAGCTGCAGCTTGAGAGTTTGGGTTATATTTTAGCAATTGAGATGACTATTCTTTACAGATATTAAGAATGCAGAGCCTTGTGAATAGCGGAAAATTTAACATTTCATGGATATAACAACTCATGCTTTCTTCAGTAATGCTAGTGTGTGTTGTAATTCTTTTTTGCCCTCTATTATCCTTTTACTCTGCTACAGAATGTACTTTCGTCTCTTGGAGCTGACCCTTTAATGTAGTGACTAAAATTTAATTTAGGATATTTTGTCCTAAAATGTACAAGCTTAGTTTTGTAGGAGTAACGCTGGGGCTTCCGTGTTATTAATTGTGTCTTTTAGAGCAAAAATGCAGTTCTTGAAGAAAACTGTTTTTCCTGACTGCTCAATTTGTAAAACTCTACTCAGACTTGCAGACCACACTGAGCTCTTCCTGAGGTGTGTGCGTTGCTAGCAATACCAATTCTGACTTCGCGTCTTTCCAGTGATGGCTGTCTTGTCTCTTTCATGCTAAAACAAGCAGAAAGTAATTAGAACTTAATTTGTTTGCAAAATATGGAAGGAAATATGTTTCTAAAGCACATGGGAAGAATCTTTTGAGAAAGAAACTGTTTTTTATAGGAGGTTTTTTCCCAGTGACTTTGGATTTCAGAGGCAGTTTACTCTCCTGTGTGGGCCCTCATGAAATCGTTGCCCACCCTCATCTCTTGGAAGTCTTCAAACTGTGTCTAACTGGAACATCAGGAAGTCCCTTCAGCTGGCCAAAATAATTTCCGTTTTAAATATGTTTATAAAGAAATGCAATAGCAGATGTTTGTATCTTGTCATTGTTTTAGTGCCTAATTTTCTTGACCTGTAGCTGCAGAGGACTTTTGCCTGAATTACTCTAACTTTAGAAATTTTTCTGTGCAGTACCAAAGTTTTCTTCCATTTCAGCTACTGATTTTGTTGCCTAATGCTGATAATACTCAGTTATCTTTACCTCGTCTTGATCTATGTTTTTTATTTGAGTTGCAAAAGACCACAGCCACAATTCAGCTTAAGAAGATAAACTAAAGTAATTCAAGCACACTGAATGGTTTTATTCTCTTGTGTCCATACTTTCATAACTTACTACTTGTCTGATCCATTTTCAGCTGTAATGTACATATAATCAACCTTTTCAGACTTCTCACAAGAAAGGCTTTTGTTCACTGTGCAGTAATCAGTATTAAAGGCCCTTAAAATGGTGGAAGTCAGTGACACTGGGGCATTGTCCAGATACATTGTTGTTGATGATGCGAACTGATACTGCTGTGAAAGACCAATTTCATCTCAAAGTTCTTTCATCTGTGGTGACCACAACATTATTCACATATTGTTCTTCACAATTGTGTAAGTTGGTACGCACCTCTGATATTTCGTTCTAGCTGTGGGTTTTTTTTTTCCTCCCTTTCCCCCAGGATAGCTATGAAATAATTTAATGGCTTGGAAAGGCATTAAGTGGCCTCAGTCCATGAGTGGGGCTTCTAGAAACACCATTCTACATGGACTGTATGTATTAGAGTGTTTGAATCAGTGAAGAAAAAAGATCCTTCTCCAAGAAGGTACTGGTCATGAATGTGACTGTGTCATTTTTAGAGTTTAAATCTAAAGAGAGCTACTCTTTAGAAAAGAGCAAGAGCAGTGAAGTTATGAAGTCAGATTTCTTGGGGAGAACAGTACTTCTGTATGCCTAGTTATAAAGCTGAGACAGATTTCAAATCCTTTTATGTTAAGCATGTGATTAGATGCTTCAGCATATGGAATTGCAGGGGAAATAATCATATATTTGTCCCTCAATTCTTAAATGTTTGTTTTTGACCCATTTCAAATCATGTTTCTAACTCAAACATCAGATGTCTGAGATCCTTCAAATTTTAGTCACCATTAGCATGCAATTTGTGGTGGTTTTCACTGCTGTATGGACTGTTGATTCAACTGGCTGTCAAAATGTGGATCTAATACTAAGGTGGAGAACATCTGTGCCTCACCCAAAGTTGCCCTACAGAGGAAGAAAACACTAACTGGAGTCTCTGGCTCTGATTGCTTTCCACTTGCCCTCAGGGTGTCCAGCTGCTGAAAGACAAGCTCTTATTAGTTTCACCACCATATGAAGCAACTTTGAAGATAGTTGATTTTGGGGCACCTTTTTTGACTAGGGTATCAGCTGGAAGGGCTTACAGAATGTGGCGTTCAAAATGAATTGCATCTGATGCAGATTTATAGCTTGATGTTGTCCTAAAGCATACTTAGATGGAAACACTACTACTTCTTGAACTAAGTCAAAGCCTATTTGGTGCAAAGGCTTTTGTTAGATGTCTTAATAAAGCTGGAAAAAAAGCTGCTATTGGGCATTGGAAACCTTCCTTACCTCTGAAACTGCAGCAGACTTAGCTAAATACAGTTGGAAATAGTTATCACATGTTAAATTTCAGTCATCTATAGAAACGTTTGATATCCAGGTGAGAAAAATAAGGCAAAAACTTCTTTTCAGATCTTCTTATCTTGTTCAAAACAAATAGTAAATTTTTTTCATTCTTTTCTTTATTCTTTTTGAGAAAAAAGCTTTCTTTCTCCCCATCATTTTTCTTTTTCCTTCCTTTGCAGTCCTCATCCTTCTCCCTATTTTTCCTGTTTCTTGGATGAACTCTTCCAGATCTTTAATTCTGGAGAAGTTACAGAAGGGAACAAAGGAAAATTGAAACTCTCTAAAGTGGCTGAGCTAGTTTCATTTTTCTTTCTGCTGTTACAACTTTTCCAAACCAAACTGAAATTTTGGATATCATTCACTTATTCAACTAAAGTAACAAAAGGATAAATGGGAGGAAATGGACAAGGAACAAAAAACAATTCCGTCATTTACAAAGAAACATCGTGTAAACAGTGGAAAAAAACAACTTATTACATTTTGAACCTTGTCAAGTAGAAAACAGTTGAGTTCTGATTTTTCTAAATGAAAAAGTTCTTCCATTTTTCAGATACTCTGCGAAATCTGAAGACCTCAGCTGTTTTCATCACTAGTGTTACTGCATTTCGACTTGTCTTGGATCTTGCTTTTACAAGATGCTATCGCTGCTGTGCTGTGTCTCTTCTGAATTAACTGGGCTTTTCAGCTGCATATTTTAAGTCTACATGAGTCAAACGTTCATTGGGCTCATCAGTCATCAGCCCCATATATCACTAATGCCAACTATGATACTAAGATGACTCATGTCCTAATTATTTTGAATAACAAGTGCGCTCCTGTGATAGGACGATATGATTTTGCTTGCTACAGAATGGATCAGCAGAAAGTGGCCACATAATGCATGCTTGCAAAACGACCAGGAAAATGCATGTTGGTACAAAATTGTTCACTCTTCCTTATTTTCATAAGGATTATTTTTCCAGTGGCTCAATTTTGCACTCCCCCCAACCCTCTTCTCTTGGCTCTCTGTAGATAACACGTTCTCCAGGTACATGAAAGTTTAAAACTGATGTAACATGCACGCTTTTATGTAATTATTTTTATGCAGTTAAATTATTTCAAGTGTGATGTGCTATGGAAACTAGCGAGGTGAAAGATACTCCAGAGAAGTTAAGGTATTTTTTTTTTTTGTTATAATTTCCCTTTTGATCATCCAGACCTATAATTCAATAGAACCTTGATAATGCTACTTTGTCCATTTTCTATACCTGTTAATAAACATGAGAAGAAATGTGAGGCTGTTCTGTTGAGAGAAATATGAAGCTTGGGGAGGCTACTGGACTGTAGAATAAAGTAATTCAGTTGGAAGGGGCCTACAAAGATCATCAAGTCCAACTACTCGTCCACTTCAGGGCTAGCTGACAGTTAAATTTTATTAATGCTGTACTGTAAATCACAGTGACTTGAGTGGGGGCACGTCCTGTTCAGAGCATGGCTTATGATGATGAGTGGTGTGAAATGCTTTGGATTGCAACTGCTTTTCCTATCCTGGTTTAACACTTGAATGATTCAACACTCCAAGAATTTGCCAAGAAATAGATGGTGCTGATCCCTGCTCCTGCTCTGGGCAGACTCATAGGGATATCTGAGTTAGCTACTTTAAAGTATCTCCACAGTGTTATTTAATTCATTCAGGGCTTTACATTTGAAACATTGAAGGTGGAAGACGGCCTCTCATTTGCAATTTTCAGATATTACCAAAATGGTTGTGTTACAACAGTCTCTATCAGATTTGTGAGCCAGGAAGACCACCATGAAGTTGTTGCCCCCACCTCTATACCTTATAGCTATGGCCTAATAGGTGGGATCTACTTCGTTGCAGTTTTGTAACTGTTCGATTTCCACAGTACTTGAAGATGCAATGAGCAAAGTTTAGCTTCTGAATTAGTGTATTTGGAAGTTTTCTTTTATTCTTTGAGATATGAAGTTGTCTAGGCTATCCATGTTGTAGGCGAGTGACAATGAAATGCTTGGCAAAGCTATGCTCCAAATCCCCATCAGTAGAAAACAAACTGTTTCTGAGACAAACTTGCCTTTTTAAGCTCAAATGGAGAACAGGAAAATAAAATGCAGAGGAGCATGTGGACCACGCAAAACATAAACAGCTAGCTGATCTTTGGCCTGATCCAAGCAAATGCTGTTGAAATCACTGAAAATATGCCAATTGACTTCTGTGGGATTTACAGCAGGTTCTGAGTTGGCAACTATCCTTTCTAGCAAACAAATCTTGTCTACTTTTACATTGCAGGCTTGTAGCTAATCAGGTTACCGAAACAGAAATGTCTTTGGCATGAACATGTTTCTCTGTTTCTTTTCTCTGCAACTAATAATGTTTCCACAGAAATCACTTCCAAGAAAACTCAAAGGCCAGTATTTAGATAAGGAATATCAAAATGCTTCAGCATTAAGCTGTGATAAGTATTTCCTCCTGTTTGTTGTAAGAAAGAAGGTTTTACACAAGACATGTAGTCTTAACTTTCACCAAGTTAAATAAAGGTTTAGTAAAGGATTTTGTGCCCTTTTAACCCCCAATAACCAGAGTGCATCCTGTGTGACCGTTCATTACGTATGAAATGGCTGTAATTTATACCAAATGGGGTAGGTGAATTCAAACAGAAAGATACCATTGATGATAAAAAGATAACACTTCTCCGTAACAGATGCTTCATTTTATGATGGAAATGGGGAAGCTGAATGCTGCAGGTGCTGGGCTGACACTAGGCCTGTGGAGAATCATTAGAGCCTCCTCAGAGATCTAGGTTTACTCTGTGTTTAATCAGCCACAGTCAGAAGAAATGGCTTCATTTCAGCTTGATGAGAGCCAGATTACAAAAGGAAGATAGATGGCCAATAAGGTTCATCACTATAAGCATATTGTCTTAATTTGAAGAAACAAGCTGGCATTCTGTGCTGAGGAAAAGTGAAGTGCAATATGGCTAGTATCAAAAACTAGTTATTTCAAGTCTCTGCTCCCCACAGTGAAAATATTCTGGCTGTTTTTCCTTTGACTAAAATATTAAAAAACATGGCATATGCTGCAAATGACCACATTTACTCATGAGATACCTCTGCTTTGGGTTCCAAAATGCTATCAAACTAGTTTTACTCCAGCTATTTACTTGTGTGTGTGTGTGTATTATAAACATAAATATATTTGTGTGAAGACACAAGTGAAAAGATTTGAATTGACTATTGATCAAAGATTCTCTGAGTGCAATATGAACATGCACTGTCTAAAAGGGTCACGGTGTACCCATCTATCATGACTTCCCATGACAGCCAAGCGGACAATGAGACTGTCAGCTGGGGGCTTGCCATGACCAGGGACGAGGCTTTGAAATTATAAATAAAAATTTAGAAACCCAAACCAGGAAATTCACTCATATAAGACCTGAACAAAACTAGAGATCTCCACTTCTTGAGTGAAATGTGTGATTCATTGGTATTGCGTAGTGCTGTTCCTTAGTGCTGTTTTTTTGCTTCTTGTGCACAGACTGACTTTTTGTATAACCTTCAGTGCTCCCTGGAAGAGTGTTCCTTCGAACCAGGAGAGCTCTCAGGATGAGAGTGTTGGGGCCTAACAGGATGATAGGAACAGTATAATTATTACTGTTTATTTTACAGTAGAATCCAGGTGGTTTTATTGAAGTTAGAACCTTTTAGTATCAGGCAAGCTACAAATATCTGCCACAGTGATTTTTCATCCTGTTTTGAATTGTGAATCCTTAGGAATTTTCTCTTCAACGGTAAATTTAAACATCCTAACAATAGGTTTACTTTTCTAAATTCTCACAGATCTCTTAAAGGAAGTGCTGTGCCCCGGGGCTACCCAGACCACTTGCGCAGAGTTTGGGGAACAAAACTGCTGAGTCTCGTAACTGCAGTTAGGGAAAGCTAGGGACTAAATCTGAGTTAAATTGAGAGTGATAGAAAATGAATCCGTGTCTCAAAAGAAATGGTGGGATATGTGCTTGATCCATAAAGCTTTGGAAATCAGTATTTCCAGTAACTTACTGGATTTTGGATCAGACTCAAAGGAGTAAGAAAGCAGAAGACTTTGTATGAGAAGGACCTGGAAAACTGAAAGCATTAAAAGGATGCTTTAGCAAACGCTATCATGTGTACAATTTTGTAACTGTAATGAGCATTGTAATGATTTTCTATGTGCTGCAGAATGAGAGTGTGGCGGATTGTTTTGATGGGTGAAACTGTGGTTAATTTATGGAGTTTGGGAAGCTTTGAGACTAATACTGCTTGAGGGAACGGTGAATAGTCAGGTTAAACTCGGGACAAAAACGAATGAGAGGTGGGAATGGTTATGGGTGGCCCAACTTGAAAGTGTCTTTGGATTAAAGCAAGAATTCTATGCCTTGGTGAAGTGGAGGAAGAGGAGGAACTGACAGACAATGTGTAACAAAAGCGTGATACAGCCAGAAGAATTGGGCCTTAAGTTGGTCTTGGGCAGTATTTTTAAGAAAATCCCAGAGGATGTTGTGCTGTATTCAAGGCATGCTACAGCCTGGCAAAGTCACCACAGCAGAGGAAATGGAAAAAAGATGAGCAAAGTACTTCTCAGAAAACAGGGCCTGAATAAGCGTTCCCAGTTAAATAGTATGCTATGCAGAGTAGTAGTTTGCTTTTTGACCAAGGAGACTGCTGCTGGTGTTTTTGGTCTTCCTTACGCTCTTTAAAAAAGGCTTACTTATTTTTTTTCCACCTTTCTTTGTTCTAACTTCACCCAATTTTGTATGTTAAGATGAAAGTGAAACAACTCCTACTGACTTTATAGGTCTGAAGGGAATTAGGAATTTGACTCATCAAAATTATCTCTACTCCCACACTATTTCTTTTTCCTGAAACACTGAAGAAACACACACTCCTTTATCCTGCACACGTTTTCCTAACGTCTATATGGAACAAAAGCAGAATTCTCCCAAGCAAGCAGCCACTTTCAAACAGCTCAGGCTATGCACATCTGTGTTTCTGCTGTACCTGCTGCCCTGCTAGCCCAAGACAGCTTGAGCTGCCGCCTTATTTTATGGCTGTACTGACACAATCCTGCAGTGAACCACGCGACCCCTGAAGTGTTTAGAAAGGTGCATTTGTGTAGGGGAGACTTTTTTTTTTTTTCCCCTCTAGAGTAAATCAGAGGCTCCTAGATAATCTTGCATGAACACAGTATTGACTGGTACCTTTCCCTAGGCAAGGAAGGCTGCATTTTTCAGAAAATGATCCACTGAAGCTTTCACAAAGTGGAGACTTAGGAAACTTAACAATTGGTGGAAATATTATCATCAGCTATCACGGTAACATTATCCAGCCATTCCCACCCACGGATACACATGCACGCACACTGAATCTCAGCTTAGAAGCCTTGCAAATAACACGCTGTAGGTGTGTGGTCCTCAAAGTGTTTAAATGTTTGAGGATGAAGTGAGCAGGAACATCTTGCATGCACCAGCTGAAAGAGGGCTGGGAGAAGTAGGGGGCGGATTTCCCTGGACAGATGATAATTCTCTATCCTTCTATCTGCTGCCAAACTACCTCAGCTAGTGAGGGTTTGTAAACTTTTTTTTGTCTCCCAAGAGCAGATCTTCTAGTGTTTTTGGAATGCATCAAATGCAATACAATTAAATGAGGAAAAAAATATTCCCAGGACTCTTCATTCAACTCCTTTCCCATCAAGATATTGCTTAATTTAAATGCTGCCAAAGGTGATAATGAAAGACAGTGTCCTCCAGTGTGTCAGAGCATGGTGCCCATCAGAAAAGCATGAGTGACTTTGTGCACTCCTGCCTTTGCTAAATCCAACACTGAAAAAACACTAGATCAAATTTGAGGATACTGTAATAAGCAGGGATTTGTTTACTTCAGGTCACTTATTTTGGCCCAGATCTGCCCAAGAACTCAACAACTTAGTTAAGAAAGTGACGATGCCTATGGTGTAAGGTTGGAAGTGCCATCAAGATGGTTCGTCCAGGTATATGCCACCCCAGACTGCCCACAAAAACAAGCTGCCTTATAACAACATCTGCCCCTTATAAAAATGGATGGAAAATAGGCTGTGTACAGATCAGAGAGACGTACCAGGATTTTGTGAATGTACCACCAGGGTTTTCAGGGGGAGGAAAGAAGGAAACTGGTGCTTGCTGAAGACCTGGGAGGTTTTGAGTTGAGGGAGGTGACAACAGTGAGGGCAGCCTCCATGTTTTCTCCCTCCTCCTCCTTCCCACACGCCTAATACACCACTGAAGGTGATGAGCAGATAGGCGGTGCCAGACCTCAGTTCTTTGTTTTTTTTATGAGACTTTTCTTTTTCTAAAAATAATGTGTGTGAATCAAAGGGGAGAAAGAATGTAATGCACAAAGATACAGAGCAGCTTATTAATTAGTTTGAGGTGCTCTCACTGCTCCTGTAGATGTGGAAGAACTAAAACCATAAAACATTGAAGCAACTTTTTTGCCACAACTGGTCCTGGAGAGCATCACTGGAATGTGCAGACCCTTTTCACCTGAGTAGCCCATTCTTGGTGTCATCTCAATTGGGATCATCCAAAACCAAATGAAGGTTGTTCAAGAGGATTTGAGGTTCTGGCATGGAGCCTGGGATCAGGATTTGTGCAGGATTTGTGTGAGAAGGAATATTCTTCCACAACACATCTGTGTGCAGGTGGCATTTAGTTGATTTTCCCTCCCTTCTCTCTACCCTTAGGAAACCAGTATACCAAAACCTTCTTGTGGAAGGGTACTTCATGTTCTCACACTGAGCAGCCTTTGGAGGCTTGCTGGTAGAAAATGAGTATTCTGGTCAAGATGATCCCTATTCTCCCAGGGCTCTGAGAAGACAATTAGTCCTTATTCCAGAAAGCAAAGGTAGATGCTGCAAATCACAGTATTCACCTGCTAAAGGTCAGGGTCAAAGCCTGCCTGGCTGTAGATTGGCCTACCTTAATCACAGAAAGATAACGGCCTCTTCCTGTAGCTGATGGAGCAGAACGTCATGTGATGTGTACCACTGACTTCCCAGGTACTGCTTACAGCTCAGTCATGGCTCTAAAGCAGAGCCTGGGTCTGCAAGAAGTTGCTTTAACCACCTTGTCCTTGTGCCCCTGGTACCGATACCAGGAGCAAGGGGAACCTGAAAGTGGTAACTGAGCCCACTTCAGCAGCCCCGGGAAGGACCCGCAGCAGTGCCTGTTACATACCCTGGACTGTTCTGGTTCTGGGAAAGGCTATTTTTTTCTCTCCAGCTATGCCTGTAATCTCTGCTGTTCTCTATGCAGAAGATACTTACACTTTGAAAAATAAAAAAGCAGGAAAATATCCTGAAGTATACCTAAGTTGTCAATGAAATCAACTTGGGAGCACCACATATGTGCAATGAAACAGAAAGGTTGGATCTCTCTTGTGCGGCAACATGAAGAACAGGTTAAACTTCTCTTTTCAGTGCAGTCAGTGATCTTACACTGAGGATGGTCTAGCTTCCACCTGCCTGTAATCTCTCTCCCCTAAGTAGCTACTGTTGTTCATCAGCTGCAAGTTTTGGGCAGTTGGTGGTTTTTTGTTTTGATAAGAGTATAGTCTGTATAATGGTGACATGGGAGAGAAAGGGTACCAAAAGAGGAGTTTTGATTTCTGGTGCTATTTACTCTCTTAAACAAGATTAAATCATGCACAGCTTCTGGAAAGCAGTGAATGGGCATGCCTGGATCTGTCACCCAAACGCGGTGTACCTGCTTTCCTGCTGTTTGTCCCCTAGGTAGAGGGAAGAAAAAGGGCTGGTAATTTATGACTCCTATTAATACAGGAGACTGGATGTGTTGACAATATGTCAATAATTATTTCTGGCAGGACCTTAACAATATAGTATGGGTCTCTGTAGGATGACTCATTTTACCAGAAGACAGATATGTGTGACCTGAGTTTTATGACAGATGTCAAATATATCGAAATGCGGTGTGAGGAAGATCATCTTATTGGCAAAGTAATGAGAGGCCAGAGTGAAGATTAATGTTAAGGCTGAATGGTGAGGTGCCTCTCTCGTTTTCCTTTTTTGATAAGTGAGACTGGGGAAGGGGTTATTTTCTGCCTTGTGTGGGCCAAAACTGGGAGAAGTTTGGGGGAGAAATAACAATAACCCATGTGACATCTTAAATTGGATGGAGCGATCAAGAAATCAAAAACATTTTGAAGGGGAGAGAATTGCCAGAGAGTTTTGATAAATGTGATGGTGCTGGGGGAACAGCCAGCTAACCAGACAGTATGGCCTAAATCTTTCAAGGTGACTACTATTGTGACAACTTAAACGGGTCTTATTTTCAGCAGGTGCTAAGCTTCCCACCTTCTGAAAATCAAGCCCTTGCTTTTCATGCTGGCTGCTCCAGCATGGATATCAGCTGCTGCCTTGGGAGGAGCAGGCTGAGCAACTTCTTGTCCTGCAGTGTTGAAAGAGCCAGGGTTTCTTGGCAGAGTTGGTCCCTGTGTTGCTGGGATGCTGTTCCTGCTGGTGCACAGTCCTGGGGACATGGGTAGGACCCTGAAAGCCATCTGTGTCTAGCAAAACAAAATATCAAATGCTGTGCTTGAATGCCAGACTTGCACAAAAGAACGCATTTTTGTACAGAAAAATCCAAAGATTAATCACCTCTCCATTCCTTGCTCTGTATAGGAAGATGGTGAGGAGTTGCCTCCTGGGGCAGCGATGGAGAAAGCCCAATGGAAGCATGGAGCATGGCTGGAAAAAGCCATTTCTGGGCCTGCAAAACATCTGCTAACACTCCATGGGGAGAGAGTTGTCTGTTCCCCAAAACTGCAACATAATCTAGGGAACCAGCTTTGGGAGAAAATCTCTGTTGCAATGTGTGGATATTTTCTCCCAGTTTGTGCAAGAAGGCCCCTTTTGATTGACATGGGTGCTTTGAAGTAATAACAAGGTCAAACCTGAAAAAAAATGATATACTTTGAATAATTAAGCTGTATTTTTAGCCCTCATTTTGTGATCTGTGTCACATATATATATATGTTCACCAGAGACGCTTTTGCCATATCCAGGTTTGCTACCTAGAGAAGAGGCACACAGGCACTTGGTGAGCTAAAGGCACCTCTTGACTTCTTTCAGCACAAAAAAACGTTGTGGAGTTCTTCTTGCATTATCTTTTTCTTGGAAAGGTCATGATTATAATTTCACCACAAATAGGACAATTTTCTTTCATTCAGCTTTAATAATGGCACAAATTTAACTATATTGTGCTAGCAGGCACTGATATATTAATTAAAATATAGTCTAATTATTTACCCTAGTTAGTTCATACAAATCTCAGTAGTGTAATCAGTGGGCTCCCTTAAGGATTTTTGCTATCGTCAGCTGTAGAAATGGTTTCTCTTTTTTACTCTGCTCAGGAGCAGAGTTAGTTTGGGATTTTTCCTTCCTGGCCTCTAGCTCAGTGGTTGACATGGTGCTGTTCTGAGAAGGGGGATTGTGCAGCCACCCTGAGCCCACGCTAATGGGTGGGTAAAGCTTTCTTGCTGATATTTTTGGTAAATTTGTGCCTGTCGTTCAATGCAAGATCAACCGAGTGTTAGTTGAACTTACAGTTTACATGGTGATCTCTCCATCCAAAGCGCTGTGTGAGTGTTAACCTGCTACGTTATGAGGATAACTCCAGTTATTGTGCGGATTGAATGGGGGAACTGTGGCAACAGGGTGAAGTGACTTTTCCAAGCCCCAACTGTGAGGAAGTTCCTGACCTTGTGCTGATTTCTCTGTGGTACATTTGGCCACACGTAGCCACAATGGTTTCTCAGAAGTGGTGCTCTGATGTTCTTCAGTGTGAACAGATGTGGAACGATGTTTACACAGGGAAAAATATTCAGCTTATTTCTTAAGAGAAAGGAATGCCTCCTGGCAAAACTGAGATGGAGTGCTGAATGATAGGGATCTGAGCCTTTATTGAAAGGACAGGAGAAGCTGATGTCTGGAGCTACAACACAACTTGGGATGCCCAGCTTGTGTATGCTTAGGGCTTATTTGCTGTCAGGTGTTCATTTGAAAGCTGCAGATGTCTTTGAATATGAATTAAAAACACACTGAAAGTGAAGAGGTAGATGAGAGCAGCGATGAGGTGAGGCTGGGGAGGACTGAGACCAACCCAGTCTGTAACTTGCACCTCTGGGAACCTCAGAAGATCCTTTCCTGCCATTGGCATCCATCCACAAGTTTTCAAGAGCAGGTCAAAAATTCTTTGATTTTATCCCCTTTTTCTTAAATTTTAAAGCCATTACTCCACCTTCCCTTTTCACCTAGACTTTTCCTTGTGCTCAAGAAGATCAAGCAGAAAAAGCTGCATCATTTAAGCTACTGGAGTAGACAGCAGTGTAACTCCGTGCAGCTCCTCATGCATGCATTGGTGATGTATTTAAAAATGTGTCCTTCCCACGGCTGAGGAGAGGGGCTTGGCTGATCCACTGAGTATCAAGCGCTGAACCTGAGTTGTCTGTGTGAGCAGTGTGGGTAGCACCTGTGAAACCAAATTCTCTGTAGGAATTCTGTCCCTCCTTAATTATATACTTTCTGCAAACAATCACTGAAAAGATCAAACAGGAATTAGCATATGGGCTGAAGAATCAGGCTTCTCCAGTGAGATAACGCAAGACTATATAAAAACCTGTCTTAAACAGCAGTCATCAGCGCTCCTGGTAGTGCAGCCTGAATTTCTTTGAAAATCAGGTACCCTTTATGCACATTTTCATCATGATATATCCAATATACCTTTTATTACATTTCTTCTCCCTGTTCTACTTCTGGTTTAACCATGTGTGAACCAAGCTAACATGATTAGACACCTTGTTTTTCACCAGTCATTTCTGTTTGCAGTCTTCCATAAAGTGCTTCAAATGAATTTTAATATGTTGATGGTACTTACTGAAGAGATTAATATTCATAATAAATACCCCTTAGAAATAATCTTCAGCAAATCCTTTTGACAGAGGAGTCAGGGCTGCTAACGACAATAACTGCTACAAAATGCAATTTGGTCAATTACTTTAATTAAATTTCACTCTGTAATGTCTTCTCATTTATATAGTAAACTAATAGGGGAAAAGTACATCATCCTTATTTGCCTCTGCTTAAATGTCCAAAACTGTTTCCTTATGTTTTGTTTTAACATTTGCAGCTCTCCCAGCCTCACAGAACATTTGAGATAATTATGGGTTTACAAATAAAGCTTATTCTTCACAAAGAAAGGTTGAGACTTTCTTTTGAATATGCTTTCATAGAATAAAAGCCTTCACTTCACAGATCCTAATCTGGTATTTACAGACTGGCTGATTTTGGATGGTGCCGGCATTCCGGCATAAATGGTAGAAGTGTCTACATCTCATCGAGTGCTTTTTTTAATTATATTGTTTGAAATTGGAGTAAAAAGGAACACGGCTGTCTAGAGATTTTGGTAGCATACAGGTTATAATGAACTCATGAGAAATAACGGCTGCAGTCTTTTTAATGCACTCTTTTGCATTGAACAAGGAATTTTACACTGTGGGCTACATTCTCAGCTGGAGTAAATTGCCATGTCTCTGATTTCCTCACTGTACGACAGTCTGGTTCTGAGCTTTCTGAGCTCCTTGCTTAAAAAATGTGTTCTCTTACTTCCCGCAGTTCATATAACAGCAGCAGATCTGGCCTGGGTTTATTGTGGTGCAATAGTGTGTAAATATTAAGGTCATCTGTTATCTGGAAAAACGCACAAATTAAGTTAAAATCAGTACCTCTGATCCCACCCTGTATCAGCAAAATCAATAGAGCTGTGAATATTCACGTGAACAATTGTAAGGCATACGGGACTGGGAAGGGAGCAACAGTTTTAGGGACAGCGTTGTCCTGGGGATCCCTGCATCTGCTGGAGCCGTAATTCTGCCACAGCATTAGCTGCAGATAAAGGTTCAAAAGGGAGAAATAGCTCATTTTTATTTTGTGGTAAAATGTGGAGGGATGGAAGGAGGGAGTCTTTCTTCCTAAGCAAATGTACTGAAATGGAAACTTCAATTTTTTTCCCCTATGGCTTCGCTGAACTTGCATAAACTGCTGCAGTTTCTTTGGGGGCTTTCAGCTTCTCTGAGGCTGCCATAAATTTCATTGGGAAGACGAAGTCCTACAGTGCAATTAACTCCAAAAGTGGTACACAGCAACAGCACGCAGATACCGGGCTGCAGTACTTAGCACTTAACTCTGAAATTCTGATAAGCCCTATCAACTCCGGGTTGTGTTTAATGTTCACTCCTGCTTATATACTGGAGATACAACCTAGCGGTCACAGTGTTAACACTCCCCAATATCTATTACAATTAGTTTTTGATTAAGAGGCCTAGCATGGCTTTTGAAGCCTTTTATGTTGTGTCAAATGGCTAGTGATGGAGTGAGATGCACAGACACCTCCCAGTAACAAAGCATCTTGTAAAAGGTTTCAAGTGAACTATTTTATCATCCTAATGGAAACCAGATGACTCTAACTCCCCCTTTAATTTCAACTATTTACTGAAGAGTCCTTGTTTTGAATTACTTAAAGATTTATTCCAAACCACTATCTCATGCATTAAGAATCACTAATAACAAAGCCATTCTGAGCGGAGCGAAGCTTTTAAAGAATGTGACTATGCCATTGCATTTATTCTTAAGTTTAAACCATGTTTTTTTAATGGCTTTCACATTTTTGTATCTCAGTTTACTTTCCAGGGGTTTTTATTTTTATTTTTTTTATTATTTTTCTCCGTTGAAATGCTGAGCACATTTCTCTCCAGATGTTTCCAGTCTGTGCTGCAGATCCCTGCCCCGCTGCCAGGGTTGTCAGGCTGAGGCTTGGGTGGTGGGGCCAAACTCCTGCACGTGTTCCTGGCCCCATCTTGCTTTGTCCCAGCCTATGGAGAGCATCTATTTTGGATTCCTCTGTGGGCTTAACATAGGAAGAGCTACAAAATGAGGGCCTAGGGAGGAAATGTTGTCCACCAAGTTTGGTTATTTCTGCTGAGCAGTACAATTGTCAGAAGATAAGTTGTCACTTGGTGTTAGCTGACTGCTGGAATCATCCTAGCTGTACAGTTCTCTCCCAAAAATGCAGGAGGACCAGGGGATTCTCACTGCCCTTGCCCACTGCCTGCTTCAGCTTTATCCCTTCCTCCCAGCCACATCACTCTGCGTTGCTGCAGAGGAAACCCTGCAAGAACTGAGATTAACGGGATTAGCAGTGCAGAGTGGGTCTCCCAGGCTGGGGTGCTGACCTCCCTATTTGTGTGGGTCTTCCAGAAACACAGAAATTGCTCTTAATGAGCATGGCCATGAACTGGTTTTCATCCCCAAATGTGACACTGTTATTTACATCTGCCAGTATTTCACCTGGCTCTCTTGCTCCCTGCGGACTCTACCTTCTATGATGTTTCAGGCAACATAGCTGCAATATTCTTTTGCCAAAATGCCCTTTGACTCAGACTGTAAAGTGCTTCAATATACATTTTAGTGGCATTAAAAGGATTAAAGAATAGTGTAGTTAATTAGATAAAGATAATTTTTTTTTAAGGTAAATTTATGAGAAAAAGATATGTGTTAGGAAAAAAGAGGGTGAAGAAATACAGCTGTCCAAGCATAAGAATTGGTTATATATTAAAGTGTAGTCATTAAATGTCTTGTGGAAACCATAGTTGTATTGAACAAGAAATTCGGACAAGTAGAAGATGCTTTATTTCTAAAAACATTAAGCAGACTTTTGTTGCAATGGATATCAATAACTATTGACCTTCTGTGACCATGAATCTTCTGAGCCCCAGGAACAAGCAGCTAACAAATCAAACACCCACTCCAAATGGAGAGCTCTTCATCCTGCACAGAGATTCCTACTGTGTGAATATGTATTTTCAAAACCTAGATCAAACAGAGGCCTTTAGTACTGGCGTTGCATTGACAGGAGTCCTAGCCATGGGATGGAGTGGGAGGGAGGGAGTGAAAGGTGTCAGGGGAATCCACCCTTGGGTGTTACCAAACAGGATGCCAAAAGATGGGGTGAAGACCACAAAATAAAATAGTTACATGCTTATGAGATAGCAGAAATGTTGTTAATTCTCAGTTCTTTAGTCCAGATATTAGGCTGAATTACATTGTAAGTCTAAGGCTGCCTAAAAACTGTATGAACAAGTAAATATTTCTGTATTTGCAAAATTCGTATACTTGCACACAAATATGGAGATTTCTGCATATAATTAAGAAAATTTAAATAGTTATGTTTAGGCGAAAGTCAGGGAGAAAAGTTCTCCTGCCAGTATAACGTGACCTTTCTAATACTGGTTGCATCTGCAGACCCACTGAAGACTCCTGGTTCTCCAAATCCATCATCAGAAATCCCTTCTGTTACATCATGAAATATTCTTCTTAGTACATTTTCTTAGACTTCCCTAATATGTCACCTCTCCTATTGCTCTGCTTTCTGACTTTACCTTCTAGGTGACCTTAGATGTTACAATTTTACTCAGTGCTTGGATAGCACTGTTATACTTAATACTCAGAATCAACGCTGTTTTTTTTTTATGCTAGAAAATAATACTTACCTGGAGGGATATTTTTCTACACTTTCCTATAGTATGAGTACCATGATGATTATTGTTGCAGTATTTGTAAATTCCACTCCCTTCCAGTCTGTAGTTCTATATGCTTCGTACCACGTTTAGTTAGAATAATAATTGAAAGTAAGAAGCCAATTGATTGATTAGTGTCTGTTGAATTTGGTACTATGAAAAGGTGCCAGGAGAAATACAGTTGGTCTCAGATCTGGCTGCCTTTATTTCCTAGCCTGTATCACCAGGGACCCATTAATGGTTGACTCCACTAGGACTAACTGGGCATACAAGTGAGACCTGGCTTTGTGTATCTGTATCCATAGCAAAACCTGTTACCCACAGAAGTTCCACACCTACCGTTAACAATTTCGATGTTAATCTGGGGGAAAAAAAAGGTAGGACTGAAAAGAAAAGCTGCCTGGGAGCTGACAAGCCAAACAATTGAAGATAAAAAAAAAAAATGTTGCTTTTTAGGAAGTGGGAGACAAGTGCTGAGACTTTGCTTTTTAGGGAAAGGTGTTGGTAAAACTTCTACAACTGTCACTTTAAGTATATTTTGCTTGTAGTCAATAGGCAGCTCTTGTGTTAGATGATGGAATGTTAAATCCAAATATTCATACATTTAAATATTTTAATACATTTCCAGAAATGAACAAAGGGAGAAGCTATCTTTTTCTTTGTTTTTTAAACTTTTAACCAGATATATTTGGGGATGAAATCAGTTCTTTGAATATTTTGTTTTGTGGAGTTGTCAACAAGACAGCATCAGTCTGAGAATCAATTGCAGAATGAACAGCTGTGCAATACTTTTTTTTTTTTTAGTGATTCAAATAACTTTACTCTCCATGAATTAAAAAATAATTTGTTTGTAAGTAGTAGGAGAGAAGGAAGAATAAGAAATGAATGCCTTAAAATTAGGTTCCTCTAGGTTTAATTTTTAGATTCTTTTAAATATTGGTCCTTGCCCTTTCCAAAGTTATTCCTATTAGCTATTTTCCTAAGCCTGCTGTAAACTGCCGGTTTCCCCCTGTGTTAATTATTAATATGACCTGTTTATGTACCAGTTATCCAGCTAACCATTAATGTCTGTTTACTCATTGATGACCTTTGCAACTACATGCCAGGCTCTTGGCCAGTAAATGTCAACGTTTTTTAATAACCTAAAAATCCTTCTCATTGCTTAAGATTATCTACCTATTTTTTTGTTGCAATGTGAAAAACAGAAATTAAATACCAGTTACAATTCACAGACTTTCATACAAGGCTATTTCAGCCAAATGGCACAGTAAAAGCAAAAGAAAAAACCTCTGATACTTTTTGCTTCTAGTTTTATTTTAAAATAAATCACAACAGGAAAAAAATATAGTTCCATGATGCAGACATAATAAAATGTTTTTAGAAAGAATCACCTTAAGTAAATCTTCAGGATTTTTTCTTCAGATTTTCAGTATTAACCTGAACACGAATAAGATCTCTCTTCCACGTACCCTACAAATAGCTAAAGGCTACACTGGGGACACAACTGATTTAAAGCTAAAATTGGTGATACTAATTTTTGCCCATGATTACAGACTCTATGTATATTTTTAAGTTTAGCTCACTCAAAGTGCCTAATTTAAAAAGACAAGCAGTAGACCACGATGAAAAAGTATCTGAGGGCACTTCCCACTCAAATTGATGTGTAGGGTGGCCTCATCCAATCTGCCACTGAGATAAGTGGAACAGGCAGCTTTCTTCTTCCTTGGTCTACTAACATTCTTTCGTAAGAAGAGCCTTGAAATATTATCTCTGTGATTACGATTTGCAGGTCTGAAATTGGCTTCCTATTGAAATATTTTCAAATATTAACATCATCTCAGCCATAAGTAATGATGATGGCATTTACAGGGATTGCAGCTTTGATATATATATATATAGGTATATGTTCAAATTTTCTTGTTCATTGGAGTTCTAACTTCAGTAAAAATTAGGTTTTTTTTTTTAGTTACAGCCTTGAACACTTGCTGTGACTGTCACTTCATGTTGAATTTATCATACAGAATGTAAGTAGTAAGACTGAGGAGCAATCTGTCATAAACTATTGTATCAATAATCTCCAAAGGGGTTTGTTTTGGTCCTGGGTGGGAGGTAAGCTTTCTAGATCCCTACTGTCGGCTGGGTAGACTATTTGGACTCAGTAGCATTGTTTCAAAGGGATTTGGCTGAGCTGTAACACGTTTGCTTAAACACTGTGCTTCTGTGCAGGATGGTTATACAGTACTTCAAGCATATAAATGCCTTTCAGGTTTTCTGTACTGAATGATAACTCACCTTGTCTTTCTCGGTGAGGTAGGTAATAAATAGAAATCTGGACTGTAACTGAGACATTCTGACTTAGTTAGATCTTCTGGTGTCCTGAAAAAGACAAGTAGACTCAATTACCATGCCAGCAACTACATAAAGATTGTCAAATTAAATCCAAAAACCTATGTTTAAATAACGGTATGACAAAACCTGAGAAAAGGCAAGAATATCAAGCTCTTCTGACATTCTGACCTGAAGTTACAGCACTGTGGAAAAAAAAAAGAAAAATGCTCTTTAAAGCGTGCATTATTATCTTGAAAGACTGAGGGGAAGGACTTGGTCAAATCCATCTTAACCTGGAGATGTGGACAAGTGGTGCTGCAGCCATTTATCCATTCCGTATTCCCTCTTTTTATTGAGGTTTATTTGATAAATATGTAAATATACAGCTAAAAGGGAAAAAAAGAATAAAATACTATTTTTTCCGAGAGTCTTTCAACCAGCACCGTAATTAAGCCGCCAAAAGCCTTGTGAGTTGGCTAAGTGTTACACTGAATTAGCGTCACCCACCACTGATGTGGAGCTATCCCAAGGTTCAAGCACAACAGCTGTCTAATGGTGTATAGTGACACTACACAACAGGGTAGAAACTGAAGAAACATGCTGCATCCGATTGAAACGGCAGGGAGACCTGAGAGAGAATGTAATTATTTCTGTTGGAACTTCTTCAGAACATTGGCTTGGCACCCCAGTCTTGCAAAGCGTGCCATGGAAACTTTAATGAGCTGGAATCGTAGAGGGTAGGCTTTCTTTTAGATATCATTGAAAGACAACAACTCAGCACACCTTAGCATCAAGCTAGGAAATGAATTCAGTGCTGACTCAGAGGACGGTGCATAAACCAGAGTCGTCAGCACCATTCCTTGCAGTAACTAGGTCTTGGAGGTCTCTCGCCTAAGACTGACCTAGCTTGACACATCTTAGCTTGTGAGACAAGGGACAAGGCTCAAATGTAATATTCCTCTGGGCAGCGGTGTTCTGTAGTCATCCCCTTTTGTGTACAAAGCAGACATTTAATCAGGGCTTTTCCCCCCATCAAGATGCTTATTATTTACAGGGAGCTGTTTAAATTTGATAGATAAATACATATTCAGAGTCTTTCCAAGCTATGTAATGTGCTCTATAGATCAGAGTAACTCCATTTAAAATTGTTTTTTAGAAACACAAATTATAATTTGATAGACCGGAACAGCTCTATTGGTTTCATAGATAGCTGGGCATTTATTTTCCACTATAAAGATCATAATATTTACCCAATGGACCAGAACAGCTCCTTCTTAGCCTTTACTCCCTCTATTATGCCACAATTATTTAAATACAGATTCTACTTGCATTACTTATTTTGTACCTAGTGGATGGAGATCAATTGAGTGAGTGAGTAAAAGGGACAGAGGTTGTCTTATACATCCCATCATGTTCTTAAACACTGCTTAAATATCTAGATATAATAGGAAGAGATTAAGATCTGATAGCTTCCATGACTGTTTTTATTTATAATGTATCCTTCAGTTCTCTATCTTGTTCAGTGGGAGAGTGGGTTATTCAGCCATGTATTCCACGCATTGCAGGTGGGAGATATTTTAAACACCTAAATGCTGACAAGGTGAGTGGTTAGGGCATGATTTCATTATATACGTGTATATATTTATATATGAAAGCACAAGAATAATTTCCATGATTATTACATTCCTGCTTTGTTTTTGTATAACTGCAGAAGGCAGGAGCATAAATCCATACCATGGGGATATGTGTTATCTTCTTCTTTATTTGTGGAGAGCCAACAGAGTGCTTGATGCCATATGGACCACAGCGAAGCGGACACATGTTCAGAAGTGCTTTTCCTAGTGGCGTAATGGAGATGTTACTGCTGCAGAGGTTTCCTCATGTGGGGGCAATGCTACCTTAGATTTTCAAAGATTTGGGAACTTTTACCCACTGAAGAAAAATAGAAACTATCATTGTCATCAGAGGGCATAGCCTTGGTGCTGCCAGATGCTGAACAATGGCCGCTGACATACATTTTACATGCCCTTTCGTGTCACTTAATTTATAATTTCTGTTCTCAGGATACCTGATTTAAAAGAACTGTTTTATCTGGAATCATATTCCAAAATTTTAGAGCAGGATTTATTCTTCCTTCAATTTCTCTTCATATTTTCTTTTTATAATAGATTAATACAGAGAGCCAAACCTCTCTAACTTATTTTTTAGACTTTGTGTCTCAGCAGGTATGTCCTCACAGCTCTCAATTTGCAACCATGAAAGGAAATGTTAAGACCATATTCAGTGTACACATTTTCCCTGATTTAAGATATAAATCAAAGATGTTGCAGGGTGATTGTATTTTTCACCAACATGTGATGTTGGCTAAACTGTTGGATTTCTTGTTTTTTACATTGTATGTTTCATCCAGCTCTGTGACTCCTTTCTTTCACAGCCCCTTTCTTCAAAGAAGATGCCCTGTCAGCAAGTTCCCTGTCCTCTGTCATGTTCTGCTCGTGCCTGCCCTTGTTCAGCTGGTCCAGTTCCAGCTCCACTATAGGCCTCCAACAACACAAAATATTTTCTTTCTTCCAGAAAGCTCATTCTGATTTATATTCCATATGAGCAACTCAAAAAGCATATGAACAGTGAAACACAGTTTGGATTTTGAAGTTATACAGAGTTATAAGAACTGTAATTTCTTGAAGTTCAGGGACCGTCTAGAGACGGGTCTGAGCCAAAGGTATTCTCTGAGCAGGAGTTCTTAAGCAAAGGGTTTTCTGGATTGAAAAAGGAATGGATGAATGTCAGACGTATAATCTGAGTTGTGAGAATCTTCTTTTCCTTTGGATAGTTATGGTACTGGTTACATGGCCAGCGTATGAACGATCTAACTGTAGGCTGCTGATAAAAGGCCATTCTGGCCTTAGCTACGTACTCTTTCCATCTATTTTGCATTTACACTACGTATCTGGCCAGATTAACCTGTCTGAAAGCTCCTGTCTTTTTTTATCCCCCCAGTTAGTTTTGAGATGGTTCAGCAAGCTGACCCTGCTGCGTGTGCATTTGCACCGCTGCTAGCACTGATTTGGAGGAGACTTCAAGAGCATTCATCTCATGGTGCAGAGGAAGACAAGAATGACAGTGGCCTGGTCACCACCTAAAAACCTATATCTGCGCACAGTTTTGGCCAGTTTTGGCACTACAGTCCTGGAAATTAATCCCACCATTAATGTCTGTCTAAACAGGGTGGTTGCAAGATCTGTTAGCTCTAATTAAAGTCTATTTTTTTTCTTTAAAAATCCTTGCCTAGCATTTCCCTTACTTTTCCAAACACCCTGAAGTAGACAATACATCACAATGAGGTCAAAGTAGAGGGGAGGGGAAAAAAAAAAAAAATCCCAGCAGCCCCAGAACAATGACAGTTTTCATTTATTATCTAAAGTCATGTGAGTTTTAAAGTCACCAATCATCATCAAGAGAAGAATAGAGTTAGATGCTTGACAAGGAAGATGCTGTCTGTGGCAGCATAATATTCAATTTACTGTCAAGGCTAGCTGACTTCTGAAGCAATAGGAGAATAAGTGAAATAATTGATTTCTTACCTCAAAGGTGATATGGCATCAGAATTACACCAGCTCTGCTCAATTGTCTTTTTTTTTTTGTTTGTTTTTCAAATAAACAACTTTCCTGATTCTGTTTTAGTCCTTGAAAAATTAGAAGGTCTTAAAGCTGTCTGTGGACCATATCATGAAAAAAGTCTTTCTTAGTGTATCGAGGGTGCAATGAAAAACCTAAAATACATATGTACCAGAAGCACATAATGTTGTCTCTGTGAGGGTACAAGCAATCTGCAGCAAAATCTAAACTACTCCTCTGGCATTAGTTTTATTCTGTCACGTTTTTTGTGAAGTTTTTGGTGGGGGTCTTTGCAGAATGAGCTGAGGGCATTGGATTTCCTTAACATGACCCTGCCCCATTCCTATGCCTATATATTGTCTATTTAGGGAAACATTCCACTGTCCTTGCTCATGCTGAGCACTCCCATAGATATAAATCATTGTGCTGTGGAAGCAGGCACAATTCAGCGTGACTAACAGACCCTTCTGTGCTGATGAACATTAATGAATGTGGCATCATACATGTTCATAGAGCTGAAATCGTTGGGACAGCTGGAGTAAAGTGCTACTCACTGCGAGTAAATGTAGCATCTCCTAAGCTACGGCTAAGTAACCTATTTGGGACAGGAATCTGCCAAAATATAGAACAGCACTTTACTGAGCTGGTTAACTTAAGTCTTGCATATTTACGTCAATAATAACACTTTTCAGTTGAAAGGAGCTGTAAGAATGTTAAACCAATGAATACATAAGTGCAATCTTGAGATGTGGGATTGTCTCTCTTGACAAAATTGTCAAACACAGTGAATAAGGGGTAGTATTTAACGCTCAGCAAGTGGTTAAGTTTGACAAACTTAAATATTTTCCAAAACAATTTATGTTTATTAATGGCTACTACAAAATCCATTTGCCCATAATCTAGCGAAACTTGAAGGTGCTGGCTTTCTTAAGTGCTGAGAGTCAACAATATTAAAGTAAATAGTGGAGGACATTCCAAGATAGTATTAACACATTGATTTATTGATGATTGCACAATGGGAGGTTATCTTTTGTTAATTGACTCTGTAAATAAGCTCATAGGCATCTCAGACGAAGGAAAAAAATCTATTGCTACCAGAAAGTCTACAGAGTGAGGCAGCTACAGCACTCCATGAAGTGTCTGTTGTGCTGTAAAACTCCTTGTGTCTGCATAATAGCTGAGGGGTATTTCTAGCAACAAATTGCAGCAGGTGCATATGCGGTACATAACACTCAAAATGCTGCTAGCATGGACTGCCCTGTATGTGAAAGAGCTCACCTTGGATTTTGTAGAAAAAGATGAGCACAGAACAAGGAGGGACCATCCGGGAGCTCAGAGATGCATTTACAGATCAGGTGGTCTCCATACAGCAGTCAGATCTGATATTACCTGTCTTGTTTGGTCTTTCGAGATGATGTCGGGCAGGTCTGCTCCTTTGCTGTTGAGCTAGGACCCATTTTTGTCACCTTAGACCTAAGGCCAAATCATTGCTGGTTCATCAAAGCTATGCTACTTGATACCTCCCTATGAAATATTTTATAGGTGCTCAGATCTTTTTTAGGTTACTGCTTCCCTTTGGTGTTCCTTACCTCCACTATGTTTTCTCTGGTTTGGGTTGGGCATTGCTCAAACTGGGCAGAACTGCTACCATGTCCTTTTCTTATTGCTAGCTGCAGTACATTTATGGTCACAGCAGGAATACTGCTTACCCAGTGGTTAAGGACTGTCCGCTAATTTCTAGCTTTTTTTTTTTTTTTTTGGCTTGAAGACAGCGGAGACAATTTCATAGCCTTCTGTTTGGTTTCCATTTCCATTTCACCTTAGTTTCCATTTTCCTCCCAACATTATTTCTTTCCTTCTTTTTCCTCTCTCTGTGTTCTTGTTCCCTCTGGTAGTGTCGTTCTCACCCCATTCTGGCCTGGTGCTGACAGAGCCATAACCAGTCTGAATCCTCCTTCACTTGGTGTAAGATCCAAGAGGGAAAGTCTTTTGCTCCCAATTTGATAGACCTCAGCTGTGAGCAAACATAATTTCTACTTTTGCCTGACAAGAGCATGTAGGGATGTGGAACAGGAGCTCCTTGGCCTCAGAGCTACTGTGCAGGGACAACCCAGGAGTGCATTTTTATTCCTGATCTGTAAAACGTCATGAGTTTTCTTAGAAATTGGCTGCTTCTAGCCAGTGACCCTTATGAACCACCTGCACTGAGTCACGCTCCTTTCCCTGTCATATCAACAACCTCAGTGCACAAAAACCAAACAACCTGTGCCACTTCTAAAGGAAAGCACCCAGGCTGCGAGAACAAAGGCTCTGCTGTTTCCTAATCTCAATAACAATTAAGACATCAGATTAATAGAATCTTTAAATGCCTTGGCGAATACACATGGAATGCTCTCTGTTTGCATTACTATGAAGCCTATCAGTAACCTTAGCATTAAAGGGCACAAGGGAACATAAAGTATCAGAGTTGCAAAAAAGACCAAGCATGAAGTCTTGCACTGGAAGAAAAAAAAAAAGGCACAATTTATTTTTTGCACGTTTCTGGAATTTCTGCTTAGTGTCACCAAAGCCTGAAGTTTACATCAGAGAGGACAGGGAATTCCCTTCCTTCATGAGATGTAGTTTCCTTTTTTATCTCCTTCCCCTTGTTCCTCGACACAAAATTGCATTCAGCGGTTCACTTAATGACTGTAATCCCTTTGGTTAATAGGATTTTCCTGCAATTTCTGTCCTTTAACTTGGCACTGGAGCCTGGTGTGCATTTTGTGTTAGCTAGGTAAAGTGCTGTCTGCCTGGGAACAGTGTGACCGGCCCATTCTCCCAATATTCTGCATAGTAATCCTTGGAATTATCCTGGATCAAGCAGAAGTGAAGACTTCATGTAGAGGACTCAGATTTCTCTGCTGGGATCGCATCTCATGCAAAGATTAAAGGCCACATTCACAAAGATATTTAGGCTCTGAAAGGAGCAAGGTGCCTGAATAACTTTCATGGGACTGGCCCCGACTTCATCTAGCACACCTGTCTGATAGCCAGGTGTCAGAGTGTTGACCTCCAAAGCTGATGGCGGATGTCCACTGATTTCCTTTAAAACAGCTGCTGATTTTTTGGGGAGACTTGGTTTTAAAAAAAAGGAAAAAAAAATTCTGGGAAGAAACCCTGTCTAAAGGGAACTCATTTTGGATCCTTTCATTGAGTGAGTTTCACAGTTTTCTTCAGCTCAGGAGATGAAATTCATGTTTTTCTTATCAATCACCTTATCTGCTGTGACTTACGTGCACTTTGTGACACCAAAGTGCTTTTCCGTTCTTCATTCCATCGCTTGGGATCTATAAAAAGAGTGACTGTGCTGAGGTATTTCTACACAGTCTGTTTCGTTCCTGTCAGTATCCCAGGAGGATTAAAGTTGTAGAAGCTTAGAGTTAGGCTCATACTTCCCTCTTTCCAAATGCCTGGCTTGGAGATAACGGCCTTTGTTTAGGAATCCTTAATATTTCCAAGGCAGTACGTGGGATGAGGTGTTTTCACAGTGCCTCTCTCCCTCATATTTGGTGTGCTCTCTCTCATATGAATTCAGTAGCTTCCCCGTAATCCAAGCCATTCTCTGGAAGCATCAGTGACTCTCGTTTACGTCTTTGCCACCTTTTCTAAGAATGTGCTCATTTCATTGATCCCATGTTTCAATGCAGCAGTTGTCCCTGCCATTATCCTTGACCTAATCATAGCATTTAGGGATCCGCATGTCTCATGGTCACAGATGAGCACATGGATAGAAGCTGCCTCACAGACCTACCCATATAGCTTGCTTTAGATCCATGAGAACGGCGTGTGAAATTCCTATTAGGTCCAGTTTCTTCTGAGCTGCCAGGGCCAAGATAGTTGTACTTCATAATCTGCTGGAATGCTTCTTTGCTTGCTTGCCACAGCCAGTCCTGCAGAGGAGAGAGGGGGGAGAGGATGTGCTCCAGCCCTAAGATCAGATGTCGGGCACAGGTGCTGGCAGCGGAGCAGCCCCTGGTATGAAATCGCAGGCTGGCCTCGTTCTGCAGACCTTCTGAAACAGCCCGAGATTGTGTATCATGAGTTATGACTGCGATATAAAACTGAAAGCCTGACTGCATCTGTTGGTTAAAAATTGCTGTGAGAGCTTGGGAGGCTGCTAGCTCAGTGTTTCAGCTACATCTCAAATAGGGTGGCTGCACTATACCGTCCTAATTAAATGCTCTCTTAGTTTTTGTTGTGCAAGTTAATTTTCACTTCCCCTCCTGCTCAAAAGCTGTCATAGATTAGAGGTACCGATGCAGACTCCTATTCACCACATAAACTCTGGACTTGGATTTGTACCTTGTCTTCTTTCCCAAATGCTGTAATGTTCTTCTACGTGGAGCTGACTCCTGTCCCAGAGGCCACATGTCTGGGGAGAAAACTCCTTTCACAGGGGCAAAGTTTCAGTTGACTGGAGACATATGTTGAAGCAAAATGTGCATTTTTAAGTAGGCCAAGAACATGTATAAAGACTTGTATTACACATCCATTTTTGTACTTTGCAAGTGAAGAAGCAGCTTTGTAGACAGTTGCAGAGAACATACAACCTTTTACACCTTCATTTTGATGGTATGTAGTATATTTTTTTTCTCATGGTCTGGCTCCTCGTTGATGTTCTGCTGAATGTCATTTTGTCATTTGGTATCACAAGTGAACTATCTGTTCCTGTTCTCATGTGAATGAATGTCAGACATCTCCTTGGCTTCCAAAGGGCAATGTCAAACGTAAATGAGGAAGAGGTATAACAGCACTGGGATGAGATGCTCTTAAAAGCCTCTTAAATGATCCAGGAAGGAGTATTCATAAGTGTTCCTCTTCCTTCTGAGACACTAATGAGTCACTCCTTAATCAAAAACTGTCTATGCAGAGCACTGTCCTGCCAGCACAGGAGCAAGTTTCACCTCTGCAAACCTTTAAAATAACTTGTCTGAGCTTTCTTTCTCCTTACAGGATGTGGCTGGCCCCTGTGACCTTGCTCCTCTCCAGATCAGGTTGTGATCATGAGTTCATCCTAAAGATACAATGGGATGTAATATTCCTTTCACTTCCTGTCTTAAACCATGGTCTTGAGGCCTTAGCTCAGGCTGTTCAGGGGATTCCTGCATGTCCATCCTTCTTCCAGCAGTGTCAGTGCTCCAGTAATGGGTGAAATGATCTTTCTACATAGTTTGAATAACTTTTATTTCTTTATGAAGCACTTTGGGTCATTTTGTGACAAAAGTTATTACATAAATAGAAGTCATTATTAAACCAGTAAATAATAATAGAACTAGTTTCTTGCTGTTAGATGCAACATGTTAGATTACCACGTGCACAACATGATGTTGATCTTCTATTTCTTTTACACTCTTGATGGCTGAGTGCATTATCAAAAACGATTCCCATAGAAATTTCTCTGTCGGCCCAGTGTTTTTGGCACAGGAGGGACCTTGCAGAGTTTAAAAGGGAAACTGCCTTCCTAATAACTCATAGCTGTTGTGGCTACTATGTAAATCTCTTTATCCAATCAATCAGACATGAAATAAAATACACTGACCTGATGCTTGGCTAGCATGTAAATTCCAAGTCACATGAGGCCTGGGGAGTTATAGTGCAGAAGACGGAGTTTTCATTCCCCATTTGTAAGATGATATCTGCTGTGCTCATTAAGCGAAAATATTTTGGGGCCTGTGTCTTACAAGGTAAACTTGCTCTATTGTGCAGAAGAACATTCACTGAAATAGCTAACATGGATCATCTGATGACATTAGCTTTGTAAGTAATTTCCATGATGTCAAGGGTACACTGGAGATTAAAGGAGGATTAAGACCTACTTGCACAGTCAAAGCATCACAGTAAATTGACTTGACTTGGCAGGCTGCACCTCAAGTTGGCAAGTTTTCACTAACTAATCATATAAAATCCAGGTTTGTGGTGTTAGTTAGACTACACTTTCACAGAGGCCAGGAAACGTTAAGCTTTCAAGGTGGGAGGTTTTAGGAGCTAAAGGAGGAAAAGGGAGGGGAGACTGTCAAGGAGAGTTTTGCAATGTCAAGGTGCCAAGAGGTGCTAAGTAAAATAATGACCCGGTTTTACTAGAGAAGAATCTGAGTTTTAGGAGCAACCTGGTTGGATTCCTACCCAAAGGGCCTTTCCTGCAGCAAAGTTTATTTTTTCCCCTCCCTCTTACTGTCACAGAATGCAATCTCCTCTTAAAGGATCAGACCCCGCACAGGAACTTCACTGAATAAAGATGAGTTTATATTTTAAAAAGGAAACAGCTGGATTGCAAAAGCAAGGGAGGTAGGCAGCTCTTGTTTCATTAGCTAAGGGAAACTCAGGGCCCCAGAGGAGAACAACTGGGAGAGCAGCCATGACAGAAAAAAAAAAAGGGGGGAAACAGAAGATCATAAAGAACTAATAATGAAAAATGGAAAGTGAGAATGAGCCAAGAAAAACAGGCAATAAATAGATTTTTTTTTTTTTAAAAAAAAAAAGTTGGGGGGGAACAGAAATGTAAAGTAAGCAGGCAGGAAGAGAGAAGGGCAGAGCCTCTGGATTTTCTGGAAATGAAATAAATAAATCTGAAGTTTCTCAAGAAGTTAATGAAAAATGGAAAGTGTCTTGTTGCTGCTCTCCTAATCTCCAGACTTCTGCCCACTTCAATGTAAAACAAAGGAGGAGCACTGTATCATTACCCAGCAATTTGTTTGCTTCTTCCTCTGGAAGAACAGAGTGAGTTTGACTGGGCAGCAGAGTCCAGGCTCCATCCATGCTGATGGATTAGGGTCCTCTAAGAGCAGCTTATAAAAAATGTATCTGATGATTGTTTAGAAGGGTCCAATCAACTGTTTATCTGTACAGTAATCACTGGATGATGAGTTGGAGGTAACCTGGGTGTGGGACTGTGCAGAGAGGGAGTCTCTGAACAGTTTCAGATGAAGAAAGAGTAGAGATTGAAAGAAGAGGGGGCTAGGAAGAAAAACAGATACTAGTCTGTCCTTCGTCTAGAAATCTGTTCATTATGATAAAATATATAAACATGGCCAAGACTTCATAGTCCAAGGGAGAACAGATTTTTTTTCAGCTGCCCTTCAATTACATCCATAATAATCCTGTAGCTTTATATGGTTTACAGTCGACACTTCGCCCAGCAGAAATGGTGCTATTCTTTAAATTGTGCTGTGCTCATTAGGTTTTAATAGGAGCAGTTGTTTAAAGGGTGGGTGGGGGCGGGAGGGGGAATGCACTTGGTGATGCATAGTGGAATGTACATTAATCTTGTTAATGACAACACAGTTAATGGCTGGCAAAACATTACTTTTGAATTAACCTTTCTCTTGTGCAGGCTATACTTGAGAAACAGAGCCAGGACACTGAAGATACAAGGAAAGTGCATGAAGACAGGGATACAGGATTTCCTATGATTTTATGTTGTTCTTAATTAGGAAGCATATTGGCAGCAAATGCTAACATGTGTTGGGATGTTTAGCTGTAGCCAAATAAATGTTTTCTATTACAACTCTGAATTCTTTGCCTAGCCAGAGCCCATGCTGTTCTGTTCATGTCTTACAAAATCCCTTTATAAGTCATTTTGGGGGCCAATTTTCTGTTGGCTTGTACTGCAGTTACTTTGAACATATGCACTCAGACTCCAGAAGGGTCGTTGTCCTCACTTTTTTTTTTAATTCAAAAAAAATTTTTGAGTGATAAATGGGGAAGCCCTTCTTATGAAATGCTTCTGTAACCCAACTAAACAATAGTTTATAGCGAGCATGCTCATTTAAAAAAAAAAAAGTAGAGGATGGATATAACTGGTTTTCTACAGTCACATGTTCGCATATAGGCTGAATGAATAATCTATAATGAGCCATTTATCTGACATTCAGTCTTTTTCTCCTGTTTATGAATGGTCTGCAAATACTCTTTTTTTCAGTTCTGTTTGTCATTTGAACTTATTGGCTCAAGAATTTCTGATCTGACTTGTAGGATATTTGAGAGCAGTTTATGTGTATTTGTAATTTTTAACTCCTGTTACTTCGTTGATGTGAACACATGACTGGACTCTGACTTGAGTAGTGAAAGTCTTTTCTGGTGCAAATGGAAATGTAGTGTTTCCAAGTTAGTTTTGTGAACAGCCTGTTACATTTACTTTAATTGTTATCTGGAATTTTTCTAGATCATCTGTCCACCTCTAGGTAGGAAATGTGATTCAGGTTTCACACCCCTGTGTTTGAGTCTTGTATGGGTAGATTATTCTAACAGGGTTTGAAGCTTGCTGAAACTGATTATCAGGCAATATGGTCCCCATGTATCATCATAAAGTATAGCTCCTGCCCACGCAAACTGAGTAGAAAAACTAAATCACAAAGGGCGTATTTACACGAGAATTTAAAGCAATCTTTCTCCAGACCATTGTGTGAATAATTCAAGCTAGCTAACCTCAGATCAAGTACATCAAAGTTAGTGTGAATGTGTTTCCTCTGTTTATCAGTGCTGTGTTGGGCTTCCGTCGTATTTTGATTTTAGGGCTTCCTTTTTTTTTCTGATCAGAAGGTCGTTTGCTTCCCCTAGGTGTTCATAAAAAAAAAAAAAAAAAAAAAAAAAAAAAAGCCCCAAACATGAGTTTATCTGCCAAGACTTCTTTGCATGGATCCATTTCATTGCTGCCAGAGGGGTGAAGAAGGTTCTCAGGGACTGCCCGTTAACTAGCATGTAAGAAAGACAGTGAACAATGGAGCTAAAAATAACTTGCAATCATATAAGCATAGCAGTTCTGTGTTGCTGCAGATATCAATTTATGGTAAAAAGAAAGAACACAAGTCACAGTATTTAATTACTTGTGAATGTGATTAGCTGCTTAAAAACGTAAGGACCATATCATATCGAAATCCCTTACTATAAAAAGAGACTTGCTCTTAATTTTCTTATTGAATTGAACCCTATTAATCACTGTGAAAATTTCAAAATAGCTTGACTGAGGAATTCAGATAACACGAGGCTCTAGGGAGGTTGTGTTCTCTGATTGGCATTCTTGACCCTTTTTTGTCTGTTTCCCATCTTCTGGCTTCACTGTAGCTGTAGTGACCTAACTGTATCTGGGCTAGTTTGCACTGTTACTGGTGTGACATCCTGCATGGGCTCATGTTGTGTTGGACTGAACACATCAACAGAGCACTGGGGAAAGAAGTGTCATCAACAGTTCAATTGCCTTGGAGTTCAGCTTCAAAAAAAAGGCAGGGGTTGCTGCAGGGTGGCTGTGAACCTTGCAGAGTTTATAAGCAGACCTTTGGAGTCCAGTATGACATTTAAGGGCTTGAGGCCTGATGTAGAGCAAAGAAATATCAATCTTTAGTAGAGTGGTTTGGGCTGGTTAGTAGGAAGGAATGTCAAAGGAGAGTTTATAGGTATCTCTTAAAGTTGAAGTAAATGTATTTCATTCCTTTGATATGAGCACGTTTCTTCTTGATTTACCTGTGATTGAATGTCACCAGAGCTAGAGGAAGCACAGAGACTGGGAGACTGGTTAACATTTGACTGAGGGCACACAACTCACAAGCCTGCCTTGTATTGGAGTTAAATTGTCCCGTCTGAGGTGTTGGAAGCTGGATCTCTACACTCGTTCTTGTGGCTCAAAGAAACATTTGAACCATTGAGTAGTTATTCATACCTAACCCTTTTTAGGATCACCCATTATTATTATTAACAACAGTAAGCATTACCAAGGAGGAAAAAAATAATATAATTCTTTCCACAAAAAGGTAAAAACAAAATAGTGAATTAAAGTTCTAAATGATAGGACTGTTAACATAATGCCTTTTGTCTAGAATGAACTATAAAACACACATATATACAATGGAGAAAACCCTGTAAATGTGTAATGGACAAAAAAATATATATATAATAAAACTGTTGAAAGAATGCATTTTCTCAGCACCAAGGCTATCCATAAAAATTTTACAGTTTTCCACTATATAACATTATCCTTCATAAAAAATGATATTTTAAAGCAAAAAGGTTGGCAAAAGAAACAATTGGTAGTTAACGGAAGGACGGGATTACAGCACTGTGCCTTTGCTGTGAACGGTGGAATAGAAAATGAAAAACATTTGGGGCATTATATGAAGCCCAGCAGTCATGCTCCATATGGTTTGAAGAGTTGAGCAATGCTTGACAAAGATTTTACGACTTCATTTTCTTAACATCGAATATTATTCCTTCAATCTAGGCCTCCCACCCCATTCCTTGTCTTAAATTTCTTCTGTATTTCAGACAAAGAAATCTGTTTTATTAGCATGTATCATTTATATTGAATTTAATCACATCTGGTTTAATACGCTGTTTTGTTACTAGCATGGCCTTTCTGAGGAATGCTCTGTGATCAAGGTATTGAGGCAACATTGAGGTAGTCTGGTCCCCAGATCCTTTAACAATTTCCTATTTGACCTAATGCAAGTTATTTCATCTCTTTCTATTTCAGTTCCCCATTTGTAGAACGGAAAAAGTAGTACTTCTGTACATCAGACATTATTGTGATCAGTTTTAGAATGGATGGAGTCATCTGTACGACAGGACAGGTCAATATTTCTGAATAATTGAATTTGGAGCACAGAACTTCCTGGCTCCCAAACTTGTGCTCAACCAGATCAGGAGATTAAAATTTTATCTCTTGGTTCACATCATGACTTTCAAAAACAAATATTGCTCCCCTATGTCATAAAATGGAGATTGATTAGTTACTCATCTCTCTGCAGTCTACTGTCTCAGCATGTCATCAGCAGAATGAAGCCCATAACCTTCCCCAGAAATTCACATGGGTCATTCTAATATTTATTTGACATTTAAATCATTGGGTATGGCTGGGAACTGGGGCAAGTTGTATGGTTGACATGATGTGCATGCTCGTGAAATGAGAATCCCTTCTGGAAAGTGGACGTCATAGAGGAAAAGGATATTTGTAGCTCACCTTCAAAAAAAGGTTAGAAGGTTCGTGGAGATCACAGCATTAGTAGGCAACGGTCCACGTAAGAGGCACCCAGTATGTTCAATGCTACTACACATGACATAAACTGTAAAGTTCAGACCTAGATCCAAACTTTCTGGAAGTCTGAGTGTTTGTATCTGCAGTCTTATCTTGGACAAATCTCTAGAAAGGAATTACTGTTGTCATTTATTACAACAATTCCCATGTTATCCAATACAAGCAGAAGTCCTCTAGCCCTTCTCCTGCTGTATCTGAGTGCATGCTCTTGCATGTGGCTCTCACGTGCAGTGGTATCTCAGATGGTGTGTTCTGTATTAGGTGGATAGAGTATCACTGGTGGTATGTTTTATCCCAGAGACTCAGTACACTGGAGAGCACTCAGCTGGTTAATATTTCATTTAGATTTTTTTTCTCTTTTCTTTCCAACCATCTATGTAAACTTTTAGACAACCGGTCTGGTTTAGGAGGTGATTTCCTTGCTGTGGATTAAGGATCCATTTGTGAGTCACTCTTTAGGCACTTCAGAAAAGTAGATTTCAGACCTGAAAGAATGTATTGTAAACAGAATAATGTGCTTTCAAAATTAGCTCACGTACCAAATTATGTATTTACTTAATACACCTTAATGGCTTTTGAAGAAGCCATTAGGCTCTATTGCGTAAATACTATGTATACCAAAATATGTATTTAACCTAGATAGGGCAGTTCCCCAATGTTGATTTTTCCTTCCTTCTTTACAAAGTTTTATCTTCATGGCCTTTTTAAAGTCTATTATTCTTGAAGAATTCATCCTCTAGGAGGTTGTTTTGGACAGTGGTAGCTGAGGGAGCAGAGGGAGTTCTTGGGTTTTGATATTTGGAAAGGAGGAATAGCTGTCAGAGTGCTTATAGAACTTTCCCTCAAATATTCTTCAGCAAAACAATTCTCTTAAAGGGAAGAGGCCTTGTGCCTCAGAAGCCTTAGGGCCAGAGTACAGTCTCACACTGCCACTGGTAGTTCAAAGGGACCTAAAGTTGTGCTGAGATTTCAGGTAAAGAAACCAAGTTTTCATTTGGTTCTCCATCTGTGTTTAGATATGAACAACTGGGATAATGATCCTTGACAGTGGTTTTGTAAGGATCACTTGATTAACGCTCAGGATTTGCTTTGGAAATGGAATTGTAAAAGTATTACATGTGAGAGGACTATTAAACCAGTTAGGACTGGCAGGGAAATAAGTACAAACAAGCTAAAACTGCTGTGTTTCACTGTTTAATTGCTACTTCCTGTAACTGGCACAGCAAGCAAACAATATATCTGCTAATGTCACAGGTGTACTCACAGCGAGCTCATCATGGAAAAATACATCTGTAAATAACTGCTCAGTTACAGCAAATGCCAAAAATTACAGCCTGTGTTATTCACAGGTGATTCTACCAATGCTAGTCATGTTCATCAGTTTGGAAACAGTAACAAACCCATATCAAAACTCCAGCAAAAGATGTTATCCTGCACAGAAAATACAGTCACAACTAGCAGCTAAGTGTTAGAAATAGAAGTGCTCTACGAAGCCCTGTAACTTTGGCATGTAGTCATGAAGGGCAAAGGGAGGGAGAGAGTGGAAGGCATTCCCAGCACTGGGCAAGAGAGAGATGAGTGGTGCACACACGGTACAAGGGAAAAAGAACTGTTTCCTCTTGCTTATGTGACTTCAGAACAGTATCTCCAGTTAAAGTGGGTTTTGATATATTTGATATTGCCCTGACTAACTACTTTTAGTTAAAACAGGAAGGATAAGAAAATAATAGTGAAGAACAGTGCTATTACTGGTAGGCCCAGTAATGATGCAGTTCTTTATCATTAACTTCTATGCAAGTGTGAACAAAGGAGTATACCAGAAATGATTTTGTGCAAATGTATTCAAGCAATGTTATCAACTGCAGACCAAAAATGCAATTGGAGCTGCATTGTTCTTTTTCATTGACTTTTTGTTGACCACAGGAAAAACTGGTTTTAAAGTACAGCGCAGTAACACAGTGCAAAGGAGTGAAAAACTTGTAGAGCCAGTTTGAGTTGCAAGGGTGTGCTAACTGGTGACACAGACTTGCTGCTGGTTTTAAAATCAAATTGAAGCAAGATTTGTTGTGCTCTTTCTTTATTCTCTTTAGCAAATCATACCCATTTCCTCTCTCTCTCTCTTTTTTTTTTTTTTCCCCAGATCTTTCTCCCATCTCTCTTCTCAAGCCTTACTTGCTCCCCTTGCATCCAGAATCTTTGGACTTCATTGCTTCCCTTGGCTGGGACCATCCCATCCCTTCCAAGATACCTCGGGCTATGTATTTTTCCCACTTCATTTATTCTTACACAGTTTAATAAAACTGTTCAGTTTTTTTTCCTGCTTGCTGATCGACTTAATAAGTAACTTTTTTTGTGCATCAAATGACTTTTTTTAATGAAAGAGTGAAAAAACTACTCCATAGCATATTAATTTTACACATTTACAATGTTTTCTGCCTTATTTAACCTCTCGGCCATCATCCTAAGTGAGTTTTGGATGTATTTCCAGGCTCTATAGGGTTTTCAAATATCAAGTCAAAAGTTTGTCTTCGAATATCAAACTGCAAAATATTTCTTGAAGTTATTTATTTATAATTCCTAAATTTGGCCACAACTACTAAAAATATGGCTATAGGCTTTTGTTCCTTGCAAAACTGTGCTTTATTTTCAGTGGTGGGGGATGGAAAAGAGAAACTGAAGCATTCCCCTGTTTAGATTAGATGTTGTTTAGAGGACAGCTTTAGTACTTTGCAAAGTCTCTATCTCAGTGACACATGTAACTGTATTAACCTGTAGCTGCTCCCTTAAAACCATACAGTTTGCCCCTTTTTTTTTTTTTTTCCCCAGGTACTGAGGAATTATTCATTCCTGGTGTTCCGTCAGGCATGACAAAGACAAACATTTCTATATGCATCTGTGTTTGGGCCACCCATCCTGAATGTGTAGCTGAACTTTTCATGCTGAAACCTCCCCAGTTAAATTTCATGCTGCACTTTCTCTGGGTTACCTACAGGTGCTATTTTTCTTTTTTTTATTAAAAAAAACAGAACTGAGTTGTACTTTTAATCAAAAGAGTTTTTTAGGACCAATGGGCTACTCTGAGATAAACCTGCCACATCAGAGGGGAAACGTGGCGTTTTCTTCACTACAGGACTGTAGCTTCAATTGTAAGGAATTTGTTTACAGATCTTTCATCAGAATATTGAGATAACCTTTGTGCATTCTCAGATTTATACGTTTACAGATTTCTACAATTCTGCTCACTGTAAGATTCAGAGACATTGTCAGCTGCCTGTTTGCATAAATATGCAAAGAAATTAAATGGCTTCAAATTTTATACATATGGATATGCACAGTTTAAGAGAAAACTGGGCACTGTTTGGAATTATTGTTCCTCAAAAATTCATAAAGATGTGGTGAAATGCTTAGACTTTATAACTTTAATCCAAAGTATTTATTCAGCTCTAATTTCAACAGATGTCTGAACAACAGGGGAAGAAAAAAACCCCTATAACAAAGCATCAGCCTGCTTCCAACCTTCCCATGCTTAAGTTTTTATGGTGGTCAGTGGCAAAAGTATTTTGCTGTCATAGTTTTGTAATAACTACTAATACTTTTTAAAGACTTCTTTCCCTTTCTGTTGTTAGCTGCTGGTGTCTCTGTGTTGTCTAATTTTCAGCTGCAGATTGAATGCAGTTACTTTTTCACAGTGAACACTCCTGTTTTTGAATCCCATGCATTGGTTTAAGAAAGCAGGAAAAAATATACAAAACATCTGGATCCATCTGGTTAGATGTAGGAATGTTATGATTGTCTGAACATCTGGACAAGATGCCATCCAGTAGATTTGCCAGTGCTCTAGCTCTTTCTGGATGGTCCAGAGGTCTTTGTTTGCCTATTGACATTCCTAGTCATCCTCTCTTCAGGTTTGCCTTTCTGCTTCCCCTCTCCATCTCCATCATTGGGGATTTTCCTCCATCAACAGCAACCTCTGTCTGACTCTTGCTGCTCACCGTGCTTCCCTCAAATAGCATCTTTCCATAGGGGATGCACAAATCCTGTTGTTTTACATCCCATTGTCACTGCAGCCACAGGCATTTGTCTGCACATGTCCCCTGTCAAGGGATGGAAATGTGTTTCCTCATGCCTGTGCTTGCAATGTGCGACTTCCTCCCAGCCGCGCACATTCTGCCTGCTGGAGTTCTGCCTGCAGCCAAGGGCAAAGCAATGCTGTCTATATTTTGGTGATCATTGTGGGAAAGGGTCGGTTTTTGTGGCTGGGGATGTGAACTGCCAGGGGGTTGGAAACTCCATTATTAAGTCTGTATCAAAAATACCACCTTAGGCTCTGTTTGACAGTCAAACTGTTTTTCACAGGACACACACACAGCATCTCATGGCAAGAGGAATGTAGGTGCCAAACCCCACTGCAATCAGCGTGTTACTCCCTGAGACCAGTGGGCAATGGCTGGAAACCTGCTCAGTGCCACTCTGTCATTTGATGCTACACGCTTCTCTATCTGGCCCATAAGCACACGCTGAAATTCCTGAGCATGTGCGTAAAGTTAAGTACTTAAATGCTTTGCTGAATAGGAATTGACTGAACATGTGCTTAAGTATCCTGCTGAATTACAGCATTAATCATTTTTACAGCTGACAAAATCACTGCCCCAGAAAAATATTCTCCAATTAGAATGAACAGGATTATTTCTTTCATTTGTGTGAAATAAGTGCGTTCCCAGTTGTACTGAATGTGTTCTGTTTTCTGCGATATTAGAAATCATTTTCCATAAGATTTCATATTGCTCAGGAGAAAACTTCAGAGATTTTGGAGATCTGGTCCCTGGTTTTGGGTTTATATTGAGAAAACATTGTAAGAAAAGATGTAATGGGCCAAAAATACGCGCTTGGTTTTTTCATTGACTTCATCTAAGGGCAGAGCTCGGGCTGGTGTGTATATTCATTAATCCTCTCTTGTGGGAGCTACTTCTTTCCATATCTGATTTTAATTTGTTTGTAGACACTGAATGTAGTTTTTCATACAGCACAGTGCTCCTTTTTCTTCCTTATTTCCTTCACAATCTTTTCATAATAGAGTTCAAAACCAGAAAGAAATAAAAACCCAAACCAACAAACCAACCCTCTTTGTACGAGCAGCCGGTTAAATAGATAATAATGGTAATTTTTCTGCTCTGCTAATGATGATAATATTGATATTTATCAATAATAAATAGCATGCTGGTCCCTGGCTGAATAGGGTATTTTGCACAGCGGGGTTTGTATCTATATATGAAATTCTGTGTGGTAAAAGCTGGTGAGGGAAGCTGAGCTAAGAATTGCCTCACATCGGAGCACCCAGTAACAGCAGAGATGAAATTTAGTCCAAGCTAGGAGTAGAACTTGTCCCTGCAGACAACAAGCTGCGAAATCTGTAATCTCAATATCCAGCCCTACAATGACCAGGCACCTGGGGCTTTGGCTAAGGGAGCTGGCTGTCCAAACCAAGCCCAGGCAGCCTGGGTATTTCCAATGCTGTGTAGGCTGCTAAGCAATCCCTTTGGTGCTCAGCGTGTTTTATTTTATTAAGTCTGCAGAAGGGACTTTGAGAGTCGTTATCTTCAGGAGATACATTTACAGCTGCTTTGCTTCCTATATTATGTTTACATTTTGAACCTGTGTGCCTGACTATTACCTGTTGGTAAATCTGACTCTGTAATTATTGATTCTGAGGCTTATGTTTGTTCACCAGATGAGGCGGGGGGAGAGAGAGAGGGCTGATCGCAGAACATCATCTTCTCCAAGACCTTCAAAGGTGACTCATGCAGTAGCAAATGGCCCAAATTCCCCTCCAGAGCAAAGTACTGTACCTGTAGTGACATCCTCTGGGCTTGTTTGCTGAGGCCAATTTAGGATACGACCTTTGAATTTCATTGCAGCAAATGCCTTCAAGTGTAGATGGAAAAACTAGGTGTGTTATATTTGCTTTCAGAGAATTTGCTACCTGGATAAAACGGAGACCCTGTTGTGGATCGACCATCTGAACATGTCCGAGTGCTAAAGCTGGGCATGAGGGTGGCTGGGGGAGCTTAGATGTCTGCTCTTGGTGTTGCCTGTGGTCTAACTCAGATCATGGCTCTAAAACAGCTCTTAATTCAGACAAGATGGGGAGTGTCCTTTCACTAGATGCCACATGAGTCCAGATTCACCGCCCTAATCACAAGATCACAGTTTGTTGTGCTTGTAGTCACTACCAGATCGAAACTAGACAATATTACCTTTTTAAACAAAACAATAAAGCAATAAAAGAACAATAAAACCAACACACCAGATGTCTTTCCTATGTTAGATAACATAAAACTAAAGAACAGCCGTATACATACACATTTTTGTATTTATTGCTTTAGTACCAGCTACAACTGCAAAATGTGATTGTCCATACCAGAAAAATCCCCACTCTGAATCGTGGTCATTTGTATATTTTATTTTCTTAGGCCTGTACGTATTTCCTGAACAGCAGGGAAAAAAACCTTTTAGTTTGCTTTAGTTGTTACTTAAATTTTCAGCTGCAACACCAACACGTGCGTTCCCCTCCCTATGTGCATTTCACTTGACATGTTTCATGTTACAGAGACCGTGAGAGACTTTGAGAGGTGTTATCTTTGATAGAGGAATTTATGGCCATTTTCCTATCTACCGTATGTTTACATTTAGAATCTGTGTTGAACATTTGTTATACTCACTTGTTGTGTCTTGTCTTAAATTAGATCATAAACATTTTGAGGCAGGGACCATGTCTTCCTGTATATTGCTTGTTTATTTAGGCCCCTCTGTTATGGAGATGGAAGTGACTGAGGGTGATTGTAATAATAAAAATAATACTACTTGAAATAATTTTGCCCTGATAAAACAATGTGCAACTCTTGTTATCAGAACATTTAGGAGAGTAAGGTGCTTAGAAGAGATTGGAAAAAATAGTAATCATTTTTGCAAATGCTTTGAACCTTACTGTAGAGTAAAGGGAAGATAGAAGATTTATACTTTGATTTACGTTTACCCTGGGAAACTCATCCCCATTCTTTCCATAGAACCAGTTGCCTATATCCAAATATTACTCATAGACTTGCACGTGCATCTAACAAAGGTTTTGAACAATTACCCCTAATTGCCCTCTTTTAATATACTGGTGAACAGAAAAATCTTCGCTGTAGGAACACACGGCTTGTAAATGAAAGGGATGAAAGCTCATGAAAGGACGGAGGCAGACCATACGTCATCCCACACCTAGGCACAACGGGATGCATTAAGGAAGCATTTATGGAGAGGCATTCCATCAAGTCAAGGTGTCAGAGGACATATGGTCTCTTTTGCCATTAACTCAGTGAAATTTCCATACCTTTCCACCAGTCTGTATTAATCTCACTTTGTGATGGTCAGCCTTGTTTGATATCATTCAGACTGCGCTCTTATAATGTCCAACATGCACATACAAAATTCACAAAAGTAAATAACTAGAAGTCATCTGTTTGGGCTTGCTTTCTGTGAGAGGGAAACAAAAAAATTTTGGATCACACAGAAACATTTTCAGTAATCAAGACAGAAATATGGACATGAATATTTGTGCTTATCAATGTAGATACCTGCTTGATCCTCCTTCTTGACTAGAAAATATTGTTAGTATATGTCTTTGGTACCAATTTGTTTGGCATGTGTTGGTGTACCCATCTATCTTAGTCATAGTTGTAATCCCAACAATATCACAGGGAGCCTGGTAACTGCTAATAAAATGCTTATGTAGAGATGCCTATGACAAATACTACTATAGGAGATGACAGAGCCGGGTTGTATGTGGGGGGGTAAGAGCGACAAAATTAAATCGTACTTTTAATTCCTGCATCATGGATCTACTTCCATCTTTGTTCTCCTCAGTTGCTTTTGGAGACCTGTGCAGAGATGTAAGAAAGAGGGATCCTGACTTTTTTCCAAAAATAATTTTTCTTCGCTCTGCCTTGGACTTCTGTAGGATGTCTAAATTTAGGGAGAGATGTCTGTGCTTATCCTGAAGTCAAAGCTGATTTTCCCTCTCTGAGGATCTATTGTCATCTCAGAAGATGTGCAGACACCTTCAGCATCAAAAAGATGTTGAAAAATAGCTCACACACGTGTGATCAGACTAACTAGAAGTAGTTGTTATTATTTTTTAAAATGGGCTCTGTTTTTATTTTTGGCATTTCTTCACTAAGCAATGATCATAGCCCAAAAGCTCTGCAACTTCTGTTAGGGAAAACTTGAATGTAATGACGTGTTTTTCTTACAAATAATTGAACTAATGCTAAAAAATCCAACAAGCTTTAATGCTGGGGGAGAAGGGAAGGAATTTGTGAAAGTGCTGGGTGGGAATAAGAAAGCTTTTAAGACAATCATTATAATAATACCATCATAATAATGCCTTTATCTTGAGGAATAAAAAAAGTAGAAAAAAGAAAATCATCAGCCAAGAAACCACCACCAAACCTGAGACTAAAACAATCTCTCTGAATTTTCAGTTGTCATGAAGCACTGATGTTTGCTGCTGAAAAAAGATAGCAAAAAATGTCTTGGTTTTATCGTGACACCTCTTTTTGCAGTACCTTTCTCCTGTCCTTGGGTCTTCACCCAGTCTCTCTGAGATGTCTTGCTTCTCACTCAGACAGAGAGCTTTACGTATTGAACCGAGGAAAATATTTCTGTGCTTAGTAGTTTAAATTTGTCAGTCTTTTCATGAATATCTAGAAGCATTAGTATAGTAGAGTGGGAAGACTCTGTATACATCTATTTCATGATGTTTTCCCTTCAGACAAAATGTTGGCATGTCATACAGCTGTGTACTTCCCAGCCCTCCGGTGTGGTCTGTGTATGTACATACGTGTGCGTTTAATATATGTAAAATCCCTAAAATGTTTGCATAAAGAATACTGTTATTCCCTGCACATTTTATCTGATGTTTACCAGGAAGAAAATACTCAGTGGACTGAGATTTGGAATGAAAAGTCAAATGAATGTAGACCCTTTGCTTAGCCTGTATGCTAATGACATACTGGCCAGCGTTTTAGAATAGATGCATTCAGAAGACCAAGCTATTAGACAAAAATTCTCCATCCTGAAAAACAGGCTTATCACTGAATCAGGAATTGCCAGTAATGTCTCCTCTGGGATGCTCATTTTTAAATTGCCTTTTGGGAGGCTTTTATGACTGCATCCACATCATTGCTGTGATTCAGAGCAGTGATGTAGTTTTGAAGCAAATCCCCCAGACTGTCCCATTTACCGTGCAGTGGTTCAGTTCACAGAGTGGTTTTGCAGCACAAAGGCTAGTGTCTGTTTGGAGAAAACTAAACTGGAAGCTTTGATCCAGGCATGTGCCAAATGTGCTTCAACTCCTACTGCGGAAATAAGAGGCCAAACCAATGACTAGACCTCCAGACGGCTTGGAATTGCACACTTGGACATTTTAGTTCAGGGATCTGGGCTAAATCAAGTTTAAAACAATCTTGTCCCTCCACCTCTTCTGTACTGCAGATAAAGAAGCTTCAAGAGCAATTGCTCCAAGCTATTGATCTACTCCTGTGGCTGCAACTGCCTTGAGAAAGTAGATGTAGCCTATGACATCTTGAGAGTATTCCAGATTTTACAAATGTTTTCTGTGCTATGTTAGTTGTTTTTCTCTTCTCTGTTGCTTGGATATGGTGCAAATATTCTTAAATGAATTTGAAATGATCTGAGTTTGTGCCCATTTTTTTTTCTTGCAAAATCTTAGATCAGTGTAGGTTTTACTTTTTTTTTTTTTTTTCCCCAGAAGATCATACTGAACTGTGAAGCCATTTGGGTGGCTTAGGAAAGTTTTTTTTCATCTACACTGAAATTGCTGTTTATGGAGTTATTTAAGAAGAGGGTATTTATTTCTACTCTCAAAAAGAGTGACAGGAAATTTCAAGAACTCTAAGAAATCTTTCATAACATTTTTGTCCTCAGATGTTCATAGCTGCCTACTATTGCCTTGTTATTGTAAATAGTCAGCTCTCAAGACTACACTATACCAGTGGGCACCAAAACTTATGATCAAGTTCAAGCACACTGTGATATTTCTAGCTTTTGGTAGAACATGGTTGCTGTACAGGTTGTTTAAATTGTGATTTTTAGTTTAGGTATTCATCTCTTCTGTATGTTTTTCCTCGTGTGGTTGGCCTCATTAACCTATCCGGTTGACCTGCATCATTCTCGTGTTGACAAAGATAGGCGTTATGAACCTTAAAATGTCATAAACACCTCTAAAATGTGACCCTACTTGCATGCAGTGGGGAAGGTTTGACAGCATTACACCAGTCATCTGATAAGCTCAGGTCAAAAGTCTCCCAATTGCTTGCCTTTTGTTTGGGTGTCAAAGAGGCAAAAGCTTTTCGTGTTTTTAATAAGCAAATTAATGAAATACTTACAGTACATTGCATATATTAACTCTTAGGTAGCTGGCTTTCTTCTGGGGCCATCTTTCCAAAGGTCAGAGGCCATAAATGCAGTTTCAGTTTTCCAGGAAACAAAGAGGACAGTATATTTCAGTAATCCTTTCCTGCATGTAGTTAAGATTCTCTTTTTTTTCCACTTTGGCTTACTTTCTAGAGGCATAGTAACACTTGCCAGCTAAGCCAGATGTAGCATTTCAACCAAAAAAATGTACCGGATGCACGTTCCAAGTTTGCCAATGGCTATGCATGAGGCTGGAATGTCAGAGCAGGAGCGGCGGATTAGGAAGATTGTGTTCATGTTACTCAAAGCAGAAGGAGCCCAGAAAACGTCTCTGGAATTTCACTGTTTCAGCCACTTTTTCTTCATAGATATAACATGTTTGTCTGGTAACATTTTCATTCTCCTTTCCATCACTCATTATAGTATTGCTTACATTTTCAAAGCGTTGTGCGAATATTAACTAATGAGTCCTCATGTATATGTGCTCCATGGTAGTTTAGAAAGTCTGATTTTTCTTTCCCTTATAAAGAGAAAATAAAGAAAAGAGACTTTTGCTTACCTAAGGTGACACTGAGCAATAGCAAGTTAGCTTTAAGTCTCTTGCTTCCTCTCTTGTTTTCCATACAAATCTATGTTGTCTTAGTTTTTTCAAGCAAACGCTTGATCCATGTAAAATCATTATGAGCAATGTAGCATTGGCTGGGAATGGTCATCTATCTACCTGTTACTTTCCTGTGGGGTCAGGTGACCTGGTATAACTGTGTGATGGAAGAAGTTAAACTCCATCTCATTTTCCACAACTGGGGGGCAGCTCTTCTAGCTTGCCTTTTATACTAATTTAAACCATTATGTGGTGTCCGCTACCTAACACACCCCATTTTTCATCCTTAACCTCAAAAGCATGCTGCACTAATGGGTGAGCACCTTCAGGCTCCCTTTGCAGGACACAAGAGGTAACTGAAAAGCCAGAGGAAGATGCCTCGTGCTAGGAGCTCTAACAGGAGGACTTTCGTTGGCTTCCAGACTACATAGACAGCCAAACTTCTGTCTCCTAACATACTGCAGTCTTCTTTTAAGCAGAACATCTGTAGTTGATACATTTGCTAAATACATATTTCAGTCAGGCTATGTTTGAATGGATGACCAAACCCTTGTCTTTTTAAGTGTTCTTGCCTGTCTGGAAATGCTTCTTAGATAGCCTCTGATGCTTTAATTCTACAATTACAATATTGCATACTAAGAACATAGTCCAAGATGTGTTTTACTGAAATTCGTCGGATGCTGTGAATTTCTGTGAAGTAGGTTGCTGGAAGCAATCAAAGCTTCTGAAACAAATTGACTTCTCAGACCCTGTGGTCAGGGTAGAAAATCACCTCTTCTATTAAGCGCACTACTGATAAGAAAAGGGCTAAGTCAATAGAATATTGAAGGTGAAGGGGAAAGATATTCATTCTTTCATGTAACTAAAAGTCTTTAAGCGGTGCTCATCATCTCATTTCATGCAGAATTCACTCCTGACATCCAAAACAGCAGCAGCAGACTGTTTCTCTCATAGACTTAAACTTATGCCTGCAATGTTATACATACAACCAGAGAAGGCCCATAAAATGTGTCAGTAAACCACTGGCTAAACTAAGGTCTTCTTGCAAAGGGCCATGCAAAGCATAACTGAAACCTGTGCTTTGGGAAACTACTACAGTCTGGGTCAGGCTAAAACATTTTATTTCGTAAGTTTTCATCTACAAAACTGTATACAAATATTCTGTAATTTCCTAATGAACAGATATCTAAGTTACATAAAAGACATAAGAAATACAACTATGAGGTGATTATATCCCCTTTGCACTGGTTGGACTGCTTTCATTCTAAAATGAAATAAAAAAACGCAGAGAAAACTGCCTTATTAACAAAAGCTATTAAAGTAATCTAAACATCACATTAAGCTTTGCTTGCGCAGCAGTAGACACAATAAGAAACACATATTACAGTCATTTAGATGCAAGATAATTTACTATTTTTAAGATCTCATAGCATCCTTTCTCCAAATTCTTTCTTTTACTTCACTGTTTCTGAATATTTTGTTCCTTCCCCAGCTTTGTTTGCTGAAAAACATAACCACGTTTTAGCTGGAAAACCTCACTCAGAGTTACATGTCAGTGCTTGGCCATCAAACTGGGCGGTCACGTCAGTGGGGATCTTACACGGGTTTAGCCTAAGTCTGGTTTGTTCAATATTCACTAACCTCCAGGACTATGCAATACAGCGTGCCCTTATCAAGTTTGCGGATGGCACCAACCTGCCAGTGCGCGAGCACTTTTTGAGCAGGTTTAGAATTCAAAATGACTCTGTTAAATTGGAGAAGTGACCTGCAGTTCAATATAGACAAGTGGGAAGTACTACAATAAAAAGTGGAAAAAATCAAAGATACTACAGGAAAGAATCAAGGAGTTAGAACTGGAACACAAGCTGCATGCAAGTCAACACTACGATGCCATCGCATCCTGAGATGCAATGGGAGTACAACACGTGTTTGCTTTCCTCTGATGAGATTTTGGCTGCAGCTCAGAGTCCAGCACTTCAAGACAGACAAATCGGAGAGAGTCCAGAGGACTGCAACCGAAATGATGAGAGGTTTAGAAAACGTGACCTATGAGGAAAGGTTGAAAGAAGTTGGTTTGTTTAGTCTAGAAAGGAGAAGACTGAGGAGGTACATGATAACAGACTTCAAATATTTAAACGGTTGTTATAAAGAGGAAGGGGATCAATTATTCATGTCCACTAAGAATTGGACAAGAAATCAGGAATGGGTTTAATTTGTAAGAGGAGGATTCAAGTTAGAAAGCTTTCTGACTGCACTGGAGAACATTAGCACTTTCCACAGCCTCCCTGGGTATTAAAGGTTTATAAGAATGGGTTGAACAAACTTTATAAGGGATGGTTTAGATCTGCTCCTTCCTCAAAGCGGCTCTTAGGACAAACAACTTCTTAAAGTCTCTCCTGACCTTATTCCTATAGTGTATAATATAGATCTGTAATGTACACATCCCTATGTAATTATACAAGTGCTAAATTACTATCTGAAAGCACACTCATTTTTTACTTACCTCTCCAGGTATGTGATGTAGTTAATGATAGTGAAGAAATATCTGGGCTCTGCTATTTGCAGAATCGCTCAAGTGTTTTAAGAAACGTTTCTTTAAATGCAACCATGGAAAATAAGAACTCATGCCTGACCTCATCTGACAGCTGCTATGGCCCTTATAAAGGGATTAACAACCTGGACATAAAACAAAGGTTATTGCCAGTCATTAAGGGGTGATAGCTCTCAGCACAATTAGGACACGTTTCAAGTCTGCATGGGGTTATGCCTGAGCGGAGAGAAATAGGGTGATTTACCAAACTGTGGGAAGAAGCCCTGATGCCATGATGAAGGAAGTGGATGCTAAGGCAGGGCTTGGGAACATCCTGAGAAAAGCTGCCTGCCAGCCCAGATCTGCTTCTGCTGCTGAGTAAGGAGGTGTTTTGGTAGTTTGATTCTGCAGATTGGTATTTAGTGACTGTAAGTCTTCAGAGACGCATGCAGAGAGACAGAATGATGATTATGCTACATGATAGATATAAAGAAATAGAACTATTGTAAAATTATCGGCTAGTTTTCACAGCAATTTAGAGGTGAGAGTATGTGGTTCAATTATGAAAGAATGAGTTAGCTTATAATATGCTAAGTTCTTTTTATTAGTTGATTAATTTTTCACTTAAATTCTAAAAAAGTCATTATTTCTTCGTGTTTAAGCTTTCACTTCTGCTGCCTTCTTTTGTAGTGCTTTTCTTAATTACCGCCGGTAATTTGCTTTGCATGCCTTTCGCATCTTCCCTCCCCTTTATCTACTGATGTAGCTACATCAGGAGAACTCAACATTGTAGCATCTGGCGTTTTGAGTCACCATTATAAACATTAATTAAATAAACCTCTCCATTCTTCTGACAGGTAGATGAGAGCTCATTTACTATAGTGCCCATTTTACAGGTAGAGAAAGTAAAAGTAGATTTGAATTGTGGGATTTGCAGATACTCTCTGCTCCCAGGCCTGAGGCGCATGGCCTGGCCACGTCCCAGATCTGTGCTGAGGCAAAAGCCAGGCTCTTTCCCCACGGGGATCTTGGTTTCCTTAGGAAGGAGACCCGAGCACTCAGACGAGGAGGGGTGGAATGTAGAGAGGTGTTGAGTTGTGTGGGTTGCACTGCAAAGAATTATCCCCACAGTCTAGACATAACCTAGGTGGGCAATGGGTTTGAAGGAGGCTTCTGGTGATTTTGCATTAAAGGTAGGAGTAGATCAAAAAAAATTTCCTGGCTTCCGCATCATGCACTTCCTCCCATTATTTAACTATCAAGATGACCACACCAGTTTTGTACATTTAACGAGTCCAATGCAAACAAGATTTTCCCCCCAATTTTCATCAGCTTCAAAAAGTTTTATTTTCAGAGATCTATAAAGGTGAGTGTGCAATTCAAGTAAAACCACAGCGGTGACTGCATAGAATAATAGTCTCACTTCATTTTGGAGCAGAGCTTGGAAAATGTGGCTATAACCTAACCTAGTAGAAAAGTGCAGCACGCTCTCTCCCTCACTTTCTAGGTGCTTTAAACAAAGGCAACAGGTAGCAGAGACTTTTCAAGTCTGTCTACTCACTGTGCAGTAGGAACAAGCTGGAAGATTGTTCCAGAAGGCTTTCTAAACAGCACCTATGTCACATGCACCTCAATGTTGTCAAATACACGTTTTTACTTTACAAACTCAAGCATGTTTTAGCAATTAAATTCTGTTTTTCTGGGATAAAATGTTGATTACAATAGATGGACAGGTGAGGTGGCACTGTACCAGTTAATGCACTTCAGTCAACGCACAAAGATCTTGCCTTTCAACTTCAAAGTGTATTCCCTCATTCTAGTCCAGTGGTTATTTTTTAGGCATTTTTGCAAAGTATTAAAGAGAATGTGTAAGGAGGAGACTTACAAAAGGCAAGCTGTTATCAGTTTGCAAATAGGTGCTGAGTTTTTGGGAAAAGATGCCATATTCTTTGCCCTTATCCAGAGGGAAGGAAAAGATTAAAAAAATATTCTGAACTTGCAGGAAATAGTGTCCTAAGTGCAACTGGAGGTGAAAAATGCTGCAGAGTCTTGCCAGAAACAGTCAGTCATTGTTTGACAGCACACCTGCCTTTGCACACTCCTTTTTAAGCTTTTCCTCCCATTTTTACAATCTTGTGCTTTAGCACAGGCCTATTGAATTGATAGCGAGTGGTCAAGAAAGGGACAAATCCAATGAAATCAAAGAGCATCGTTTCACTGACCTCTTTAGAAGTGTTGGGTTAGTCTTGCTGCCCACAGTTTCAGAAGGGCAGAAAAGCACTATCCAGAAAAGCACTTCAACACGTGATAACAGCTAAGCGTGTGCTTAAGTGGTTTTCTGAATCGGGGCCCGTATAAGGAAGCACTTCTAGCAAATGTTTCCAGCTACTTCAAATAATTGGTAACTTTTCCAGGTATTAAATTTACCCTAAAATATATAAGCAGAACTCCTTCCAATATTGAAAAGCCTCACTGGATTCTTCCCTTCAAGCAATTGTTTGGAGGTTTTCTCTGTTATTGATATAAGGATTGATTCAAATTGCAAAAGAAAAAATGTGTTTATGCAAATATTAAGTGCCTGAAATCTACACCACAGCTGTTTAGCTTTTGGATGAGAGCCTTGGCTTGTTGTGTAAGATGCATCAGCATCTATGAGACTCAGAAAACATCTTTTGTTCCGTGCTTATTTTAGTGGAAATACATGCTCCAAAACCTTCTATTCCAGAACAAATTCAGATTTCTCTGCATTTAACATTGCAAAAGTACGAAAAGCTTCTTGGCATACATACTTCTTGTCAAAATGAGTCTAGAATGAGATGGTGATACTGAGGAACAGCAGTTTTGGGATAACTTATGCCCTTGACATTTTGCAGCTTGGGTTTGTGTCCTAACTGGGGGAAAACTACAGCCACAGTGAAGTGAGTTCAGTCTGCCCGTTAGAGGTGGTCATCTAATGCAACAAGTAAAACTGGATGGTTTCACTGTGGGTGTAAACATTACAGATAAGAAAGGGAAGTTTCCTATGTTGCTTTTTGTCTTTTGTTGCGTTAACTTCAGACCATGCATCATCTCTAATGAGCTTGATAAAGCATAGCAAGGAAAATGTGCCATAATTCATCATTATTTCCATTTCAAAAGTGACAGCTAACTTCAGAAAATAGTCCATTTTGCAACAAAAGAAAACCAACAAATGATAATGGAAACAATATCCTCAAATGAAAACTTAGTCCCCTCAAATCCCACTCCTGTTATGGAAATGTCGTCTTAGTGTTGTTAACATTACCTGCAGATCCTCTCTGCTTCATCTTGTAAAGAGAATATTCAATTTTTCTAGGTTGTCCACCTCAAAAAAAAAAAAAAAAAAAAAAAAAACAACCACAAAAAACAAGACAAAACCAACCATAAAAGCCAAAAAGCAAACAGAACCCCAAAATTTTATTGAGTAATAAGAGTTAGTATATAGAGAAAAGCAGGAACAGCATTTTAAATTGTTGGAAAATATAACATTAGATTTAATTCTTTCCCATTAAAAAGCTATGGCCCATGCTACAATGGAAGGTATAAATAAACTGCTTTCAATAACAATAAAGGAGCAATGTGTATGTTTTGGGGAACTTCTGAAGAATTTTTATTTCTTTGAGTGAATATCCAAACTATTTTTTTTGGTGGCTGCAATGCCCTTTTAGAAATGAGATTATACTCTTTCCTGTAGAACTGAGTGCCATAGCTATCACAACCTTCATCATTTGTATGATTTACTTTTAATATTTAATTTAGTTTTGCAGAGATGTGATGACCAGAGAAGGTCACATCACAATTTAGGGGTAAATGATCACCACCAGAACAGGGTGTGAAGGTTTAAGTTGGTGGCAAAGATGACTTTTGCAAGTTAGATCATTGGCCTGTCCAGGATGGTCTCCTGGGCTGGGCTGCTGAATCCCTACTTGGAGGCGAAATTTGCCAAGGAACTGGGAGATGCTGCCTCTCAAAAAGGCAGGATGCTGCTCTCTTGGGACACCATTGCTTAGAAATTGAGAAGTCACATCTCACCTTATCTGGGCTCACAGGTCATATCTGTGTTTCTGTGTCTGAAACAGATAAGAGTAATTGTGGTCTCTGATGTTATCTCTGCTGAAGACAGAGCAGGCATCCATTTTCTGTGAATACTTTAAAATACCCAATTAAAATTAACTGTTTGGAAAACACTAGTTTTTTACTAGTTGATTGATGAACTAGGGTTTCATTACAGAAATAGAAGAAATGGCAACGACCAGTGTCAAAATGAATTTATGTGAACTTTCTAATGAAAATTTCTCCAAAAATTATACTCAGGATCATTCTTATGCAGTAGTTAATTAACACGTGGAACTCATTGCCACAAAATACAGTATCTTTGAGGCATGAGTTTAGCAGGATTAAAGGGATTTATTAAACACTTATATGGATAATGAGACCATCCGCAGTTACATTACACAGGATGAAACCATACATTAGGGATATAAACAATTATGCTTCAGGACACAAGCCAACTACTGACTAATAGAGTTAAGGAGGAAATTCATTCCATAATTATCCAGGATTTTATGCACCTTTTCTAAAAGTTCTAGTACTAGCACTGTCATGAATGGGCTACTGCCTCACAGGAAACATTTGAATACAGGAAAAATAATGAAATTATGGTTTCATTTATGTCTGAAGATATTGTCTTATTTTCTCCCCTTCCTTAGTAGTAATAACTACTGTCTTTTATGGAAAAAGATATTGGAGAATGGGAGATGAAAAATTAATCCAAAACTTACTGAAACTAATGAAACAGGCCTCTTGTCTCCTCCCATGCATTAATTCAATATTATCAGTTGTCTGTGTCTTTTTTAAATGAGAATGAAGAACCAAGGGCATTACTTTAGCTGACGCTACACCTTCTGTTTGCATAATGGCATTGTAATATGCTCAGCACTAGTTTCTCAAGTTTCATTTTTCCACCCTAACACACTGCTGTTTTAATGGTACCGTGAGAATAAACTTTCACTCTGTTGTCTAAAATGCTGATATGCATTAACCGACTTTGATAGGGATTTCCATACATTATTTGAAAAGGGATTTGCAGTAATTTGGATCTCTAAGAAGTAGTACTGATGCATCCATCTAGGACTTCTGCTGCTCAGTAGATGCATGGTACCACACTTTTCATTTGCTGTGCACACAGACCATTGCTGTGCAGCATGTGCACAGACCACGGTGCTGTCAGATGCTGGAAAACTTGTGGAAATCCTAAATAAATACCCAAGGCTCTTAAATTCTGCCATAATAAAAATTTTGGATGAGAAAATTGGTTATGTCTGGGTAAACCCAACCCCATTGCTACGTCTCAGCTGCTTCCACCAGTATCTTTTGTTCTAAAGGAACAAAGATTCATGGGCTGTGGGTCTTCTTGCTTGTGTTACAGAAGGATTGTAATGCCTCAAATGGTGTATCAGTACATACAGGCAGAGGGCTGTGCAAAGGATACACAGCCAAAAAAACCTATCCACCTATATCTCTGGGGCCAGAGTCAAAAATCACCAAAGTCAGTGGAAAGACTCCAGAGACCTCTTCTATCAAGCAGGAAACACAACTACGACTTGAATTAAATACAAAAAGCAATAATAAATAGAAAAACAATGAGAGTAGCAGATGTTCAGCATCTTTGAAAGGCAGAAAAGCAAACTTTTATGTGGTAGCAGTGATTCTCTGCAATGAAACTGAAGTCTGTCAACATCCAGATATGTTTCACACTGTATGTTTGGCATCACGACAGGTGGTTACTGCCAGATATACCAATGAAGAATATTCCAGATTTTTAGCTATTGCATGAAGTCTTTCCACCAGATGAATTGGCTGTATTTGGCAGCAAGCATTTGGTAAATAAAAAATGATCTAGAGTTCATAACTATTGTAGCCTTAAAAAGCCAGCTAAATAACATTGTTTTTCAGCAGTGACATTCTTCACCCAGAAGGGAAGTCCCAGAGAAAACAGAAAAGGAAGAAAGCTCTGACAGTCAATAAATCTGGACAATGTTGAATGAAATGGTTAAATAAGTAGGGAGTTCATTATTAAAAATGTCCTTTAACAGCCTATTTACATTTAAAGAAGAGGACTGAGAAATGAGGTAAAGCTTCTTCACAAAGATAAATCTGGTAAAGCCTCCGTGTTAATGTCTAGGGGACTGCATGTGTATACACCAGAGCTGATTTTTTTTGTACTCTGCTTGGTCTTTAACCTTCTGATTTTCCACTGTGTTGCACAGCCCCAATGGGCAACTTCAGGCTGTTTTTACCTACAAATACAGCTTTGGTTAAGAACAAGGTTTAAACTGTAGTATAATTTGATTTTTTTTTAAACTAAGTTCCTTTTTCACTGAAAATTTGATGACTGCTTGAAAATGGAAACGGTTTGAGGAAAGATCGGTCTGGATGATTTTCCCACTTTGATAAGAATCTGGAAAGAAAAAAATTTTGAAATTGCCAGCACATTCCTTTCTGCCATTTTCAGGAGGAAAGCAGCCCAACGCCAGCACCAACACAAACAGCGCGACGTGATCAAACAGCTGTTGCGAGCGACTGCTTCCTGTTCCTCTCCTATTACAAACCCACAATCCACTCTTTTTGTTTTATCATCACAGCCTCATTTTCCTCCTAAAAGCCTCACCTGTGCATCATAACCAAAAGAAAGGTTCTGCTCTGGGCAGCTTTGGGTATATTCACAGTGTATTTCTGCCCTTGGAGTATTTTTGTGCTGTTTTTAACAAAGTGTTCAAATATACCAGGCCGAGCTAACAATTTTACTTCATCAGAACTTATTTCCAAAGGCATTACAGACCATTAAAAATAACAATCTACAGTATCAATTTATGCTGATGATTTTCCAGCCCTATAAATCCAGGGAAGGAAGCGCTAACAACATGACAAAGGTCCCTTATAGGTTTTACCGTTCTAAGGCCCAGTTTTAAGGGAAAATCCCAGTTATTCCAGCCTGCATCTTCCCCCTTTGCTCCAACAGATGGGGTTGCACTGGTGGAGCCTTATTGGTGTTTATTTCAGGCATTAAGTAACCTTGGGGAAGCCTTTTTCTTCCTTTGGCCGTTCTTTCGCCCGCTCACAAAGCAGGTTTCGGGTTTGGGCCTGCTGGTTGAGGGGAATGCTTAGCTCGCCTATTTAAAACACAACTGGATTTTGCTATTCAAATGTAGGAAACCTAATTACACATTGGTAAATTCTCTTCAGTCTACCAAACACAGAAAAAAAACAGTGACAGAAACTGAAAGGCCAAAAAAGAGAAAAGAGTCCCTAAGACCTAATGAATCCAAACTAAACACCTCTCCACAGAAATGTCAAACATTTCTCTTAGCACAAAACAAGGCTTAAAGAATTCCCTGCTTTTGTCTCTGGGCTAATTCCTTAAGCAGAGAGGGGGATTTTCTTCTGGGAGTGTTATTTCACAAAGAACTAAACAGCAAATAAACAAAAGACTCTCAAAGAGTGAGAGAGTATAAATAAAATTCATGACTCCTTAAAGAGTTTACACTGAAAGAATGTGGGGGATTATTTACAATTAAAGCATAGTCTGCGGAATACAGTTATTATTGCAAAAATGAATAAGAGGGTATTTCAGTTAGCTCACAATAAAAGTGCACCTGGGTCTTCTCCATTTGTTAAAATTGGAGAAAACTCCTTTGCCCTCAGAACCATCTCTTTGGTCACTTGTAGCAAACTCTTTTTCCTATGCCAAGCTGGGTAATCCAATCAAAACAACTTGTTTATGAAGTTGTAGATTATGTATGTTGTAGAGGGAGAAAGTGCCGGAAGGGCAAGAAACAGGGAGCAAACCAGGAAAGCTGAGAGCTTCCTTCCATTAAAAGAGCAAAAGAAATCAAACAAATAAAAGTATCTTCTGTTTTCCCATGCAAAATATACTTCAAATCCCTACCTCCTTGGCCCATCCTGAAGAAATGAAGCAAAAACTTGCTAGATAAAGATGTGTTTTTATACCTTAGGCCTGGCAAAAACCAAGTTTTTAGTACAGTGAAAAGTAACAAGAAAGGAAGAAAAAGTTTGAGGGAATCTCCCTTTTTCCTAGCCAAGCGGAACGTGAAACAATGGAGCGGGTTAATAATGGAGACAAGGTTAGCTGAGGGATAAGATGAACGTGGAACAAATACAAGATTTCACTTCCAATAAATTAGGCAGACACAAATGAATGGTTATTAAGATAAAGAAGCATAGGTTGAAGAAGTCACTTGATTATAAATTATAGAGCAATTAGTCCTCTTTTCAGTGTATTTTTTTTTGTCCTAGGCATTTTGTATGCTACAGCAAGTGTGTCATAAAACAATGCTGATAATGATGCTGTTGAAAGGCAAGGTACAGCAGCCAAAACCCATATATATATGCATGCATTAATAGGGTTGTGAATGATGTATGGGTGTGTGTATCCGTAGGGGTGTATGCATTTCTACGTATGTACATCTGTGTGGGTGTACATGCATGTCTGCCTACAGCATAAATATCACTAGTCACATCCATGTGCAGCCCTATTAATTCTTTGGAGATGTGATGTATTAATATAAATTAAAAAAGAAATCTATATGAGTGTCATGGAACGCACTTTATCCATCTATCTGTCTATATTATGTCTCTCTGTCATGTTAAAAAGAAAGCCTTATAAGAGAGGTTAGGCCTTGGAGACTTATTTCATGTGCCTGAGTGACAGAGACAGAATTTAAAGCTTTGCTGAATTTGCAGCAAAGTTTTGATTGAGTCTTATCCTGCCATGCCTGTCTGGCAAAATATCTGAAACATTTGGCTACACGCGATTAAACGAACAGTATTTATTTTTAGCATCTGCTGCCCATGACTCAAACTTTGCTACTAAGAAAATTCAGCTCTATGGAAAAGAATTTGAATTCCAGCTGGGCAGTTTTCAAAATAAGATGAAAAGTTAAGCAGGCAATTGGTGTGTATTTAGGGCTCAAAACACCTTGCCTTCTAAGAAGTCTTGAAGGAGTTAATCCCTTCTCAAGATAATCCACTAAAGAGCATCCTTCATTATGATGTTAAAAGCAAGGATCAGTGCTGGGGGAGTCTAACAATAGGACAGGGGTGCTTTTCAATCCCCATCACATTCTTCCCAGGTTAGAAACAGAAACTGCTGTTATTCCAGCCGAAAAAGAGGACGGGTTTCTCTCTTGGTGTTAAATATGCAGATTTAAAAAGGGAGGGGAAGGAAAGAAAAAAAGCAATTGCTAATCCACTGCATTAACTAAACTTCTCTCTTATTGGGTATTTTTCTGCCAATCCTTCTAACTTTTATGACAACGTGGTGGATGTGGAAGGGCTGCGTCAAAATAACTCACAACTCTGCCAGAGATCAAAAGGACTTTTGATAAGAGACTTGTAAATAATTTCCTGGTAGTAGCATGTGAGTAGAGAAAACCTGAAGCAAGTTGGTTTAACTCCGCCGAATGAAAGGACGCTACTCTGCTTTGCTCTGGGCAGGGATCTGACTTCCAATAAAACACACACCAAGCTGCTTGGTGCTGCTTTGTGTTACTGATATGCTTATTTTTCCTAATACTTAGCTTTCTTTCTTTTTCTTTTCCTTTTTTTCTTATTCTTTCTCTCTTTTTCTTTCTTTCTTTCTTTTTTTTTTTTAAGTACTGAGAATTCTGTTTTTAATTAGTGAAAAAAATAGAGAAGAGTAAAAATTGTTTTTTTTTTTTGTAGAGCTTGCAAACCTATGTGAACATTACTCACACATAAATATGAATGCACTCCCATACAGTTTAGTATAGAAATGACCAAATTCAAAAAGTTTTGCTAAACTATCTAATGTGAAAAAATGTAAAACTATTCATAAAGTGAGAGACTGTGTATGTATTTTTAAGATAGTAATGGAGGACGAGTCAACTTTTAGAGACTGTAGTCAGAAAATGAAGAAAAAAGCTCTTTGATAGCTGGCCATACAGCTGATTTAGGATATGATCCAAGTCCTGTGGATCTCCAATAACCACAGTTGGTGTTTGGATCATGTCCTCGGAGTACAATAACAAGTATTTGCAGCATGCATAATTGATGGTTTTTAAGGAATCTCATGTAAAACACGTTTCATTGTGCCTTGGAAATGTCACCTTAAGGAATTCTAGCCCTCATGTCAGGGCCAAGAGAGAAAACAATAATATTTCAGTCATGATAATTAAATGCTATAAGCACCGTTATTTTCCTATTTGTTGTAATTCCAGCTAAGAAGGACTCTGATTGAGACCTGGCAAGAAGTGGTTGAAAAATTTCTCTTCCAGGGGAGAAGTTAGAAGAGCACATGACTCAGCTGCAGATAGTAATTTTGATTCTTTTGTCCAATGTAATCAGCAGGCGGATGGTAGCTCCAACTCTGCTGAAGTCCATAGAAGCAGAAGCTGAAGACTTCCTGCCATAGGGTCACTGCTCATCTGTCTGAGGTCCACCGTGCACCTCTTCACAGAGGACAGGCCTGGCCGTCTCCTGATGTATGTTCGTGTCATTTTACTGTAGGAGCAGTTGGTCTGGGCCATAGAAACACAGCTAGGTGTTCAGAGCTGTGTGCTTCCGTAATACACGTTGTACAGGTCATGACTGGGCAGGAGGTGCAAACTATGTCTCTGCTCCAGGTTGAGGTTTCTGGTGCTCCATGCAGCTGGAGCACAGAGCAGCTCTTTTCTTCTTCCCATCATCTCCATCCAGGAGATTCATCTCCATGTAAGGTGGCTTTATGCTTAGTTAATTTGAAGGAGGTGATTAAAAGGGAAGTGTTGAACATGGGACATTTTACGGCCATTCCTTCTTGAAACTTAGCTCCTGATGCATGCTTATCTGTAAGCGTATGAAGTAGTACTTTCTGTACAGGAAATATGAACTCTGTAAATGTTGCAGATTTCTGTTAACTCTTAAGATGTTGCAAGGCTTTATGGATATGTGAAACAGGAGGAATAAAGTCTTTTCTGTTTACAGTGTAGGGAAAAGTGTGTTACTACAAACTGTTATATACTCAGGCCTTCCCTTGATAACGGGTTTGGAAGGGATTTCATCCCTTCTCGACAGCCAGAGCTCTGAGAGATTTCACAACAGTCCTACTTCTATGCTGGCAATCCCAGGAAGAAGTGAAATGCTGGAATCTCACCACTTGCTGGAGCAACGGGAAGGAATTGTTATGTTTTTTTTCTGACCTTCTCTATGTATGTACCTGTTGACATATGTAACCAAGACCATCATTCTGCTGTCCACACCTTAACTATGGATTTGCTAAGGAGTGGTTGTGCCATCACTTTGAGTATTGTCATCCAAGGAAAGGAGTTGTTCTGCTTGCAGATCTTTAGGGGAGGTGATGAGCCCTGCAGTTTGTAAGCATGATTTTTAAACTTTAACAATCCCAAATAAGCCACAGTTATGAGGAAAGGGATATAACTCTCGGAAATCCCAGGATCATAACACAGATATGCTCTGGCTTTCTAACAAAAGCAGATAATTATGACACATTAGATGTCTATAAAAGTTGTTAAAGACCAAAAACTCGGATAACGATGAGTTCTTTGGTTAAAACCAGGCACTGAATAAACAGAGGGAAGGACACAACCTGAGCCCTTACAGGAGCTTGCTTTTGAAGCAGAGTCCATTTCAGGATAATAGGAATGGCTGATCCATTCCTGCCCTTCAAGTGCATTCAGTTTCTGGAATTAATTTATCAAGCTACATTTAAGGATTAAAAGATGGCGCCTGACATTATAGAACAAACCAGAAAACCCCAAAAACCCAAACAAAAAAACCTGTCACAATTCAGCAGAATTTGCAAAAGAAAGGAGGCTGTATGGGATAAAGGAAACCAGCCCAAAGTCCTCTTAGGTTGATGATCTCTTCAGGTCACGGTTCAAGTTATCTTGATTTTCAATTGTACCCACCCAAGTCTGTACTGCTTCTCCTTAGCAATTTTTTTTAAGACTTTAAGTCGCTGCCTAAATGCTCTTCTCCTTAATGAGAATGGAACCGCCTGGCTTTTATTAATGAATCTCATCTTTTGTGCATAGGTTTTAGTTTCTCTTTAACATCTTGAAAAGTCATTAATTTATTGCTAATTTAAAAGAAAAAGAGAGAGCGATCCTGTTGGTACGAATGAATACTTTTCCTTTGGTTGAACCAATAATTCAAGCTCCTGATTATACCAATTAAAGACCAATTTGAGGAAAGGCCTCCAGCACTGAGCTGCAGCTGCCATTTAGCCACAAATTATGGGCCTTATATGTGGGTGGACATGAAACTCTTTCAGAGAGAAATAGATTGAGAAATAGGGAAACTATTGTAGGGATTTCAGCAGAAGGAGGACATTAATTGGATACATTGCTTGAAGTCAATCAGAGATTCAGCTACTCTGTGGGCCTTTTGACTTCAAGACCCTTCTCTTTTTGTTCATGTACCTTCAGCTAGATTAATCACAGTGACTAAACAAGCAGAGATATTTTTCATGGCTTCTTTTTTTTTTTTTTTTTTTTTTGGCTGTGAAGAGGAGGCAGTCTATTCCACAGTGAAATGGCTGCTAAAGATGGTGAAAATGAATGTGATGGTTTCAGTCTTGAAATTAATCCTCTAGATACGTTGAGTTAAAGATATACAATAGCGATCCCAGGATGAAAACTTAAATATGTTAATTCGGTATTGGTGTCTCCATTTTATTTATAAAATATGTTGATTAAAAATGCAATGAAATGATAAGTTTTCAGTATTATTTTTCTGCTAGTAGGGAAAGGAAACGCTTGTTAAAAAGTTTCTGAAAATTTGGACTTGTATTAAACAAAAAGTGGAAAAAATACGAGAAACAGCAACAACCAAAACATTAGTGAGCTGTTGACCAAATATACAGTTTCAATGATCACAATTTATGAGCACTGTGTGTTAGTTGCCATTAGACTAGTGTTGGTTATCTGAGTTTTGTTCTGAATCTCATTTTCCAGCCCACAGAGACAGCTGGTGCCAGTAGTGGGGCTAGAACTGCACTGTGCTTGGTCTCCAGTTTTGTGCTATTCTTGTTTAATCTCTTAAAATGCTAGAAATAAGATACAAATAAATACACAAACTGGAACTTTCAGTGAAGAAATGCAATAACAATTACATATGCCCGTTTGTTTATATATATATATATAAATATACATATTTAAACGTGTTTACTTTTCAAGCTGCAGTGGTCTGTAAGAAAACTCACTGTTAATGATTTCTGGAAATCAACTTTAAGGTATAAATACTCACTGCTGGAAAGCCACTGAATTTTCTTGTAGTTCAGCTTAGACATAAACACTATGTGAACTCCAGAATTATGGATCCACTACATACACAGCTATTCAGTTTTTCCATAACACTAACATCCTCAAATTAGGATTTCTTTTTCTTTTTTTCTTTTTTTCTTTCACATTCTTATACCTCAGGTTGATTAAGCCAATTAAAATTCTCAAAGAGATAGCCTGATCAAGAACTCAAAAAATCTATTTTTCAATTATTTCTTGACAGCCACAACAAGCTCTTCTCAAGTCTTTAGCAGTTAAATTGAGATTTTCAACCAAAATGAGTCAAGGGTTGATATGGTGCCTGCAAACAGATATTGAAAATGATCACTTGCTTCTATATATTCATTTTTACGTCATGAAATTTGTGGATGTTTATTTTGAATAGAATTAAAAATTGAGCTGTGTTTTGCAGTTAGGATTAATGGGAAATCAAATAATTTTCAGTATTTTCTCCAGCTTAAAACTGTCAGTTAAAAAAAAAAATAGGAAAGCCTTCTGTTCTAAATTTCCATATTTCAGTCAAACTTGCTAATTTTGTCCTGGTTAGGAAGTGGGATTAATAAAAGCTGCTTTTGATCCACCCAACAGAGGAAGCTGTGGAAGTGCTGCAGGAGAGTTTTGTCCTCCTGAAGGAAGAATTTGCTTTGTATCAATATGTTGCCTCAGCTGCTTAATCTTTAGAGGCTTGTACCATGCAGATGTTACTCCGGTGATTTTACAGTTATTCTGGTGACCATTCAGTATGGAAGCAATCAGAAGTTTCCATCTCCACCAATAACCACGTTTTAGTTTTTTTCCATTAATCTCTGTTCTTAGCTCCATATTTCACAAGAGATTTTCCTTCTGCTCCATAGCCTTTACTTGAGGGTTCTCTCCTAAACCCTTGATGCTGAAACACCAGATTTTACAAGAAACGGTGTATTTGATATTTTTTTTTTGCTTTTATCAGCGTTGCCTCCTTGGAATCCCATGCTCCCCAGATTGGACAGAACTGGTAAAATCAAAACAAGCTTGAGTTCAACAGGTGTGCCAGAGAGTCTGCCACCCAAAACGTACAGCCACGTGCTCTCAGCTTTTGTTCTGAAATCTTTGCAGCAGGGAAAGGCATTTTGTGTTGCATTAGTGCATGTCTGGCACAGCTGTGTGTGTGGGTAGCAAAGCAAGTCAGCACACCTCGCTGCTGAGGGGTCATTTCCTGCCACCGTGCTCAAAGTAGCCCCGCCTCAGAAAAAGTGTTTTCTCCCCAAGAAATTGCACAATGCCCATGGTTAAGGAACAACTTTTCAAGCATCTTATTCTATACTAATTAATCTCCAAGCCTTAACATTTATCTCTCCAGTACACAGCATACATATCACTGTGAGCTTCAGTTCTGAAGTCTGATAAAACTAATAAACCAAAACTGCCAGAGGTGGCACATTAAACTGGTAAAATGGTTTTCATCTTAATTGGATATGAGCAGTGTTATCTCTAATAACCCCAGGATACTTCTAATTGGAGTTTTCTTTTTCCTTCCTTTTTTTCCCCCTTCTTTTCCTTTATTTCTTTTTCTTTCCTTTTTAACACTAATGTCATTGACCAGTGTTAATCTTTGAAGACCCCCTTGTCCAAACCCCCTGTTGGATTGAGACATTTTTTGGACTGAAGTTAGCTGGATCTCAGTGCAGGGAGGAAGGCATATTTGTATTCCATTAACAAAGGTGATTTTACGTGTGCTATCATTGGAGATTTTAATAAGATAGAGTTATTGATGTTAGCTAATAATGTTTTGAAAGTTGGTTGTGTTCACTGCCCTGAGATTCACCTCAGGCCAGCAACTTCTCGATTTTCAGATGTTATTGCAAGACAATGGCTGTCATTGTTTTGGCTCAGATTGTAATTTTAGCGTAAATCTTGCCTCGGTTCTTCAGCAGGGTAAAATCATTTGTGTCGCTTCCTGCTAATTTTTTAGACTCCTGTGAGAAGAATGCATATTAATTGGTAATACTCAAATACCATGTATAATTAAAAGGCAGCTAAGCTTTCTGCAGCTAATATCCTTTTGTTTTATTTTGCTTGGGTTACTAAGAAATCCCTATGTGGATGAGGAAAGATCCGCACCGCTGGAGCTCGCCCTTCCTAGGGGAGGTGCGTTGCAGTTGGGAGCTGCGTGCTGTGCGGGGGAGGCTGCACAATGGTAGGAAACAATTTTTGGAAACTTTTCTTCACTATGTTTCAGGATTCTCTTTCTCTTTCTGCTCTTTATTTTATACAAGCGGCCCCGAATTAGCTCTTTCACTGCATCAATTTTATATTAAGTCTTTGTCATGCAAAATCAGCTTCAATTTCTCTTTATGCTACACTTGTCTGGCAATACAGGTATGCTGTTGGCTCCAGAAGAAATAAGATGATAAAGAATTGAAAGAACTGAAAGGACAGGAGGTCTAAGAAAAAATTGTATAAATAGCATAAACTACCTCATTTTTTCAACAGGGATTAAAACTTGAAGCCTGCATGTGTTTTAAATGTGAGAAATTTTACTCCTGAGACATATTCAGGAAGATATAATTCATTTTCCTGCAGAACACACGTGCACATGCACTCACACACAACTGTGCACATGATGAAGTCGGTGCTGTTTCCTCTATCACGTGTTTCTAAGCAAATGTTATTCACAACGGTTTAACTTTTTCTACATAATTAAAAGTATCTATTTAGAACTCATTAAAATATTATAGGAATGCAACAAGAACACTCATTTTTCCAGTGTGAAAAAATCCATAAAAAAGCAATTGCAATAAATAAAATTAGCACAAAGATCTGCTCAGTAATTTATATTTACCTTTCAGGCAATTAAATCAGCAATACCTGGCGTGTGGATTAGTAAGGATCAAAGGCCTTTCACAAAAGGAGCCTTTTATAGTATCAAAGACCCTGTGACATCATGTTTGCCTTTTATGCTGAATTAGATAATTGCAAATAATTGTAACTCTGAAAGACATTTGGTTTTATGGGAGATTATTTTTTTTTCCCTTTGCAGGTCAGCATGCAACCCTTTGACCTGTCATTGTAGCACTAAAATCTTTGTTAGAAAGACAAAGAATATTACTTTCTCAGCTAACAACATGCATGATTGCTTTTGTCAATAGAGAGAGGAGAACAGAAATCTTTGATACACAAACCCTTGGAATTTGTATATATTTTTTTTTGGTTAGGAATTAAATAACCAATTTTTTTTTCTTGAATCTTTCTTCCACACCTTTGCATCCTCATATTGCCTTTGACCTCCTGCTAGCAGACGTGTCTAGTGTTTTTGTGCTTTCAGTGCTTGCTTTTACAGGACCCAGGCAGTGGAGGAGAGCCAAAGTACAATAGGCTTTTGCTGTAAATCTTTGGAGTGCTAAGTGGAAAATTTAGCAATACATTTCAGCAACAAATCTCTGCACCTACCAGCCAAAACATGAAGAGACAGCAAGATCTGGCACAGAAACCTTACCCCCCTGGCCTAGGAGACCTCGCTGCACGGGATTTCTGCAGGGTTAGCTCCCAGTCAGTTTAGGGACACTTTATATGACTCTCGTGACATTTTTCACTTCCGGAAAAATATAAATAGTAACATGAATTTAACCTTCTGCCTTGCAATAAAAGTGAAAGAAAATATCCGGGCCATGGAAGTTTTACCATCTGGCTGAGCTTGCTGAGCCCAGAATTTCCATCAAAGCATGGTGAAAAAAAGGGCAATAAGGAAGCCTGTGAGCTTGATGAGTACAAACTCTCTGTGGTTTATCAGGCTAATGAATGGCTCCCGGTTTTGTTGTCACCCATCCTCATGCTAGGAAGCTGCTGATGTTGCCCCGCTTTCCACTGGCGGGGTGGAAGTCTGGCATGGAGTAATGCCAGGTTAGGGGAAAGCTTGTGGATTGTCTGTCTGTCCTAGTGGTGTAGGATTCATGGAAACCAAGTGTTTCCTCTGCACATTAGCAGGATATTTGGTTTGCAGAAATGCGTATCAGGTTTGGTATTCACTGAATAAAATGAGAAATAGAGGAGGGACGCAAATAGGGGAAGAAAAGCTGCATAACTGTGGGCATCACCAGGTTGTGGTTACCTTTCAAAGCATGGCTAGGCTTCAGTGCTGCCACAAGTTACAGCCTGCCAAGTGGGTAGGGGACCAAACCAAGGTGTATTTGTTAGATGGCTCGACTGTCTTGGGCTTGGAGGTTCATTAAGGACTGAAATCATGCCAGGAATACCAAATAGTAGTAGTTCTCTTGAAATTAACTTGTTTTAAAAGCAGTATTAGATAGAAAAACAAACTTTTATAAAATTATAATACAACAAGCACATACAGAATGGCATACCAATACTGGAATATTCATCTACAAAGATACTAGGGCTTAATATTAATGTGTGCTGGGACTGCTGCGTGTCTCCTGTGGTTGTGTCCCTGGCTGCTGCCTTAGTTTGGGTGACTGTGGCTGAAATTACTGTGCTAGTTTCAAGCAGCAGTACAAACAGCCATAGTTATTATATATTTGATGATAGATAAGCAAAGGATTGTATCAATACAACAAAAATACTGGGCCCTTCTTAACAGATGCCACTTCCAGCAAACACTCTTGAGAGTTTTAAAAAATGCTGTAGGTACATACTGCAAGGAGCAGGGGGTGTTGGGCCTATATGATTTCCAGAGACTCTTTCCAACAAAATTATTCAATAGTTTTCTGTTGGTGAGAGAATGAGACATTCCTGAGCGCTTGTAAGTTTGAGGCTTTGCCATGATATGAGTGGAGGCTCTATGCTCAGAATGCCTTGCTTAAGGTACTCTCCTTCCCAAACTCAGTTTTCCTGCTGCTTCTCTGTCCATCTGCTATGGTGTCAGAGCAGTGATCTTTCAAGATCTTTCAGTTGCCAAATGGCCCTGAAGTGGAAGCACATGCACCAGAGCAAGCAGTCTCTGGTAGGATGCACCTTGCACCTCCTTGGTATTTGTGGTCAGTGTGGGGATTTTCGTTGGCAGCTTGAGATTTGGGATGTTCAAAGTACTGTAGATAGATCCATTGCTTGTTTAATCACTTTTTGTGAACAACCCTGGAAATATACCCCTTTCATTTTCACAAATGTCACCATCATGAAGGAAGGACATCAAAGCAGGCCATGGAAGGACTTAAGGATTTAAATTCCCATAAACTTAAAGGGCACTTAGGCACCTAAGCAAGAATGAGGTTTCTAAATACTTTATGTATCTGCTTTTGTCTGCTTAGCCAGCGTAGCTAAATTAACCCCCTTTTGCCTAAATGGGCCACATAAATGGAATACACTAATTCTCTGTCAGATAAAGGGTTAATTTTTTTTGTGTGTGTGTGTTTGCCATCAGGAAGATTATATTTTATGCAGCTGTAGTTAGAAGACTGTTGAAAAAATCCACTTTATTTAGAAGATGTTTGTATTGCCATGTAAACACAGAAATTTGCAAAGTGTTGCTGCTGCTTCATCTGCTCCAATTGCAAAGTATGGAAATACGTATTTCCATACTGGAAATCAGTACTGGTCTATTTACCCTGGCAACCTGCTTCTATTAATGTTCAGCTTTTCACTGGAACTTGTCAAGCTTTAAAATATTGTGATAATTTTCCAATGTTATACCATTGGGTGCAGTAGAATTTCTCCTGGGCTGCAATTAGCCAACAGCTTATGTTAATTTTAATTAATTAACTTAGGTTGATAGTAATGCCATGTAATAAAACATTTTGCTCAGTGTGAAACTTGTCCGTCACATTTGTTTGTGACCTAAGTTAGTAATTATGTGTGCTTAAGTCAGTGGTAAATGGAAATAAAATGATGCGTCAAAGCTAAAATGAGGTAATTTGTGTCAACTCAGTTGGTTGATAGTGTTATAAAGGTAAAAGACACCGGAGTGCTGGTTAGAAACTGGTCATTATTTTGTAATCCAAGGAATCTCTCATGATGCACATTCAGTACTAATCAAGACACCATTTTCTTGTGTGAAAAGACTGTCTTGGAGCACAATAAATCTAACTAAAACTCCAACTAATGTACAGGGTTCAATAAGAAGGTTGACGTTTGAATTAAGATGAAATTGCTGTAGTTTGGGTCCTCTTTGGCCTTTAAAATTTAAGTGATCAGCAAAAGTGAACATCAAGCTTGCGACTAATTGTTGAATGATTGAATTAATTACAAAAATGAATTGTTCAGGGAATGAGCTTTAATACCAATGTCTTACAGTGTAGTATGGAACTAGAGAACATATTCTCTTGCACAGTACTTACTAAATATGCTGCTCCTCCATTCCAGGTGTGTTTTGGAAACCGGGGTCTTGGCCTCCATGACTGTAGCATCTCACCCTGCTAATAATTTTGAGAATTGCTTTTTCCTTCAGAATCTGAATTTTAATTTAAAGACTAACATCCTGTCTGCTTAATTTCAGTTGGACGCTAGTGTTTTTCAGCATTGCCTTTGGTATCAGGGTAAAACTAATTTGTTGCCCATATTTTTGCAACTTAGACCAAACTAATTAATTAGTTAAGTGTTCAACAATTCCAACTTGTGTTTGTTGTGTAAGTTCCCAACAGTTAAAAAAACCCAACAACCTCAGCAAATGAAAGCAAGAACAGAAATCCACCCTGTGAATATTGGCAGTTTTTTTCCTAAAGGCTTCATCTTTGTTTTTCTCTTGCTGGAAAAAAGTACTCATTAAAGAAACTGATGATGTATCTGAAACTACCTCTTCAGGCAGCGTGACAAGCCCAGCAGTAGTACAGCATTGCTATATAAGTTTCTTCCACTGGAGGTTCTTGCAAAGAAAAAGAACTCATTTTCTTATTTAAACTTACATCTGACTGTCATGTCCCTTCCCCTACATATGTCTTGTTGAGCAGATGTCAACACGTAAAAGTGTCCTTGATCAGAGATCAGTTCATTTCAATATAATTAGTATTAATTCTCTTCATGGTAAAAAAAGCTGCCAGTGAAAATCGGATATGCTGTCATGGAAATTTTATGTCCGGTCCCAGTGAGAGCATGGAAAGCAAAGAATAGCAAATAATGTAACTATCATAGTCTTAAAGAGTAAGAATCACAGAAAGATGGATTTTTTTATTCCTTGTCAAGTTGAAATTTTTGTTTGGAGGCTGTGCTGAAAATATTCCTTGACCTGAAACTGTGTGGCTCTCTGAGGCTTTGTATTATTCAATGTCTAAAACAAACATGCTATTTGGAAAAAAAACAAACCCTGAAACATTTAATCTAGCAAATATATATTTTAATTTTTGCTTTTTTTCACTTAAACAAATGGATCTTTTCCAAGGGAGGATATATTTATATTAGATCTCCTTTCTTAAGGTAAAATGTTTATTTATTTCCTTAAAGAAAGAGTCATTGACTGTACCACATTTACATTTCAATAATTTCCTCAGATTGATATATTCTTTTTCAGACTAAACAAATGCATGATTAATTCTTGTCTCCTGATCACCAAGTGGAGTAATAGCAATTTGAGGTTCGGATAATTTTTTTTTGGATCATTTCAGTATCCTGATTTTTAAGAAGCTGCATTTCCTATTAGAAAATCATTCAAATGGAAGAAACCTTGCTGGACTCTGCTTTGTGCAGATTGGAAAACATATAAAACTGTGCTGCAGAATGGAAACCTGCAGCGTGGGATCTCCTGAGTAGGTCTTACAAGAAGAGCTATGACTGATTATTATGCTAATATTAACTTCCAATTGTTAACGAACCTTTCATCGTGAAGGATCCCCAAACACTTTACAGACCGCAGAGATCTCTCCTGCTCCCACTGAAATGCAGCCAGCCCTTCTGGCCATTCTTTGGGCTGTGGTGTTACTCAATAGTAGAAAATAACCTCTGCCCGTCGCTACACCGGGAATGTTTAGAAATGCAAAAAGTAATTACGAAGCTGGACTGCAGCCAAGGCACTGGTTCTTACACTCTTGTTCTCGTGAGCAAAAAGTCCCATGGCATTGAGAAGTGGCCACAAGTTGGAGGGCAGGGCTGGGGTTGTATCAGAAATGCAGTCGTTGGTATCTTTGCCCCAAGGCTGTCCCGTTGCAGCCCGTTGGTGGAGCCTTGCTCACCTGCTAGCGCTAAGCATGGATGTGATAACCTCATGCATGGATGGCGGCCATGCTGTTTGCAATGAATTAAGCTTAAATTAGGCACATGCAGATTTTAAAGCAAGTCCTTCAGTTTTGGAGGTCAGTGGTGTTTTCCTGTGCTGTTAAGAAATCTCTGCTTTTTTTGCATGCATGCTGGGAGTTTACCTCAAATATGCATGTATTTCCATCTACCAAATATTTCAAACTCTACGTGGAACACAGCTGCATTCCTCCCATTCCTAATGGCTTGTATGAAAAAAATGTCAAACAAACTGATGCTCCAAACTTTCAAAAAATTCAGTTTCTAATTGTCTAAATGAGGCAATAAAAAGGAGCCAAAATTTCTTAGCAAGGTACCTTCCCCCTAGTTGATACTCATTTAAATTAACTCGTGTTTACTGTAAATGTTCTTGCTGCATGTATTATGCTGCTGCTATAAAGGCAGTGATGTTTTTAGTGACAAAAGAAAATGCTGCTTTTGGGTACTTCTATTTGGAGTTTGAAGTCCATTAAAGTGACTTTATAAATTCAAAAATAAATCAATTGCTTTCTATGAATGCCTATGGTTAATGAGCACGCAGAAGTTGATTTGGAATTAAAGAGGCATTATCACTTTGTTTTAAAGGCCTTAAATTTAAGCTTTGTTAACAAAAAGATGGGAAGGAAGCGTCTGCATTTTAACTGATCCTCTGAAGTGCTGGAAACTGACACAGTAACACAGAGCCAGGTACCCCCAGCATCTCAGGGACTACGTTCAGGGTCTGAGCAGGACCAAACGCTGCTGGTACGTGGCAGGAAGGGCTGATATCTGGCCCTGGGTGATGGGCTGTGCTATCTCCTTTGGGCATTGCTTTGGTAGAGAGCTTAAACACTTGTTTAATTTTCACCAGACAAGGAGATCTAGTAGACTATTTACACGACTAAACTTTATCACCAGGTAGATCTGGGGCTCCTATTGGGAATTTGAGCTGAGTGAGGGCCTCAAGAACGGGACCCAGGATTTCCTTTCAGCCCTTGGTTTCAAGAACCCACAGCCAAATGGGGAGCTGTTTATGGCAGACATTAAGAGCAAGCAGCAAACAAACCTACAGTAAGAGTGTCCTGCAAAGCCACTTATTTCAGAGCACCACAGAGAAGCTGACAAGAGGTGAGGGCGATCACCCCGTGTGCTGCAGTCCCATTGCATTTGCTGTGCTGCAAGACCCCTGCCTGACCCCAGCCCCCTGTCCTGGCTGTGCACAGCTGCCCTAACAACCTCACCACTTTCTGGCTTATTTTAAGTCCTCTTGGAATCTCCGCCATCCTTTAGCAACCTGGGGCAGGCTGACCTCTAAGCCACGTAAGCTGAGCACAAGTGAAAGAAGCAGCCCAGAATTTCCCCTTCCTGAATCGCACTACTGCCGATGAGCTTTAATGTTTAATTGGATGACCAGGTTTAAAAGCGCATTCTTTAACCCGGCTGGGGACTCTGCCTGCCCCATCCCCTGCCCACCAGCAGCCTCACTCCAGTTATCAAAGTGTCATTAGCAGAGACAGCTGCCTGTAAACAACAGGAATGTCAACACAACTGTCTCGGTCAACAGGAATTTAACTTTAATCTGTTCCTTACTTAAAGATACATCATCCCCTTTCTGCTCTGTTATCTGCATCACTTTCAGACAAAGGCAGAGAACAAATTGGCAGTGGGAGGGGGGAGCCTGGTGCTGCCCCCAAGCCCTGCTGGGTCTGTCCGTGATTTCCAGCTCCCCCCGTACATGTATATATATTTGCTGGATTGCGGGTGAGGGGGGTCAGGAGTTCCTTGTTTAGCTGGAAACAGATACTACATATTTATAAATGTAAACTTGGCGAGCCGCCAGGCTCCTGCATTTAAGTGATTAACAAATGTTTCCCTTCAAGTGGACACCTCTTGCTCTAAATATATTTGACAAGAATGTAAAGAGTCGACTGGAGGGTAGAAAGGGCATACCGCAGGCATTTTCAGCAGAGGCTGCCAGGAGGAGGAGGAGGAGGAGGCCGAGGCTCTGGCCGGCATTTGCCGGGTGCCAGCTGAGTTCGCGGCGCGGGCGGGCAGGCTGCCAGCATGCCGCAGCCTCCCTGCTGTTTAACGACAATGGATTTACTGCTTCTCTGCATATTGGTGTTATTTTGTGTAAACAAGGTTAACGCTCCTTTTAAATTAAATACACCACCTGGTGACTCAATGCCTGACCTTGGCAGCCGGTTTTCACCTGGGCTCCAAAGAGGGTGGGTACAGCGGCTGTGCCATTCTGTTCCAGCCCAACCCATGGGCTTCCCCTATCCCATAAAGTAGGTAGGTTTGTAGCTAGGTCTGTGCAGTGCACTTCTGGTAATGATCCCAGCTCCAGATGCACAGGACATCCAGGACATCCCGCCTGGACGCCTACCTGTGCAACCTGCAGTAGGGAACCTGCTCTGGCAGGGGGGTTGGACTCGATGATCTCTTGAGGTCCCTTCCAACCCCTGCAATTCTGTGATTCTGTGATTCTGTGAATAGGAAGATATTACTTATGAGCAGAGGGTTATTCTTGCTTAACCTTGCGCACGGTGCATTATTCTCATCCACTCTGGACTTGCCATTTCCCTCCTGCTTTTCCCTGCATAGTTCTCTTAATCAAAATGCATCTAATCTTCCTGGATTTCTCTTTCGTCCTTGGCCAGAATGGAAGTTTTTGACCCTGGTTACCTCTTCCCCTTCAAGAAGTGCTGGGCAGACCCAGGGAGCTTTCCCTTTCCCCTTCCCAAATGGTAATCTGGAAAAGTAAAGCATTCTTACATTTGCCTAGTGTATCTGAGCCTTTTCCTTTCTAAAGCATCATCTGTCACATAGGTTCAACTGAAGTATTTCAAGAGCAGCTGATACTGCCACCTTAGATATCAACAGATGTCTCTCTGTTAAGGCTGAAGTAATTTGTGCTTGTGTGTTAAAAACATTGTGTTAAGATGTGTGTTAAGAAAAACCTGTACTGGGAAAAAATCTGTCTTTAATGCATTGGAATTAAGAGTCTAAAGCTCAATAGTAGCTATGTGGTTAAAAAAAAAAACTCTCTAAGACCTCAGTATAGAGGTTCTGTGAAAGACCAAATGGGGCTTCTAGGTCGTCGCATGCAGTCTCTGGTTAAAGGCAATTCCTGGGTGCATCCGCACAGGTTTCCTGGCAGGATTTCTCCATCATTTTCAATAAAAGTAGCTCATCTCTCATAGTGCAACTTAGTGTTTGCCTCTCCCTTTCAGCTGTCCAGTTCAAATGGAGATACCTGGCTTTTTCTTCTAAGGATGACATTCCTTCCTGACTGTGGGTAGATCAGTCCATACTCACTCTTCCCACAAATCCTTGGAGAGATTCTGCTGGAATTTTTGTTCAGGGTTGGACCTCAGTGTTATCCTTTGGCAGCAAAATCACCCAACCATTTAAATAAAAAAGTATTTCTTTTTATTAATTTTATGTCTGCTCTTTTGGTCTTATTGGCTCTCCCCTAGTTCTTGTGTTGTGAGAAAAGTGGATTTGAGAGTCTTCTATTTTTTCCCTGGAAACTTTAATAAATTTAAACAAACATTTAAATATCCAGATAAGAGCACTCAGTTGGATAATGAAAATAGAGATGATGGGAAGTCATCCGAGAGACTTTATTTAGACTAATAGCGATAAGACATTTTTTAAAAGAAAGTCCAGACAGATAGGTACAAAATATGTAAAATAATATGCTATAAATACATGTTCTAAATACTGCTTTTCATCATAATTTTTGGAAAGAATTCCCTTTTTCAGCAGCTGAGACACAGCACATTTTCTGTTTTACATAAATTGCTGCACATTTAGAAGTGAATGCTTCAAGTTTTAGTGCGTGGATGCTGCCCAGCTTGTAGGCAGTATGCGTGTTACTAGCCAAAAGGCTATTTCAGTGCTGGGGAAAATCATACAGCTGTAAGTGAGGAGCAAATAGCAGAGTTTTTCAGAGGGCTGCCACGTTTGTTGTACAGATAAGGTTAGTCTGATTAAACTATCATTGCAAAATCCCAAGGCTGTTCTTATGCTCTTAGCTGGAGATTGGTCTCAGTACTCCAAGAAATGTGGTCTCTGTGTTTCAAGGCTTGTTCTCATCTGCTCTGCAAAGAGCCTCTGTTATCTGTATCTGTGGGAGCATCAGTCCTGCCTGGACCACACAGTGACTGACAGACACACAGTGACACCCATGTGCTCCCTCCTGTCTGATTTCTCTTGGACTTCTCCCTTCATAGTCTTACAGAGCAGAATCGCTTCTAGTGAGGTCTTCTGATGTCCTTTCCTGCTTCCAGAAGCTGTTTGCTAAAGAATTCACCTTTCGTTTTTCCAACAGCCAGAACCGAAAGCAGTTCTGCTATCACCATATGTCAGCATTGTTGTAGGAACAGGAAAATTATAAGATCACACCAAACTCAGGCAGGTGCAATAAGCAATGCTGGAACCTTGAGAAAAACATTGGTCTTGATCGGTTATGGATTAACTCGCCTATGTGATTTTTCCTGTAGGTCTGTCACTTTGTATTTGGTTTACAATGGGTGCACCTGAACTGATAAACAAAGTTTAAGCATCTGAAAGTCATGCACTCTAGGCGTGAGGAGTGGTGCTGCTAAATATGGGGAATCTTGCTTTTTAACAAACCTCAGACAAGTAAACAACTGAGAAAAAAAGTTATTTAAATTAGTCAACAGTACTGGCACACAAACAAATGGGATAAACTAACCGTGAATAAATCTAAGTTAGAAATTAGAAGAAGATTTCTAGTCAGTGGAGGACTGACACTCTTGAATAGCCTTCTAATAGATGCAGTTAAAGCAAATAATGAAACTAGTTTCTACTTGGAGTTCAATGCATTTATAAATGGGATTATACAATATAGTTGCATAGCACAGAACTGGGTTAACTGACCTTGGAAGTTCTTTTCAGTCTCATTATTCCTCCTAATAATTGCGTGGCACTAACCTTCAGCAAGATCTTTTTTCACTTTTCAGTTCTAACTTACCCCAACTTCAAAAATTTTGGCTGAAATTTTGTGTTTCTGGCATGGAAATAACCTTTTTTTTTTTTTTTTCTTAAAAATATTTAGAGTGAAATGGTCCAGGAATGTTGCAGAAAAAGTTGTTGTTCTGCTCATCCATTATAGACCAGTTCGTGGAAAAGATTTAGTGTTTCCATCTCTGGAGGGTGGGAATGAAATTTGGCAGGGTGGCTCTCTTTGTGCAATTTGCTGCCCTATGGAAAATTTGCCCCAATCTTCATCCAGTCTACAAGCTTCTAGAAAAAAAAAGTCAGTTCATGCATAATCAGTAGAAACTTGCTGGAGTTCAGTAGCCAAATTTCCAGATAGCTCATGCACTGAATACGTGCCAGCTCTTGTATGTATAACCAGATTGCATATGTTCTCTGACTGGGGAGAGTGTGAGCCTCTTTGTGTCTGGGATAGGAGGCCAGAGCTGAACTTCAGCTGGAAGTTACTGAAAGTTCCTCCTCCTCTTTGCTGAGAGCTGCTGTGATGCCAGAACTGAGAGCAGAGATAATTTTCTTGCTGCTTAATTCTTCCCAGCTGGAGCTAATACTGTGTGGAGGACAATGAGGAATGGACACCCATAATTTTGACATTTCCTAAATTTTATTGTAGAACCATCAGAAATGAGCCAGGAAGGAACCTCAGGAGATTATCTACTCCTTTTCTGTGCTAGGGCAGGATAAGAATGGTTTGGACAAAACTTGCCTGTGCTTCTCAACAGCCTCTGGTGCCACAGGTCCCTATGTGATCTATTCTAGAACTCAATGGTATTTAATTTGCTAAAATACTTCTTGATATCTACCCTAAATCTTGTTACCCAGAATAGACATGTAGAAGAACTTATAATTTTCACATTTACATCTAGTTTTATGTTTTTGAAAACTGTTACCATTTTTTCCTTCTTCTCTTATCAAAACTTGAGCAAAATTAAGTCCTCAAAATGTTGGCCGTATTTCCTGGACCTCTACTCTCTGCTGCTGTCCAGGGGACACTTTCTATTTGGTACAAACTTTTACAATACATAGCACTCAAATGATACTCCGGTCCTACAGCTGGCACCATGCCAGTGTTGAGCGGAACTGAGGGAAATAATCAGATGTTCTGCAGATTGCAGATTTTTTTTTTTTCCCAATATCCTAACATTGATTGGAGTTTATTCCATCACCAACTGTGTCTCCTAGATCATCTTCAACAGAAATGCAGAAATCTTGTCTGCAGGATGTGGTGCTTTACAATTATCCCTCTTGAACTACATCTTAGTTTATTTAAGACCTTTTCTTCAGTTAACCAAGATCACTTTGTCTTAAATGCTACTTTCCACTCTGTCTGCAGATCCCACTGGTTTGATATTCCCTCCTGGTTGGATAACTGCATTATCACTTCCATTAAAAAAGTCATTGGTGAAGTTTTGGGGACTTGATTTGTCAAGCTTTATGAACACAACATATAATTGTGAAATATCTATTGAGATTTGTAAACAAGCTAATAAATACAGTCACTCGTGCCCCTGATGTTGGAAACTTATAAACTCTCTCACACACAGACACGTACACACAATGCTTCTTGGCAAGAGGATGGCAAAGTGACTTTTAAACATACACACGCAGCATGTTGGAACCACGGCAGTGCTGCTCTCATTCAGCTTTCCTTATCTCCTGTGCTGTTCTGCAGTGGAATAATGCCAGTTAGCAAGGCTTGGGAAAACATGAAAACTTGAATAAAATGTAGTGAGTCTGTTGGGATTTCTCGGCTTGTATTATGTTACAGTTTCACTCCGTCTTCCTCTTTCCTTGCTTTTTCTTGCCTTGTATTACTTCATGTGTGTGTGTGTCTGTGCCAGCTAGGTGCCAGCAGAAACCAAATAAAAAAAAGATGGTTAATTTGATCATTCTTTCACTTTCTGTGTTCCTCTCTGTAGTTCCTATTGTTTCTGATAATTCTGTTGCTGTGAGGGCTGGATTTTTGCCAACTGGGTGCCAAAAGCCAGTGAAAATAAATAGATACATAGTAGGGATTGTAGAGATTAAAATACCTACTGTTCTGAATTACCCAGGGGTAATTTAGAAATACTGGTTTGTTAAAGGTGCCTGATCTCCTTTTATTATACAAAGGATTACTGATGAATGAGCCAAAGGAGAGATAATTTTTTAAATCCTTGATTAACATTTTATGTTTATCTTTTTCACCTCTTTTCTGAAAAGATGGGTGTAGTGGAAAAACATTTTCTGTGGCTCACAAGTAGAAGAAAAATCAAAAGCAGAGTAACAGATACCTCTATTCCCTCCAACTGAGCGATTAGCTTTCTTTAAAAAAAGAAAAAAGGAAAGAAAAAATGTTTCCCTTGAAGTTGGACTGTACAGTCTCACACTCATACTCATCAGCAGATTGACCACATGTCTCAATGAGACCAGTCTGTCCTCCAATAAGCACTTTGCTCTCTTCCATATCCCTGGGCAAAACCAGTGCTCTGGAACTTAGATTTTGTACTTAACTATGAGATAGTTGAGTGGATTTTGCTTTAATAAGATTAAAGAGAGAATGCATTTATCTGATCCAGGTAACGTGTGAAGTAAGGAGACAAAAGGAATAACTATAGGGAAGATGATGTGCTGAAGGAAAAAAGTAAATGGAGTCCGGAGGTTAGCATTTTGGTACTATTGCAGTATATTCATCTCTGTCTCAAACATGCTGATTATTTGTGAAAAAGATCAGTTTGCGGATGCTATCTTCCAAGGGCAATAAAACAGAGAGAATATTGCTTAGAAGCACAATGAAAGACAGTGCTACATCTATTGCTTCATTATAAGGCAAACTTTGTTTGTCTTGACAACAATTACAGTAATCAAGTTTAAGTAATTTGCAGGAGTTCCTGTCTTTCAGTAACTGCTTTTTTTTAATCAGCAGATGAATGAAATCACGCAGACTATTTTGCTCAGGCTTTCAGTATAAACAGGTGTGTTGGAATAAAATTAAAATACGTTTGACAACAAAAGAAGTAGACTTCTGGGAAAGAAGGTTATTCCCTATACATGAAGGAAAGCTGTGGAAACATCCATTGCTTGCAGTTGCTGCAGCACTGCAGAATGAGGCATACAGCATCCTTTTGAGATGGGCAGGAGATGGGCTTCTTGACTGATTGGATTTCTAATTTCTTACTTCTATCACTCCTTTCTCTGCTCCCTATTAAAATGATCCTTTCAAATATTTCTCCTGAAGAAAAATATCACCAAGACAAACCAGCCTTGTGAAGAGCAATGGCTAACCTAATCAGATTTTTCTTTGTGTTTCTTACTAGGGCCACAGGTTCCCAAGGATTATATGGCAACAGGAGAATCGCAGAACAATGGGCAAGTTTGAGATCAGATGCTTCCTCTATTGTTTCCAAAGCAAACAGTTCCAGGAAGCATGCTGTTCCCTGCATTAGAGCTCTGTAGAAAGACCTTATTACACTAAGTATACTACAGGAGATACAGAAGCAGATCAATATGTGGCTAAGTGTTTTAGCCTTACTTTTATTATGTTTGACAGCGATGACAACATTGTATGTATGTCCCATATAAGATGACTAATGTGTGTACATGTGTGAACCCCTGGCACAAACAGGTTTTCCCATAAACTTTTAGAGAAGAGCAAAGTCCCTGAGTGCAGATCAGACTATGGATTGAATCTTAAAAAAAAAAAAAAAAAAGGGAAAAAAAAAAAAAGGAATTAAACAAAACCCGAACTACTTTCAAGTCCTATGGGAAGCTGCAGTGGCACCAATGTCTGGAAACATCTTCCACAAGTGATTTCAATCCAGACTGATTTCCAGGAAACGCTTGTCTTGAGTTGTGCTACAAAATGTGTCATCAGGATGTTTTCCTGTGTTCCTGACCCCAAGTAGGGTGACAAACACTGTGAGGCAATGTGAAAAAGTAAGGAAAGGAGACAAGAACTTTTCAGGCAAGTTGACAGTTTTCTCATGGGTGAAGATTCCCTCCCTCCAACACACCAGAAGTGAACCAACCAACATGAGACGTTTTTTCTGCAGATAGCTCAGTCACTGTAGTAGGCCAGCAGCCAGATGAGGGGTTTTAAGGAAGAGTTATGGTAGTTATAAAGAGGGAAAAAATTTGCAAACACTGATAATAATACTCCTACACAGGAAGGTTTGAGCCAGTCACACTACTCCCCCCCTTTTCCAGTGAGATTCAGAGTTACATAGGAACAGGAGATTGTTTTGGCTGGGATTAGATAGCACAGATGGTACCAAAATGTGTAACACCTACCACAAGTTCTTTAGTTTCGTATCATCTGCACAACAGTTCTTCTTGGCCTTTTAACAGTTCATTGAATGGAGGAAGAGGAGAAAAAGACATGGGACAATTGCTGGAAATGTGCAGCAAGTGCTGTTTTATTTTATCTTTTGGGGAATCCAAATAGGAACATGTAGATAGGTTCACATAAAATCTTGCATATATCTTCTGTGTGATGGTGTGAAACTTCACTTGGCTCTTCTCTTTCAAGAATCCCCAAAACTTGGCAAGTAAATCTCACAACACATTTGAGAATTACAGCAGTAATCATTTTGCAGATACATACAACGAGCTACAAGAATTTTAACCAGATTTCCCAGAATCACCAGAGGAGTTTGTTACATAGGCGGCTCTTATCTCCATGGAGCTTCTTAGGAATCCCATGGATTTTGCTTTTCTGCCCTGACATAAAGAACATCAGTCCTTGGTTTTCTTCTCTGACTTTGTGGGTCTTCTAAACGATCTACAGTAAAATTCTCACTTCCTGTCCTAATTTTTTGAGTATGTGCTATTGCAGCAATTCATCTACAGCTTCTGATTCCAGGAATACTTTACTGCCGATTCGGATGTCTTGCTTTATTCAGTCCCTCTATTTGTCACCTGCCTCTACAAAAGACTCTCGTTTTCTGTGGTTTTAATAGGTTTTCCAGAGGTTCAGAAGAAAGAGAATAGAAAATGTATCTCTTTTTTTAGAGAGAAACGCAAAAATTTCTAAACACGGGCACTGAGGTGCCAGTGTGATGAACATGCAAGAAATAATGAGACTTTCAGGTTGAGGTTGTCAAGGTTCCCTATGTAGTTTGATTGCAGTATGTACCCAACACTCCTAGATAGTTTTGAAAGATTCCCTGTAATGTTATTTGATTTCACAATTAGGCTGAAAGCATGGAGCGTTCCCTGAGAACTAACTAGGAAGAGCTGATGGCCTAAATCCTCTGTCTTTTGAATACTCAGGTGCACAATTTAAAAGCATTGAGATTTTTCCCCTAATGAGAGACCTTTAGTTACACTGACTAAAGGAAGGAACTGGGTCTCCAGACTGAATGGAGAACTATCTGCCATAGGACTTCTAAGGTGGCTAATGCTCAGGGAAGGGTTCCTCTCACCACATTTGCAGTGAGCTCCCGTTGAGATGCACAATGAGTAACACGAATGTCATTGCACTGAGTTCAACAGCTCCACTGCAGTAGGACATGGGCTGCTGGCTCATTCTCACGAGTACTTCTGAAGACCTTACTTTTAGGATAACGATGAAAATTTAGAGAATTCAGTCTGAAAATGTACCTGTGTGAAAGAAATTCACAGTTTTCAATGTGCCAGGAATGAAGAGCTGAACAGGGAGGCAGATGCAAGGCGTAATTCAAAGTCATTATACCACTTGCTGTAAATATTGTTTTCATAAAGCCGGCCTACTCATATTCTCAGATAACCCATCCTATTATTCTGGCAGCTACAGGACTCCTGAATCACACCTACTTGAACCTGAGGGATTAGAGGTTTTGCTCTTTAAATAGTAGGTGCTGGGCTGGCCACATTTTTCAGACCTCTTTGGAGAAGGAGAATTGATTTTTTTTTTTCTCCCTTAAACAAAAAAATCATTCAGGGCCCAAAATAGACATAAGCGAGCCTCCTCCTTTTGTAATTGTGTTTTTGAAAATCAGACACGTAAAATCTTTTGTGGCTGTGGGCTCGAAACTCTCTTTTGTGGAAACACTGGCACACTGTAATTGGTTGAGTACCGCTATCCAGCCTGAGAGGGTGACCTTTCACACTCTGCCCTAAAAGAACACTATAGAAAGAGAGGTGGCGTAATCTGGGTTAAAGGCTTCTTACTAACATGTTGAGAGCTTGTTTCACACACACACAAACAGTTGCACGAAAGCCCCAGCCTGATGATAACTTAGCACTTTAGCATGGTGCTCTTGAGACAGCCCTCTTCTGAGAGAATAAAGAAGGGCCCCTTAGTTGAAATGCAGGGCTGGAGCTCTTCATAACCACCGGGCAACTGTTACGAGGGAAAAAGAAAGTTAAAAGAGATGGAGAACAAAAGGGGCTATCCTTGTTACAAGGCTCTGGTTCTGAACCTGAAAAACTCCTCTCCCCTAATCTTTTTACTATTTTACTCTGTATAGCCTCAGGTTTTGACAGTGAAATCTCTTGTCTTTCTGGGCAAGCATATTCAGAGCCCTTTAAAAAATTCCTGTGGATCTGCGTCTTTCATGAGCTCTTCATACATGGAGAAAGAGGAAGAAAGAAGGTGAATATTGCTTATTTGGTTAAGAAATGAGGAGAAGAACGGGATATTTCTAAAGCTAGAGAATTATAGCTGAGATATAGTTTAGTAAGTATAACGATTCTGAAAACTACTGTGTTATATTTAACACATAGGAATGGGTAAAGTTGCACTTCTTTAGGTGATGAGTTGAGACTTTTATGTTTGGCTTCAGAAGGTCTGAAGCCAACTATTCCAAGTCACCATCACGGGTGAATGTCCTGGGTGCCTCTGGTGCCATGAGATCCCTAAGCATGCAGAGCCTTCCAGGGGCCAGCCATGTACCCTGGTCATGGGGATGGCGACCTGCCTCTTCTTTTTAATGCTTACTTCATCATTGATGAATATTTGTAACGGGTTTTATGTAAATGGAAACATACAAGGAAGAACATTTAACCCTGTAATTTTGTCAAGTTTTATATATGATACCTCGGGCTGCTTTAGCTTGTGCTGTTTTGCTGTTTACTTGTTGACAGTTTCCCAATTATCCACTTTCCTATGGTACAGCTGTCTCCTACGCTATCACTTTACATTCTATTTATTTATTTATTTATCCATATGCCCTGGCTTTCTTTCTTGCTATTTCCCACATATCTAACAAAGTTACTCTACTATTTCAAATTACCCCTGTATTACTATTGTATTTATAGTTAATTTTAATAAATTGTTACACATTCTCAGTGATTTCAGTTAGAAAAAATAAAGGCAATTTAGAAATCACTGCAGTTTCCTACCTACCTATATCCCATATGATTTGCACAAGATAAAATGAGATTATAGATTTCTATATTTATCACAATATTAGACTCTCATAGAAGATCTTCTTCTGGTTAAGAGTTAATAGGACTAGGGAGCTCCAAAGCTAATGTTGAAAATCTAGCTGTACTATGGACCTTATGGACCGTAATAATGCTCCTTAAGTTCATGATACTGTGTTTCAGGAAGTGCAAAGTGCTTGAGCTCTTACTTTCTTTAGTGTTTCTGTTAGCTAAATGCTCCATTTGCTCTGCAGCAGGGTTCAGCTTTTTTAGTGACATCTACTTTTCTGATAATGATGACTTATGTTTCCTGTCTTCTTAATTCTTGTTTTGATAGTTTTTACTTCAAAATCCTTTGGAATCAGCAATTAAATTTACAACTGTGGACTGCAGAGAGAAGCCACAGAGCTGTAATGAAGATTACAACTTTGTTCCATCTTGGAATGCCTCAGTGCTTGTCATGTAGGCTGGTGAACCTGCCCTGGAGAGGACCAACAAAACAACTAGCTTCTCTGATTTTTTTTAAAAAAAACAAATTCAACACTGTCGAAGTTTAGTTTGAGTTAAAACTTGACATTTTTGCCTTTGGAGATTGAGGTTCAAGTTCCACTACTTTACAGGAAAGAATATGTTTGATGAGCATCATAGCCTATGGTGGGGATATTTTGTTATAGCACAAAATCACTGCACAAAATGGTGTGATTGGCAGCTGGTAGGAAAGGTTGCAGCTGCTTGTGATGGAGAGCCATTGGCAGTTGGTGATGGGAACTTGCCCACACCTTCCCTTGGAACCATGCAGAGCACTGGCTATCCTTCCACATCCCCCACTTTGGGGAACACCCAATTCTTTGCCTTACACCTACAGTTTGGGAAATAAATTGCTTTACTCCTGACAGATGAAGTAGCTTACATGTAGGAGCAATTGGGTATCCAAAATGTATTTACAGAAGCATCCAAACAAAATGTTTGAAGGAGAAGTGTGCAGAGAAATGCGATCATTAAATATAAAAGAAAAAAATGAAAGAAAAACTGCAAATTTTATTTCTAAACCCTTCCACTAGGAAAGGTTACAGAATTTAGGGAAATGAGCTGCAGCTGACATGTCTGACAAATAACTCTCATGGAATCTATAAAGTGAGTTTATTTGTGCCATCTTTTACAGGAAGGGCTGTGAGGGAGTTTTGTAGCATTGCCACTGGGGTTGCTGAAACACCCGGCTGGTGATCAACATTTTGGATGCTCATGAATAACCGGAATATGAGCACCTTAAGCACAAATTCCACAAAGGTTTTTTCAAGTTCATCATCACATATGAGATTGCATCATTCATAGTGGCATTTATAGCCATCAGTACTATACAACCCATGGTAACAGATGACATTGCATGCTGAAAGAGGCCGTGAAAGGTCTTTCATACTGTTTCCTGCTCCTAATGACAGCTTTTACTGCCAGTTAGGACAGAATCCAAACACATGAAGTAATGATGGCTGTAGGTGTTGATTTGGATATGAAAAGTATAACCTAGCTTATGTAGCAGTGATTAGCAGAGACAATTTTTCCAGTGCATCCGTTGTTTGCACAATGCTAGAGAAAACTACAGGCAAAGAGACAGAGAGAATGGGCATGAGACAGAAAGTTTGATCTGTTAGCAAACAGTTTGATGTGCAGATGTATTTTGTGTTGAATGTGCTTGGACACCCACACATAATCATTTGGACATCATGCCCTTAGAGTCTATCCCAACGTACCGTAGAAGGATACACATCTGCAGGACCTACTAATGAGTTTCTAGGCTGGATGCAAGTGGCATATATCTCTCTTCCTGTATGTATTTTTGTTTGTGTGCGTATATTCTGCATGCGTAATTTCATGTTTAGCCAAAACTTCCATGTCTGTGGAAAACTGATGAATATTTTATAGCCTTTGTTCATGAATTAATTAATGAGGTTTTAAAATAGTGATAATTTGAAAAAATAATATGTCTGAAAGGCAATACCGCTTTACTTATGAATAACCCTTTTATCTTTTCACTGGTTTGGGTGTGTTTTCTCAAACAGCTTGTGAAGGAGTCTACTGCTCTATTTACTTTTACCAAACCTTGAGCTTTAGCAGTACTAAAGTGGACATACAGATATATGCAACCATGATATATAGCAACATCTTTTCCAGTCTATAGTTAAATGGAGGCCTTTATCTGACCTGAAACATGACCTCTGTGGGGCAAACACCTTGGTGGGTGCTGGCTGGGTCCCTCGTGGCCTGCAGGTCTGCTGCTGCCCAGCTTGGTGCTGATGGCTCGTGGCCGGGCAGCCTCACATTCCTGCCTGGAGTATAATGAGTGTGTGTGTAAGTGTGCACGTGCACGTGTGCAATAAGTAATGCAGGGTAATCCCCTTCCGATGACAGAAACTTCAAGTGGTTACAAGCAGCAGAGCTGCTTTCAGCTGCCTGAGGTAATTGTCTATAAAGTGCAAGGTAAAGAAATAATTAATTAGACTTACTGGGTAAAATGGGGGAGATGATATATGATAGCATGCTTTTATTGCAAGCTTTGATTCGACACGAGGCAGGGTTTTTGGTGAAAGAAGTGTGAAGACAGAGAGAGTTTTTCTGCAGTCAAAGGTTGAATTTAAGTAATCACCCGGTGCAATTTTACCCATATCAGATGTTCACAACTACAATGCGTAGAGGGGGAGGGAACAAAGTGAGAGATGGAAACAGAAAGGAAAAATATCCCCGAAATTGTGAACATGCACTCTTGCTGAGTAACCACATTCATAACAGAGTGGGAGTGATTTGCTCTGACAACACAAGGCTGCTAATTTTGCTGAATTAACAGCACTTCCAGTAGTGGGTGGAGGGGAGGAGAAAAACATTGATTCGTTATGGACATTCCCAGGATTATTAATTACTAGGTTTGTAGAAGGTGTGTGGTCTACACTATCACAAAAAGTTTGGTTGTATGCCTCTGGTATGTTGCTTAAACAAGTAAATGTCTGGAGCAACAGGCTTAAAAGAACAGGAAACATATTTTAAAATTAAAGTAGGCTTACACTTGTCAGTTAAAGGAAACAAGCTAGAAGATCAATTTGGATTCTTTCTTCACTCTGAAGTGGAGGGCATTTCACTAAGGGTCTTTAAATTAATGTAAACTCTTTTTATTCCTCGCCTTTGGAAAGACATGAGTCTGAGATTATTCTCTATTGAAAAGATTAATATTTTCAATGCAAACTTAGGAATCTACTTGGACAGCCCAGAGCTTCCAGCTGTTGTTTATGCTAATAGTTAGAAAATCCTAGTGCCATTCTTTTAAAACAAAATTAATAAAAAAACAGCCTATTGAGTTAATTTTGTGGAATTATGTTAATAAGCACAATTTGCACTGTGCACGTTTACTTTGTGGTTTGTGGCGAGTTTGTAGAGGTTTTGTGAGCAAACCCAAATGTGGTGACAGCAAAACCTTTCCAAAGCACAGGCTTTTATGCTCTAAGCACAGAATTTCCTTTTGTGGTCATGTGTGACGTGTTTTTTGGATAATAAATGTCTGTAATAAGGTTTCCTTAGGTTGGCTCAAAGGGCCTGTGCCTCTGTTTTTCATGGCTGCATTTGGAAGTTTCGGTTACATTTATTTTTTTAGAATTCAAACACTTTCAACAGACAGCATTTCATTACCTAGAGGCTGGTACTGAAAAGCATTGCTTGCTCACCACTTCTGACCAGGGGTATTAAAAATATATATCTCTGCATTATCTTGGCTGGCCATGAGGACACAGCTTAACCTTACAGAGGCACCTGAGTGAGTTGGCTGGAAGGGAGCCAGCCTCAGGTGGCCCATTGCATGTGCAGAGCCATTCTGAGCTGCTCCAATTCTTTCTGGCTGATAGCAGAGGTCCCTGGGAGACTGGGGGAAGTTCTGGGCCTCCAATAGAAGCCTGGGAGAAGCTGGAGGATGGCAGTGATGTGGAAATGCTCTGCAATGACAGCATGTGGACAGCAGAAGTTTTCTGACTTCATGCTTCGTCATTCCATTCTCCTCAAATAAAAACTGGGGAGAGGGGGTGGTGGTAGGAAGAAATATCCCCCCTCTGACAGCCTGGGTCATCTAAATTGGTATTATTTTCGTGGTGGAAGGGAGACCAGAGGAAGGAACCACACTTGCCATAGAAACTGGTTTCTATTCCAAATAATAAAAAAGCAAATGATTTTAAAAAAATAAAGCTGAAAGAGGAACCAACATGTTGCCAAACGCAAACCTACCGAAAAACCCCAACAAAAAGCCCAACAACTGAAGAAAACATGCCTTTTGTAAGGCTCTCTTTGTAACAAATCAGTTAAGGTTGATTCCTGTAATGAATTAAAATATTCCAAAAGCTTAAAGCTTCTATCGCAGTTGACCTTTAAGGCATGTAGCAGCAAAGAAGTTAATACACTTTGCACATGTTGCAGAGCAACAGGTGGTAGAAAAACCCATGCGGGCTCCTCGCATTCCTTACTTTTCAAACTGGTGGCCCCTGGTATTCTGGGATTTACACTACCTCCCCCAGGCTCTGACTGACAAGCTAATCGGTGTGCTGGGAAGCCCTAAGCTATTGATTCCACTGTAACAGAACACCTCCCAGTCAATGAAACTGCAATGAAATGCTTCAACAACGAAGAAAGGGAGGCATTAGGCTGTTGAGCAACTGGAAGAAATTTGCTTGTAGGTAGTGCGGCAGAAATGAAAAGGCTCTCGGGGGCACAAGCTTGAAAAGCCAGGTTATTAAAAAAGCCACAAAGCTGGAGTCTGGCTGAGTGGAGAAAAATAGTTATGGCTCAGTTAGGCGTATCTAAAAGGAGGAGGGAGGGGAACGCAGCTTTCAAAATTGCGTTAATCCCCCATGTACTTAATTTCTTTTCTTTTATGGCAGCTTGTAGTATAGCAACAAGTATTCAAGCAGTTAATAATTTTAAACAGTTTAGCTTTCCGTAGGCAATATATCTTTAGCCTTAATTAGAATTTTATTTTAGTAGGGGGAAAATATTAAAATGACATTCTGATCATCCGCTAAGATGGAAAATATATGATAATATGAATATTTTATTAGACAAACTATTATTAAACAGCTGGTGCAAAATCTTAGCTACTGATTAGGTGGGGTTGTTGGAAATACAGGTCACTATCTCTTAATAATGGCCCCACAGCCTCCCCTTGCAATAATGACCACTGACACACGAACAGCAAGCACAAAGGAGTTCCAAATATCTCTTATCAGAACCCCAATATCCTCAAAGCAGAACTGCATTCCCACAGTTCTAGCCCTGTGGATGGTTCCCGTCTGGGGTTAAAAAACCTAATTTCTATTATTTTGGATTCTCTCATATGGCAAAACCCATTTCAATTTTCTTTTTACTACCCAGTAAGGAGCTTCCCTTGACAAGCAGCTGGAGTTTCACTGCCGGTACAAAATGCTCCTGCCTGCTATATGGGCATGGCTCAGGTGCTGTCTCTATCCCACACTGGATGAAGAGATGCTCCTTACTGCAAGGTAGCTGAAGGGGTGAGCATCAGAAGGCAGAGCAGCTCAGCCACTTTAATTTGGGTGGGAGTTGGGGGCAAGCTGTCAGAGCAAAGCGTTGAGGCTGGAATTTGCATCTGCCGTTAATTGAGGAGCTTGGGTTTGCTGACCTTCAGGCAACGTGCAAGCCCTATCTATTTACTCAGTCTTTTCCTGAGTAAGCTGTCAGGTTTTATTTTGGAAAGTTCTTTCCCCCCCCGAGTGGGGCGCTGAGCTCAATAAAAAATGTGTAGGCCTTGATTGCACATGAGGCAAAGCTGTTATGCGCTAAGGCAGCCAGATTATTTTTCAATGCCAATAAAATGGCTGACATTGTACATAAACCCTGGCAAAAGTGGCCTTTTTGGAAATTTCCCATCCCATCAATTATCTTCTGCTGTAGGTTCAGGAATTTTGCCTTGAACAAACAACAGAAATGGCTGTTCTGCAGATTTTTTTGTTGTTGTTGATGGTGGTGGTGCCATCTATCTGAGTCTATATATATGAATATAAATGTCTTTAGGGGCTGTCTTGCTGTAATGGAGTGCTGTGTGCATGGAGGAAATGGGGAAGCTAAAGGCTAGGCTCAGCTGGCTGAGCTTCTTCACCTATCTCTCAGTTTTATGCAGCCCTGCTCAGCCATCTTTGCTCACAGGAACAACGTGATGGGGCACTGAGCAACCTCATGGCTGTGATGAACAGAGTAGGGAAAAATCCTTCTTTTATTAAATATATCGTCTGATGAAGAGTGGCATATACACAAATAATGGATCATTCCTAAAGCTGACCCATATCTGTTTGCCTTAATTTTGTTCTCATCCTTGGATGGAATTCCTCTGGGGTCGAGGGACATTCACCGAAAACTTGGATTTGTGTCGGCAATGTTAATTAATCTGAATCCAGAAATAAGCAGCTCAACACAGAGGAATCCTGTTTAACATTTGTACAGCCTGGTCCAAACTCTCATGGACTTTCCGCTCATTGAAGTCAAATGCTTCTGCCATGAAATGCATATGAGCAATATACAGCTTAGCTGAATAGCAGGCCAACAGCTGTAGACCTAACTAATAAATTCTCTGAATATCATGTTATCAATGTTTGGGATGTTCTTCTAACCCCACATATTCCTACAAGGTTTTTTTCTTTTTCTTTTTTTCTTTTTTTTTTTTTTTTCCCTCCCCCCCGATCATTCATTCGTTTTGGTCTAATAGATGTTTAAACTTTAGAGACTTCTGTGGTTATCTGATGACGTGAAAAGAGCACTAAAGAACACAGTGTGTCCATTTTTAATGTGGGAATTCAGTAAATTTTTATAGCACTTTTATTTTACTATGGGAACATTACCTATTAGGAAAAGCAATTCTAAACTCTTTTATTTCACCAATTAGAGACAACTTTTTTACAAGTAGCTTTCAGTTTAAATATTTCAGTCTCATTTTTTCTTTGAGGGTCTGTAAGTCTTGTTTTTCCTGATGTTCAAGTAATTGAAGCATTAAAAGCTTTGGGTCCTTTTCAAACATATATACTCTGTGGTTGTGTGGGCTCTAGAAGAGAATTAAAGGTATCTCTCAGGTTTAACTCATACCCATTTCTGTTACTTGCCTTTCTATGAGCACATTTAACAGATTGTTGATAACGAGAGAACTAGAGGATAGAGGCTTGGAGATAGGGAGTTCTACCATTCACATGGAGAAATTTAAAAAAATAAATAAATTCTCAAACATAATATAAGTCAGAAAGTTTATAAATAACCAAGGATGACTGAAACACCTTGGAGAAGATAATCAGTTCTATTTATTCTAGATGATTGTTAATAACCCTGTAATTATTGACTATTATTAGTGAAAATGTGAAAACAACTAATAGTTGCTTAAAAAAAGAGAGAAGGTAAAAACCTCTGAATTTAATGCAAATGGGCTTCAATCAAAGGGCTTTTAAGCTTCCTCTAGATTTTAGATTAACAGCAAAGTCAGTGCTGGCATGGCTTATAGTGGCTGTTAGTGCAACACATGCCTATCATTTGCTGTTGACAGGCATTAATAAAAAACTAATCTGAGGAAATTATGAAAAACCTACATATTATGCAATCTGGTTTATGTTTTGGCATGTGGCAAGCATTGGTCTAATACAAAGGAAACCATCATGTATAAACTTTACTGCCATTGTTTCCACTGTAAGGGCAATTTTCTCTCTCTCTCTCTCTCTCTCTCTCTTTTTTAAAATTTGTTTGATCCTTTAATTGCCTCAAGACACATACAGGTTTGCTTTGTGGTACCAGGGGTGTTGCTTTAAAGCTTTGTCTTACAGAAGGATGAACCTCAAACAGCAGTTACTGACTCCTGTCAGCAACAGGGGCATTCAACTCTGATGCATCCCTTCCCAACGGGCTCTGCTCCTCTTCCTCCCAAACCCTGGCCAATCTGGCATGTTTCCTGCATTCCCTTAAACCTGAAATCCAAATACAAATGTATCCTCCTCCTTTTAGAGGAATGGACTTTTATCACCAGGAGAATTAAGAACTTCTCACTGCCCTATATTCAACTTTTCTTTTTTCTGTGTGAGTTGCTCCAGTGGCGTTGATGATGCCAATACACATTGTACAGTGATACCTTCTCCTAAGTTTATCTGGAGCTGCTGGGGATTCACTGGATTTCCCTGCATCCCCACAGGGGTGTTAAAATGCATTTACTAGTTTCATTCCGTCCACCAGGAAACATGTGTTATCTCTTAAGCCACCATAAAGTTCAGTTATACTTGTAATTTGAGGTGTGATAAATTCTCCCTTGCCTTTTTGCTTTCTCTCTCTCTTTTTCTCTTTCTCTGTCTCTTTCATAGAATTTGTTATTTATTTATTTATATTTGGTGTATGTGTTTGTAAGCTCATTGATAAAGTCTTACTAGACTGATCAATTTTTGTCTTCGTCTGGAGTATTGTCCTAATAAACTCGTTAAGATATCTAAAATACGAATGCATAAGGGAACTGAAAAAAAAAAAAGAAAAAAGGCACAGAAGACAATCAATAGTATGAGGGTGAGCAAAAGGGTGAAATGCTTCTATAGATAGCCAGGCTGGAATGTGAGCACTAAGAGAAGTATTTGGATAAATTCAACCCAGATTTGGCCTGCAGCTCTTAGCTGGCAATTCCAGTAGAAGAGCAGACCTCTACCCTGTGGTAAAGAGGTGCAGAATAATGCCTCTTTGAATTAGTTTCAAAATGTGTCTGTGATGCAGACGAATGGCTTCTAGATGCTGAAGTGCAGTGCACCAACATAATAGCATATTGTTAAGTCACACTGCCATTAAAGGATATAGTTATTAATCAAATTAAGTCAAAACACAAAGCGAGTACAAATTAGTATCAGATGACATGCCTCACTGTAAGCAGTGAAGAAGGAATGGAGGGAACCTGCCATTTTAAAAGAAAACAATCTTTCATAAAACTAAAACAGAAGGTGAGGGAGTATCCTGCTACACAGTAACTGGCAGCTGGTATGTGCTATCTGGACAGTATTTGTCTTTAAATTCAGATGACAGTCCTCGAGTGCTGCGGTGTAATTCCTGTCTGGGAAGCTTGGTCTAAGCTCTGAACAGTGTTTGTTTTTGGGGATGTAGAAAATGTTTACTGGGAAAGACAAAAGTACTTGAAACTTAACAGGCTTTGAATTTTAATATCTTTTTTTTTTTTTTT
>WBMW01002035.1:214466-243119 GCA_013396635.1 Penelope pileata
GGGGGGTTTTTTTTTTTTTTTTTTTTTTAATCTCCAGAAGAAATATTAATTCTCATTGAAAGACGGATTGGGGGTGGGTGGATTTAAATTGTCATTTCACGAAGTTCTGCAGAAATCCATTATTTGTGGGTTGCAAAAGAGGTCCAAATATTGTGATTTGTGCATGTTTCTCTTGACAACCTTTCACAACAAGAAACAGTTCTCCAGTTCATCCCACACGAGCACACGGTTGCCCATCATTATATGGACACGTGTGTGTCCGTCCCTTAGTACCACAATATTAGCTTTGATTGTCTAAATTCTTCCAGGTATGGCTAAACTTGATGAGCAGTTTATTGAAAACAGTGATACTTATAGTGCCTAAAGGTAATGTAACTACATTTAGTGGTGTTGAAGGATTAGGATTCTACATTGATGCGCATCCTTGCAGTAAATTAGTTTCTTTATGGATCATCAGAAACATATAAAACAGAAGCAGAGTCCGCTGAACTGGAGGAAAAGAGGCCTTTTCCCTCTCTGCTTTGAGGCTCTTTGTCTGCTGAGGCTTTAGATACGTGGCCAGCATGGGATAATCAAACTTAAAAATGACTCTGAATTTTGTTTACAGATAGATTTGTTTTTTTTTCTAAGTGTTGGTTTGATTTGGAACAAGACTGGTAGGTGGCTTTGTGAGTTACCTGTCAACGTTCGAGTGTGTTTACTTCATTAATGGTTTTTGAGTGTGAAAGTTTGTTTCACTTCTGCTCTCGCTTCCGGAGCCTATGGTTTCCTCATCACTGTGACGCTCCCAAGCCTGCTAACATACTACTGCAGAAGAGAATGTCATTGCATGGGATTACAACCTTAAACAAAAGTCATAGCAGCAAGGCAGTCAATCTCAGGTGAATTGCTTAAACAGTGCATGTTTGTATTAGCTCAAATGTTAATATAGGCTGCTCTCTGCCATTATGCGTTTGTTATGGGTGACAACACCTGGAGAATATATCTGTCAGGACTGGACAAAGAGCAAACATTGCTATGATTCAGTTCCTCACTAATAAATGCACTGAGATGTCACATAGTTTGTTATTAGTCTTCTTGTAAGATATTACTCTATGAGATGAAAGAGAGACCTACAGAAACTGAAAATAGGGATACAGAAGTCCTAGAGGGGTATTTGTAGATGACAATAACAAATATTCCATGACTTCAGTAGAATTGGTTGAGTCACTAATGGATAACAAATCATCTCCTTTCTTAATCATGGCCTTTTGGTGATAACAAGTTTATAGGGTATCTCAAGGGTATATGCATATGTATCATGATGAATAGAAACAAAGAAAGAGGTTGGCATTTCAGGGAGATTCTGCTTGAAATCTTGGAAAGACACAGCCCTAACAGGCTAAGCTCTAGTAATCTTTGGCCATATGCTTTATGCTCTTGAAAGGTCAGACCATTTGCTTATGCTATGGCTAAAATGCAGTATGATAAGCAGATCTATAAAGAGTTTTCAATAGCGTTATGTTGTGTGACAGCAAAGATTTGGAAATCTGAAGAAACAAAGGGTGGAAGGCTTCTGCCAGTTTAATACAGGTCTCAGCATGCAGAGAGGCTGCTCTGCTGTTGGCAGTAAAACAGTCTGAAAGCAACATGTGTGCTTCAATCTTCACTCAATAGGAATGGGCTTAAGAAACACCTTCAATTATTTGCTCATTTGAGGCCTGAATGGGATGGGAATATAACAATCATTACAAGGTGTTAAAAACAAATCAGCCCTCATGTAATTGGGCACAGTTTCCCTGAAGCAAGTTGAGTTGCACCTGTTTGAACCAGGGCTTCATCTGCTCTGCTGAAGGTGAGCTTGTGGCCCACCAACACCTTGCAGATGGATCTACCATAAGTCAACAAATGATGATAACAACCTTAAACTGCAGCAGTAAATGCTTCTTGTTCCAGGAGAAGTGTTTGAAGCCACATGGGAATACTGGGAAATAAACCTGTTTTGAGAAAAATGGGCTTTCCATAAGTAGCTGAGATTAGTTCTGAATGTTTGCTCCATCAGCGAGCGGAGTAATGCAGCCATCTCTTTTTGTTCTATCTATAGAGATAAAGGGCAGATACAGGAAGCTTATACAAATTAAGGAGTGTGCATGTATGGTCACATATAAAGGTGATAATAGATTCAAAGAGCTGTTCCTGACTGCGTCTACATTAAGAAATTCTGATGATAAAACTTAGTTAAAAAACAGTTATCAAGATACAATCAGCTTTACACATTAAATATTCCAACGCCAAAAAGGAAACAAAACAGAATCAAAGCTTCTAATCAGTTTATGATCCAGAGATCTTGCCAGCCAAACTTATTGGAAGAAGTAATGTAAACAGAAAGATGCAAGCAAAGTCAGTTAAGTGGAATTTAAGCTGTCAAGCTACAGTGTAGAACTCCATTACCATATCTCCTCGCGTTTTTTTTTAATAGTATTCTCTGAAAAGCACTAGATGTAATAAAGTCAATTTAAAATTTGTTCTACCAATCTTTTGCATCTGTAATTTTCCCATTAAATGTAAATGCCCATGAGGCATGCTATTTGCATTACATTGCATTTGCAGTCTTTAAAACAAACTATAAATCCCCTCCTTGTTTCATGTGATTGATGCTGTGTGTATAAATACCACCATAAACCTCAAAGGGGGCTAACAGTGACAGTAAATTAAAGTTTTCAAGTCTGGCAGCATCTCAGCACTTCAGCCCTTGATCTTAAGCAGCGTTGTTAACCCCCGCCTCATTGCCCTCCTGAACTCACCTTTTTTTTTTTCTTTTTTTTTTTTTCTTTTTCCTTCTCTTTTCCCCTTTTCTATCCCTACTCTGATTTCCTTGGGAAACACCTTCTCATCCATACAAGCTGGACCAAGCTGGGAATATGCTGTTAATTAAGAAGGGGCTGCAGCTGCTTGCCAGATAGGACGGGGCCTTAACTTATCTGTCTTGGCATATCTGAGTTCAAGACTCTCAGGGCATCTTGGCTTTGTAAGCAATAGTTAGCTATGGCTCCCATGATTATCCAACAGCAGTCCAATGATTAACTGGCTTTTGGGGGATATTTTTTATTTCTTTATCTCTCCTTTTTTTTTTCCTTTTTTCTTTTCTCTCCCCCTCACTGATCGTCTTTTTTTTTGATTTATTTTCAGGCCGCGTGCAGAAGAAAAGAAATTAAAAATTAAGAGGAACATCCTCCGAGGTTGGAGAAATGGATGATTACAGCATTATTCAGTTTTTTGGATATCAGGTAATCGTAGTCTACTTTATCAAGTCTTGTTGTAAAACCTACCCTGATTTGATCCTGTTGAATCATGGCTCTATGGTCTAATGGCTTCTCCTGTCTACCACTGTTGATGTCTACCAGTGTTAAAGTAGAAGGAAACGCTGTTTATGCTGAAAGTATTTAAAAGACTGTTGTGGGCCAAACACAGCCTCTTCATAGGCTGAAGTGTAACAGGCAATAGAACAATGACAGATCACCCCCACTAAGGCTCTGGTTCTCTGCTGTTCACATCAGAACCGAAAGCAACAGTGCAGCGCTCCATCCTGTAGCCAGGATGTTGTCCTTTCTTTTTTTTTTAATGTTTCCTTAGGAAAAAATACTTATGAGAAAATATGTACTACAACTACCATACAAAATGTATCATGTAAGATATGATTTCTAAAGATCGTGTTCAAAGGTGCAAAGGAGAGGTAAAGAAAAGAAAAACAAAAGGTGAAAACTGAGTGGCAATGGTGCTAATTAATCAAATCAGGCTACTAATCTTCACCCGAGACCCTCTGAGAATCTGGGAGTGGATGGAGTATCCCAAGCGGGTGCTGCTTGGGATTTGCAGACCTCAGGGGAGGGAAGTCTGCAGGCGCTTTCTTATTGCTTTCTCCTCCTGCCTTACATGTTCTGGTGGTTCTTCTGCCTAGGAATGAAACTGCATAAAACTAATGTTTTCCTGAACCTTGCAAAGTCTGGGTTTTATAGTGTGCTGCCAAGCCTGACTGTCACAGCTTGGTCTTGAGTGCTGTGTCTTCTCGTTACTTTCTGGGCTGGTGGTTAGCTGTTTTGGTTTCTCTGTGCTTTTGCCATGGATACCTGTTGGCAGTCTCTTCAGCTATGGATGGAAGGACTGCACTCCCAACAGTAAGCGTGTAACACCCTGGTGCATCTGTGAGGCATTTTGCACTAAATTCTTAAAAGAATGCTGATACCGAAGGACTTCTGTAAAGGACTCTCCTTTTAAAATGGTTGAACTGCTTGCCAGATAATAAAAAATGTTTAAAGAAACCTAACAACTCTCATTCAGAAGCATCTCCTCCATCCATTATTACCTGTCCCTGTACCTCTTTTGTCTCTTGTGCCCTTTAACATTTGAGTTACTTGGATACCCTGTTCTTCTAAAGTTATACAGTTTGACTGCAGTCGGCTGCCTGGTGCTTTTGGTAGTGGTCTGGGACCATAGATCCTAATCTTATGAAGAAGCTGCTGAATGGCTCTTTTAAAGCATCCCTTGGGTTTCCTATTAGAGAGAGTTCACTCAAAAGCAGAAGTTCAACATGTGTCTTGCAGGTCAGTAAAATAACTTGGGACATTCCTTCTCTTAGCAATGAATCTCTTGAGAGCTAAGTTTACTGCAATCAAATTCAAATTTACAAAGCAAAATGAATAAAAACCAATTCTGATATTACTAATATATATACACACACACATCTATATATTTTAAATACACTTAGATTTCATTAGCAATGATTGTTTAGAGAAACATCATTACATTCCTGGGCTTGGGAGCCTTCTCCAGGGTTGTGAACAATCAAAGATTTATTTGAGCTTTCTGCACACTGGGAAATGAAGACACAGAATCTCATTATCATGTCTATTAAAAGGCAGAATCTGGGGTACATCTAAGAAAAGATGTATTACTTTTTAAACTGCGCTGCAAACTGTGAAGTACTACAGGGACTTGAACTATTTAAAAATACTCTGGGCTTATGAGTAAGAAAAAATAGGGTCTCTTTCCCAAACAGTATAAAAATAACACACCATTAAGTTCTGCTGTTATTACAGTCTTGGAAATATGATTGTATCTACTTTTCCTTCAAGCTGGTTGATCCCTGGATTTGGTGTTGGGGTCGAGGGACCATGGAGGGCTACCAGAGTGAGTTACTTAGGGGACAATGCAGTGGGGGGTATGAACAATGACCAGTTAAATTCTAGTTAACCCCAATTATAAACCTTCACCTTTGTTAATTAGATTAATTCATCAGCAGGCACTGTACTTACTGTGTGTTGGAGGCACACGATTCAACATTTTCACCATTTATTAAAAGTTAAAATCTTTTATGTCATCAGTCTGTTGCATGAAAATGGCCATCCAATGTATTACTATAAAGGTAAAATCAGGTTAAGTTTACCTATAAATTAGAGGTAACATTTATTATAAGGATCCTTCTTAGAAGTGAAAAATTTGCCTTGCAAGCACTTTCTGCAGTTATTAAAGATCTCCAAGCTATGAATCTGAGAACTTAATTACACACAGCAGAGACATGTCCAAGGAAGGAAAGAGAAGGGCTGAGCAACAGTACTGGCAATTTTCTAACATTTTCTGTATCTCATTCCTCCTTTGATCAGTGCTTGAAATTCTGCATGTAATGGGACAATGTCTTAACACGCTGACCTCTGGAGAACAGTTGAGGTCTGGTTAGGGCACAGGTGATGGAAAATGGGTTTCCTCCTCCTGGAGCAGGAAGGTTGCTTACATCTGGGGCTCTGGTGGTCACAGGTCCACACACGCTACCCATCAGAGGAGCAAGGTGTGGAAAGAAAAGGGCAACCTTAAACAGCACCTACTTGGCCTATGTTGACTTGAGAAATACTTTTCACGAATGCCATATGACTCACCAGTTTTCATGCTAGCAGAAATCATGGAAGTAGTTTGCATAAACAGGGACAAGTTTTGCTTTCGGTCCCATATGTGCAATAAATTTACACTAACCCTCCCTGAATTCAAGGGAGGTCATTCCTAATCTGTATTTGTGAAAAAGCTCTGTTTTGTCCATGGAATACTTTCAACAGAATGAGTCAAAGCCATTTATATGTGTCTATAAGCTCCAGAACAGCCCTGTGAAGCAGGTGAATACAGCATATATAACATATATAAAAATATCACTATACAGCTGTGCAAAGTGAGGCACGGGAGCTCAGTTCCTGACAATGCAATGGTTTAGTCTCACATTTGAGAGAGAGCTGTAGTGACAATATTCAAAGGGGCCTACAAGAAAAGCAGTTATCAAAACTAGAATCTTTCTGAACGATTTAAAACATTTCTTTAAAAAATAGTTACAAAATTATACAAAAGAGCATCATGGATCATAACAATGCTTTTACACTCTCCAGCAATGTGGAAAGACTTTTCTATGCCTGCAAAGTGGGAGCTTCTCTTAACCACAGTTCCTTTCTAATTGTGTGTGTCACGATTTGATGAAGCATTTTGGGAAAAGATCTTTTCTTGGCTAACCACATGGGTAAAATAATGCAGAAATCTTTCTGAGATTTGTTCAAGAAGCCACATTTTGGCTTTGGAAGAGTGTTTTAAATGCACTGTGTTTGGGAGATATGTTTCTGAAAATGTGTGTTTATGTAAGACATTGCTGCAGTAGATTTCTGGCACTGTATTTCTGTACATTAAAGCATGCTACATGGTGTGGAGGTCTGTACTAAGGGAACTTAAAGGAAAGCATACCATGTTCACAGCACTATGTGGACGTAATGTTCACGTGGCAGGGAGAAGCTGAGCAGGAATAAATGCAGGAAGAGCATCTTCTTAAAATTGTCACAGAAAGTAAATAGGAAATGAGTTTAGTCTTAATTAAGACCTATGGGTTTGTAGCAGACGCAATCATATTGTATCAAGTATCCAGAACGCTCCCCCTTTTTCATAGGCTAAGGAGTGATATTGTTGTGTTAGACTTGCCTTGAAAACCAAAAGATCTCATGAGGAGAGCAAACAAAAATTCCAGATTATGGAAATTAATTAAAACACACAATGCTGTCTTTCTCAATGTTCAGACTCAACTAATTAGGGATTAGATTATTCAAGAGCAGCAGATCAATTAGGATTGTTTTCTGTAAAAATCCACAGTGAAATAGAGTTACCTGTTGAAAAGTGAAAGAAATCATGCCCAAGTACAATGGATGGATCAAGGCACAGCACTGCACATTGACAAAATAAATTATGAAAACAATAATCATGTTTATCCAATCTCTTTGTGCAAAACTGTTATTTTGATTCCAGTGCCAGCTGTCTGAAACTTTAATTTAAGTGTTTGCTTGAGGCAAGACATTTGGGATACTAGTTTAGAATGTTTTATAGCCTAAGCAATATGTTTTACTAACCTCAAATACTATGACGATGATTTTTAATGGTAACTATAGTATGTTCAAGAGAGTTCCAGGCTGATCTTTGATTTTACCAGAATGCTTGTGTGTTTAATGAACCCCAATATTTTTTTGACTTCATTAGCCAGCTCCCTGGGAGCTGCCTGAGGCTTCTCTCCAGGGGATGAGTGCTTTAGATTTTAATGGGAGACATACCACGTAACTTACTGAGTTATCTTTATTTTAGTGTCAAAGAAGTGCATGTGTGATGGTCATCTGGGGAAGCAGTTAAAAAAAATATTCTATGTTTCAGTAATATAAAAAGGCTCCTCGTCTTTGTGCCTCAGTTTCCAGCAGCATGACATGGTTAACAACACTTGTAGGAGCCAGAATCCCTTCAATCACAGTTTCTCAGTGCCATTGGTAGCATTAAATAGACACAAGAAGGTTTGGTTTGAATAAAGGTTTAAAAGGATTTTTGTATATTCATTGGATTTTCTGAGTCATTGAAGTGGATGGAAATATTTTCAGTGGTTTTGTCGGCCCTTTTCTAAAATGTTGGATAGAAAGCATGAATGTATACCTTTTAACCAAAGGGATTACAAACAAGTGTTAGAAAGATTTCTTCAGGCTAAAGATGTTTTTTTTTTCCTGCTAGGTTTACTTGTTTTGAATGAAATATATCATCCTCATCAATGAATTTTTTGGCACTTTAACACAGAGTCTTAACCTAGAAATTAATGGCTTATTGAAATAACAGCTTTGAAAGGGATATTTTATTTTTTATTTTTTCCAAGGAATGAAAAGGATTTCATTTGGTACATGCTGGAACACTGATTCAGTCATGCTTTACCATGAAAAAATGACTATTTGCACTCAGGTATACATTATAGTATAGTACATAATATTTATTTTTTTTCCAAGCTGTCATATCACTTCACTGAACCAAAGATAATATTTCATTGAAAAATAATCTGCCCTACCTTTTCAACACTTTTTTAGTTCTGAAATTTGTATTCAATTTGAAAGAGTACACTCTTAGATCATTTTAAATACATTCTAATTCTGGAGTAAGTATTCATGAAGAAAAATTTAGGCCCAAATTTCTTGAGTCAAATACATTAACTACAAGAGTAGCCTTCATGAAGCGATTAAGTCCCAAGCTAACCTTGGGTTGCCCAACTGACAGCTTCTGGGACATCTGGGGTGTTCTGGGCTGTTTTTTATGGCCCTTCACTTTCATTCTTCCTTCAGTTTTCCTGACAGCTCCTCACAGCTCAGCTCAGGTCTATGTTCAATTCAATTAGAAATCAGGTCTCTGCTCTTTTATCACTGTTAAATTGCAGTTCTCAATGGTCTTTCTAAGTTTTTATTTACTAGTTCCTCTGTATTGCTGCTTTTGAAGACAATTATGAACTTCAAAGAATATTTTTCTTCCTTGTCTTTTTTATATATATCCAAGATTTGGTGAGTTATTTACTCATTACATATTGTTTTTACTGGTGGACATCCTACCAGAAGGAAATTAAAGCACAGACCTTACAGTGCAGGTTATGTGACTACAACATAATAGTCCTAATTCTGTTATTTCATGCAACTTTTTTATTTTATTGATTTCTTCCACTCTGGGAATATAAACAATGAACCTGAAACACGCTCACATGGTCTGATGCTTTCAATTTAGAGAAAGTTAGAAGGTGTATTTATACTGTTTTATTTGTTTATTTTTACTGCTAGTGACAAAAAATATAGAATTGAGTGAAAGGCTGTTTCATTCAGCCCATTTGTTTTCTCTGATACAGACTGAATGGTTCTAAGTCATCCTGAGCTCCACTAAGTTTGACATCTGTCAGACAACTCTGGTCATTTTTAATCCATTTGCAAGAGTTTCTATTACAACAAATCCTTTTCCTGCTAAAATTTATGTCAGAAATGATCATCTGGGTCTTGTCAGTTTTCACTACGAATGGGCTGAACCAGTTCTGCCCACATTAGTAAACACTTAGTATTCTTTTATGTGCAAAAAATAAATGGTTTATTCTATTTCCATCTAAGACTATCATACGCAAAGTGCTTTTGAATATTTACTTTCAATGAATTGACATGTTTTTTATAGCTCTAACTCCTGATTCAGGGTTTGTGACAAGGAATAAATCTACAGGGTCACCAGGAAAGCACTGAAGTTTTATCTGGAGTTTTTCCACTTGTAAGGCAAGGGTGGTGCATCGCTTGCAAAGATAATGGACAAGTGTTTGCAGAATGTTTTCAACATGCAGAGTGAATTCAAGTAGAAAGTGTCAGTATCTTTTTCTAAAGAGCGATTTTGATAAATTGCATCAAATTCCAATAATCCATAGATCATTCCCAGTCTAAGCCCCATGTCCAAACATACAGTCCCATGTACTAACATATGATCTTCATCTCAAATAATCAACTATATACTTTAAGACAGAGGAAAGAAGTTTGGCATACAAGTAGCAGACAGATTGGAGAAGATGAGAATAAAGATAATAAGATCACACATTTATACTGGTGACAAGACAGCTTGGGAGTTAGAGGTTATCTGAAGTGGAGGTGTGTATCTGTTTGTGCACATGTATCATCATCCAAAATATTGGCTATCCCACCTGGTCTCTGACACAAGAGAAACTAATATCCTGATCCTGAGGAATTAATGTAGTCTAATTCTCTTGCTGGGGAAAATTGAATACTGTAAAGATCTGAAGGAGAAGAAAAGGTCATTGAGGTTTAATTCAAGGAAGGTGCTTGTGAAAAAGGGATATGGAGGCTTAAAAAAAAAAAAAAAAGAGTGGTTTAATCTCATGTTAGTAGCAAATGGACAAGACTAGCATAGAAAGGTGGCTATGCTTTGAAATGACAAATGAGGCCCAAAATTCTGGTTTGATGTGGTGCCCAGGAGTTTAAGCTCAGATGCGCTCATTAGCTCAGACCAGAAATACATCTAGTTCCCAGTGTGTTGTCTCCCAGAGAAGTCACGGAGATAAGGAGTGCTAGAAACGTGAGCCCTACAAGGCAATCCTTGCCCTGCCAGAGCCATTCATCAGCATCAAGACTTTCTGAGACTCTGCCTGGGCCACTGTGCAGCACAATGACGGACCTGCTCCCCGGGGTATGATCCAAACCTTCTTATGAACTCTTCTATGTTCTGGGTTTCCTCACCTTCTCTTGGGAATGAATAATATATTTCAGTCATTTGTGAAGAAAAAAATCAACTGCAAGCCAGCTTTCTAGGAGAGTTCCTTCCCTGTTGGTAGCCACTCCAGTCTCAAGCAGGATCTTGCTGCTGCTTTTTCTGATCCAATACAGTTTAGTGTATTGTCACTGAGCCACATAAGACTCAGAGATCGTGTTAGGAGATAGCATGCAATCTGGAAATGTAGAATTTCCAAATAGAACAAATCCATCAGTTTGATACTAATCCCCGCAGGAGACAAGGGAATTAATTTTCTGTCTATATTGCACTTTGGATGGACTTCTTATAATGTTTAGTTTATTTTTAAGTTTAGCTGTAAGCATGAAGGTTTTCCTTTGTATAGAAAAAAGAAATAGATATGTCCTATCATAATGGAAATCAGATAAATTATGAGGTGAAAAGAAACTGATGGGATCTAGGCTCAGTGCTGCAAGTCCATCGTGTTCATCGGACAGCTGAATTTGGCCTTAAACTGATGAGTCTCATTGGAAGCCAAAAAAGCAGGAAAAAAAAAAAGCTGGAATACAGTATTATTGTATTTATTCATTAGAAGAGCTCCATTTATGAACCTCTGGTTGGGCATAAGGGAAGCGTGGTAATTTTAAAAGATACCTCTTATTGAAATTTAATGCAATACATATTAAATCTATCAGAGTCTATGACACAGCAGGAACTAATTCAGATTCAGCAATATGCAAGAGAAGAAATTCTACTGCATTTTTATCTAGTTTTCACTATGTGCCGAAAAGGACTTTGAACACTAAGTGAGTGCTGGCTGGGAAAGCCTTGCAGCACAGACATTATTAATAATGCTTAAATCCACATACAGTATTTTCTATTGCATCTCAATTACTGGATTTGATTAGCATCCAGTAGCTGGAAAAAGAACAGCAGTAGCATTTGATATAAAGTAAGGTGCAGAAGTACCGGGAAATCCACTCAGTTCAATTGTGATAAGAGATACACGACGACCCATGAGCATTAGAGCATTACATCCATCATTATGGTACAGCTCCTCATCAGCCAATCAGATCCCTTCTTTTCATCCTACTCCTATAGAATCAACAACTTTGCCATTGCAATTTGTTTCTATGAACAATGAAAATAGATGAGCTGATTGTTGCAAAAAAATCATATATCTTTATATGCCTTTTATTCTTCTTGCTATATGTTTCTGCTGAAAATCTGTAACAGATCATAAAGAACGAATCTTAAATAAAAACAGCACATCTTAAAGGCACCCTGTGAGTGCAATTAGAAACATTTCCCATCATACAGCAAAGATAATGTTTCCTAAATGCTCTTAATTTCATACATCTGTTATGCTCTGTCATGAATTTTTTTCTCCTCCCAAGACAATTTTTGAAGGTTTCTGCCAATGTAATTCAATTTAAAGCTTTTAATGTCAGCTCAATGGGTCATGCCACATTCTCCACATTTGTATTAGCTTCTCTTCTTAGGAAAGGCAAAAATATGATGAATGCTTTTCATCAGTAGCCTATGTTCATGAGAAATAGCCGTTGCATTTTTTTACATTATTTGCTGACCGTATTTTGCAAACATTGTTAATGTTTTGATTTTAATATATACATAGCCATGCATATGTGCATGAACACAGATGCAGAATATATTTATGTGGCATTTTCTTGGGCCACAAGTTATTTGTATTACTTCTAAAACTGCAAAGTGTTTTCCTCAGTCACTTATTTTCAAAATGTGTCTAGCTATTCTTGGACTGTTTAATGAACAATTACCATGTATTAATTTTTGACATTGTCTTGAAACTATGTTCAAAAGAGAGAGAGCCAACTCTTTGCATCTTTTACACATCAAAATCCCACAGAAATGAGCAGCTCTGTTTTCCTAAGCCTCCAGCTGAGGATGGCCAGAGTGAACTAGAGTAAATCCTCCCTGTCATTCCCACTCATATGACTAGAACCCACCTGTCCCGTCCACAGTAATATGTTCTTCTGTATCTTGTTGCTCATATGACTGGAGGGCCAATGGTGGTAGATGTTCAGAGTGTACATTTATTTTCAGTAATTCCTTTAACCATTTTTAGTCATAGTAGAAAATATTGTGTCGGCTTTGAGTATCGCAATCAAAGAGGTTTCCCAAAATCAGCATGGATATTTCCTGCAACAGCCAAGACTACATATGTCTCCCGTAAGACCAGCTTTGCTAGATATAGAACCTTCATACTCTTGTGAACCTGAGCTCATCCTGAAGAGCAGGTTCAGAGACCTTTCTGCAACCTCTCAGTTGGGTTTTATTTTCATCAGTGCTAAAAATGAGTTTTCAGTTTTTATATTTCTACTACTGAAGAGGTACTACAGCCCGTAGTGGCCTCTAGCAGGGAGAAAATATGGAAGACTGAGTTAACAGAACTATTTTATGGGTCCATGTCTCAGCATCTGCTTTAGTTCCCAGTTGGGCTGGGAAGTTGCCTCAATGGCAGTTTAAAAAGTTGTGGAAGTACTTTTTTTGTTTGTTTTCAATTGAAATAACATATTTTGACATAGCTGAAATGAAATTGCCTAGCTTTTCTTCACTGGGATGGCCCAACCACTTCATTTTGTGACAGTAAAATCTCACACAGCAGTAAATAACCTCCTAGGATTTGTAAGTGGGAGGCTGGTGGCTCCATTTTTCCCAAAGATGTAGGCAAAATGGCATCACGTTCATCTCCTACAGTGCCCTTGAGCCACATGATGCCCTTTGGGAGCTGTGACACCTCTTGGTGGGATGTTTGTACAGTGCCAGAGAGCCGTGCAGGGAGCCTGGTCCAGGTCAGCCCTCCTATAAGGTCATAAACGATTGTTTTGTGAGACCAATTTAAGTGCTCTAGGTTAATTTAAAAGGCTAAACATTCTAAGTGGGCAATGCCACCTTGCAGTGAAATACACAGATATTTATGTTCAGAACTCTTGTCTGTCCCCCCACCATAAGTATGTCCTTCAGCCCACACATGCTTTGAATTTATTGTGATAAGAAAGTGATTTTCCAAAAGGGAATTCCAACACAGATTTTGCTATAAAACTGCTTCACCATCACCATTCCAGGTACGAGGATACTGAAACACATCAAGGTTTGATGGCAAAATTATCAGTGAATCTGTTTTCCCAAAAGAATTGGTGGCCAGGGAAATAAATTTAAAGGGATTTTACATGCAAACATTGTGAAAAAAATCTCAGAAACGGCGAACACCATCAGCAGAGCTCAGGAGACACTCCTTTGCCTCCTGAGTGCACACCAGCTCTAACACTGCTACAATCGATCAGGAAAGCAGCTTTAAAAACTCAGTCTAAGGCTTTTCTGATTACCTTAAAACAATCATTTAACTGCTTGAAACGAATACAGCCACAAAGCAAACCTTCCAGCCTGCTCACTGCGTACTAACAGACACAGCCCAACGACCCTAGAGAGCAAGCCAGCTCTTCTGATGCAGCATCACTTGCTCTGCAAGACTAAAGTGACGTGTCCTCTGCTCTCCACGTGCTCTGCAGACCGGGAATAGAGCCGCATCACTCCTGACACAATCCCGAAAATGACACCTGTTTGGCACAGATGCCTCAGGGGGACTTTGAGAGCCAGTCCCTCACAGCTGTGCTATCCCAGATCAGTTTTCAATGAAATATTACTTACTTGAATCAATGTTGTCTTGGTTCTTCGTGAAGGGTACAGCAGGCATAAAATGCGATATTGATTTCTGAGATGTAGCTTGGTCCTCTCTTCAGGGCCATTTCAAAAAATGCAAAGTGTTTCTCTTCTTTCACACCTGAAATCACGTCACCTTTACAAACTGGAGGTCGAGGCCCTTTTATGTTACTTCATATTTATCTCCTGTCCTTTTCCCCTCATTCTTCTCTCTTCGTCTCGCTGTTTTTCTTTCTCTTCCTTGAGTTTTTATTGCCTCTTCAGCTCTCCTCTTAGCTCCTGTTCTAATTTCTGCCTTTTCCCCTGCTCTCCTGAGTGCTTTTAGATTCTGATCTAATTTCTCATGTCTTCTCCCAGTGCTGCTCTCTCTCCTTTCTATCTTTCTGACCCTCACCTGTTCTCCTTTCTGCGTCTCTGACTCCAACTCTGCTGCTCCCCGTATGAGGCATTGGCTTTGAGTTTTCCTTCTTGCTGTTTCCCACATTGCTCTTGGGCTGTTTTTAGCAGTCATTTCAATAAAGTTTTCCCTGTTGTACACACAAATACAACATCCCAGACTCTCATACTAATAATTTTTTTCCTGGGTTGCCTCCCATCTCAGTGATTAGTTTGTGTATCTTTTTTAATGAAACTGTAGAAATGACCAGGAACAAGGCTTTCTAAATTGATAATCTGTTACTGCTCTCCTCCGGTGATAGACAAGGGTTACTTTTTTTTCCTGAAGCCAATTTGAATTTAAGTCTATCCCACTGGTTTGGTTTAATTAATTACGTACTGGAGAGGAGTCCAGATCAGAAGTCGTATTCCTAAAGCTGTCTCAGTATTCTGCAGCATGAAATAGGGAAGAATTAATACATTTTCCAGTTATATTTTCAGAGCAGCATTATATATAGGAAAACTACAATTTCCTGAAAAACAACACTGGCTAGGTCACTGGAATGAATATTTTAGCTGTGAAAAGTGCCACAGAGTCTTGAGCAACAGTTAAGATGGGCCATGTCTGAAACTGCAGTGCTGCTAATACCAACGTTTCCCTGGTGCTCTGCATGGTCTCTGAGGAAGGTACATTATATCCTGAATATCCAAATGATGTTACTAAGCAGCTTGTCTGTTTTGCTAAGATTTGCAAACAATTCTAGCATAGTTTGTGGGAGCTGAAAAGATTCCAGTGCATAATGCCTACAAATATTCAGGCTGATGTGTTGACTGTTGTCCCACACCCTTTGGGCTGGTCTTATATATGGTAACAATTTGATACCATAATTGGATAAATCCAAAGCTTAGACTTAGGTCTGCACTACAAATATTTGTGGTTGCAAGCCTGAAATTCTCTTTCAATTACTTTGTGTTTTATTTACTTAAAACATAACTCTGAAAATACCAGTAAACTTGTTCATTAGGTCAACATAAAAAAACCCTTGTATGCTGTGCTGTCAACAAAAATTCAACATCTGATATATTATTTTAAATATATCTATATTTATTTGCATACAGTTTCCCTAAGTTAACATTAACTGATTTTTATTGTACCCATATTTAAGTTATATGATCATATCTCCCTTTGTGTAACACCAATTCCAGAACAGTTCAAGCAGTCCTGACTTCTTCGTTTTTTTTTTCCTGACTCCTGCCTGGTTATGATAACAACAAGCAGTATTTTCTGCTGACTTACAGGAAATAGCCACCATTATCTTTGTGTTATTCAGACAGGGATAAGAGTGTGGACATGAGTCTCCTGTGCTGAGAAGTCCTCTGGCAGGCTGTAGTCCAAGGCACCCTGGCTGGAGGGTCTGATCCAAAGCCTATTAAAAGTGCCATCCCGGGTCCAATTGCTTTCAGCCTGGCTTTGATCCAGGAACATGTCCTTCTTCTGAAAAGGAAATCAAATTTTGAAAACAAATAAGAAAAGGATGACAAATGGTTGTAGACTGTGCTAATTTCCATTTCATGGAAGTTCCATGGAAATCAATAGATCAAGTCCTAATCTCAATTGCAAACCTCCAAATCTCACATAGTTCTCCTGAACTTATCTGGGTTTAGAACAATGTGGCCTGATGATTTGGTTTAGTTTTTGTTTTACTGAATTGCAGCAGCATTTAACCCGAATTGATGTATCCTGCAAGATAAAACACAAAACCACTGCACAACGCAGACACATTTCTCTCGCAGAACTGTGTTTGAAAGAACTTAAGAACTCTGAACACTTTAAAGCTATTAAGTGGTCAGCTATCGAGTTAAATATGTCTCAATGCTGACACAAATCTCACAGGAATGCAATGGTCTATACCATAAATCCTGGGTAAAGCTTTCTCTCTGTTGTTCCGTGATGTGCATGCCCAGTACACGATTTCCTGCGACAAGCTAGGTAACATCTCACCCAGCCCCGTGTCACCAAACTGGAAGTTCTCTTCAGTAAGATTTTGCTGAAAACAATGTCACTTTCCAAAGAGTCTTCAATGGAAAATATTTTATTTTGCTATAAATGCCTCGAAGGAAGAATTTAAATTTAGTAGAATCTAATATAACATGTCATTTTATATTCTAGCATTCCACCAGGCAGAGGTAACGCAGTTCAGTGAAAGCACACTTTCCTTCCAACGTGCCACTGAGCTGAATCAGGGTGTACATTTTATATATTTTCTCTTCTTTTTGGTCTTTAAAAGAATTTTTCAATTTACAAGCTTTAATTTTTCATAAAGGTAACGACTTTTGCTTGGCAAATACAAGGCTGAATGAAATTTGCTGTGAGTGCATTCCTAACTGAGTCAGAAGCAATTGAATAGCTCAAGAAAATAGTTTTTTGGAGCTTTTGCTGTTTGGGCTAATTGCTGGGATTAGTCAAGATATATCAAGCCAAGATATATTGGCTTGATAATAATGTGTATTTTAGACATCTATAATTATTTCCACGCCTTGGTAGGTTAGCTGAGAGATTTGAACCCTATACACACCTGTGAGAACCTTGAATTTAAGATAACATTGAAAATCAGCCCCAGTCCCAGGTACAAGTATATCTGAATCAGATGTTTCCTATGTGTTTAGTCAAAACAAATCCCTGGGTCTGTACAAACGCAGACTAAGAGCAGTCTGGAGATAGGCCGTATATAAATACTTTATAGAGTGTTGTGTACACTAATTAATAAATACAATTTTCTAAGAGCTTTCTGAACCTTGAATAAACATTGCTTAAACGTATGCAAATTATTAATAGAAACTGTAATCTCTCTCTCTATTATTCTTACTTGGCCCTAACTATTTTGATACCAGAAGATTAGAAGAACAAAACAGGTTGGTTTTGCCAAATAGAAAAATTAAATGCTCCAAAGCACGGAAGAAATAATTTTAAGACTGAAGCAACATGCAAATCAAAGAATAACAAATCTTGGACTGCCCAAACCTTGTTGTTTAACTTCTAGTGGTAGAATCTGTGCTTCCCACTAGCTGTTAGATATCCTTGTGTGACTGCAGCGTTGTTTTGTGTATGTGAACCAACCCTGCAATATAAGGTGACAAACAAAAAAGATGGAAAAATATATAAAATGGAAAAAAAAAAGTCTACTTGCTACCTCAGGCTTTAAAACTCTTCTTACACACTTTGGCACGAAGTCTATTAAAGCGGAATATAGTGGAAATACAATATACAGCAATGAATGTCTCCAAACCAGCAATTTAGCGCTAAAGCTGAGGGCAGTTCTTATGCACCGACTTTTAATACCAAGACGATTTGTGGTCTCACAAAGTTCCTGCCTTGGGCAAGAATTGTGCTGTGCTCTAATAGGCCTAGTTTGTTGACTGTCAGAATAATGGAGAAATTGGTAGCAGAGGGCCCGAATGCTGTAAACAGCTGAGATAATTAGAAGGTCTGTCAGGAGGAGAATAAGGCTGGAGTAGTTTACACCCTGTCATGGGGTGGAAAGCGTGCATTCAGGAGCCTGTTGGATAACATGGGATGCATTGTCTTATGTCCTAGCAAGTTTGGTTGGACATGGGGAAAAAGTGCTTCTTGTCAACATGACTTCCTTTGCTGGTTTTCTCACTGCATGCTTTTAGGATTTTATGTTTATTCTTGATAAAATAATATGTCTGACTGCAGGCAAAATGCTGGCTTGTATTTTAAGCCATGCTGCGGGGTTAATAGGGAGCTCCAGGTTGAACAAGGAAGCAGAAGGTGGCTGAGGAAGCCATGGGGGCTGGAGGAAGGCCCTCATGTAATGCAGGTCCTAAAAGTACTGAATCCTGAGGATGTCACCTGAGTGTCTTGAAGAGGGTGATGCTAACAGAGGACGCTTCTATATTAGTGAAGAGCATTGCAGAAGTTGTGAACAGTGGAAGTCTGGTGCCTTAGCCAAGAAACTGGACAGTAGAAAGCCTAACAATCTAGAAATCACTGCCACTAAATCATTTCAAGGCAATGAAATGGGATGGAGTAAGCCAAAGTTTGTGGTGCTGAAGTGTGTTGCTGGTTTTTAGCTTAGGATCTGACTTCCAGAAGAATGAAGGGTAGCTTTCTCCTGCATAGCAAGAGTTTGGAAACTAGGAGGCAAGAAGGCAATCGCTTGAAACCACTGGTATTTCAGACATATGGAATTAGCATGAATATTCTGGAATCAATGAGGTTAAAAGTTACCATAGAATCTTAGAATGGCTTGGGTTGGAAGGGACCTTAAAGGCCAATCAATTCCAGCCCCTGCTGTGTGCTGGCTGCCACCCACCAGCTCAGGCTGCCCAGGTCTCCACCCAGCCTGGCCTTGGGCACCTCCAGGGATGGGGCATCCACAGCTCTCTGGGCAGCCTGTGCCAGTGTCTCGCCACTGTCTGAGTAAAAAATCTAATAATATTAAAAATATAACAATAAGTTTTGAGTTGCAGTGAAATAGGACGGGCCAGGCGGGTCAGTCATGTGGCCAGGAGTCCTTTGCCCTGCTCCTCGCTCTGCGTCAGCAGCAGTCACGCATTCACTGCCTCTGACACAGCGAAGGAAGCTGCCACCTTGCCAGAGCCTGGGGATGTCCAGGGCTCAGATGGTTTCAAGTCATCTTTTACATGTGCTGCCATTGCTTACACATCACCCACATCCCTCCTACCCCACTAAGTGGCTAAGATCAGTCCCGTACATCAGCTTTTACCCCTGCTCCCTCTGTCCTTCCAACCACCTGAAAAGCTGTTGCTTTAACAATTCGCTTGTCTTTTTGATGGGACCGGAGGAGTCTTTTTTAAGCTCCTGCAACAGCAGGCAGCAGACAGTGCATGATTGCACTGGGACTTCAGAGCAAACTGCAGCTTGCCGCTGGTGGCTGCGTGCCAGACGGCTCGGCCTGCGGAGAGCAGAGCCTTGCTGAGGCTGAGCGCTTAAAGGGAGCCCGTGGAAAGAGGGAACACATCTGAAAATTGAGGTGTACGGGGACAAGTGGTGTAAAAGGGCTAATTATCTTCCTATTCCCTCCGCATCGCCTATTAAAGACCACCAAAAATAGCATTTACTTAAGGACACGTTTTTTCATCTTTTTCCCCTCCCCGATAAGTTAAATGGATGTCCCTCCTGTCACTGGGTGAAGTGGAACCACTCGTGGAAGACGGAGCTGGCCAGAAGCCACCTCCTGACAGCAAGAGGCAGGTCTAAACAACAAGGTTTGGATCAGGATCTGAACTTCTCTCACATCCAAATGCACTTGGATCCAAGACGTTGGCTGACACCCATCTCCTCTACATCTACACTGTGATTATGTGTGAACGGCCCTATTGCTTCACACCACCCTCAGTGTAATCACTTCCATTTGGGCATCATGCTGCAAGAAAATCTGCTGTCATGATGGCTGACGTGCGATGCTCTGCTGGATGAAGATTCCCTCCTAGCCCTCACAAGACATCACTTTCCACCTGGAAACAGACTCATTGAGCTTTACTGATGACAACTTCTACATTTACGGCTCTCATTATTAAGTCAACTTTAACTCCAGGTTTAAATTGGAGATCCTTCCCCAAATGGGTGTCAGAGTACGATGCACTTGACAGCCTGTGTGTGCATGCAGTGAGCCTGATTCTGATGCTTCCTTCCCATCTGTTTCATGCCTGTGCAATGCCGTTAACTTCAGTGGAATTGTTTCTGATAGGGATTTGATGAATACCATATTTGCCTATGTATCACCCACAGATTATCTATAAAAACTGAGATTCATCAGCAGTGCGGTTTATACGCAGATGTAAGTAATGTGAAGGGAAGTTTGCTCTGGGGCCCCTCTTTCCCAGTAGCCCCATTGCCTCTCGTGCTTCTCCCATTTGCTTCATTTGCCCAAATATCCCTGTATCTCAGATTCCTCCCTACTTTGTGTTCTGCCCAACCCTGATCACCTCTGATTCCGGCTGGTTTGTGAGAACCCACCTGGGGATGTAGTTTCAAGTGCCACTGTTTTTAAAGGAACGCATTTTCAGAATTACTCAAAGTATGCAAAAAAACATAGTAACAGATATATAGTATTTTTTCTGTTTGCTGTTTGACAAATAGTAGCAAAAGAAATTGGTCCGGTCAGCCTGAAGGGAAATTTCAGTTTTCTGGCTGAAATTAAATCAGGGAAAAAAAAAAAAAAAAGTTGTGTTAGATTAAATGTTTCATTTAGTTGTCAGGTATTCTTTTTTTTTTTTTTCCTTAAACTTTTAAGATGTAATTAAGTTTGGCTAAATTTGTCTAAAAATGTCATTTTGAAGGAAAAAAAATGAATCAATTTATTTCAAGAATTTTAAAGTAAAATACAGTGACTTTTTCACTCCATGCCTCCCTATAAGCTATTCGCTGTTTAATGTACGTTCCATGAATATGTTTCTCAGGAAAAAAAAATGCCTTTAAAATCTATTCTTGATTAACACAAGGAAAGAGGTGAACAAGATCCTGCATATTTGAGCAATCATTTGCTCTCCTTTAAGGTGGGAAAAGTGAACAGAGGTGAAGGCCAATGAAATCCATAACAATTTTTGGCACTTAAGCTCTTTTTGGAAGTCACGTACACAGCTGTGATGAACTACAGATAATGTCATGTAGCTAACCCAAAGTCATCCAGCAAATCACTAGCAGAACCAGCAGTACGAGTACACTGCCTTTGATTCCTTGCATTATATAGGAATGACAATTATTGTTTTACACAAAAATGTCTATATACTCCATGACCAAAATTATCCTTTTCACTTTGTATTGTGATCTTTCCAATTTTTTTTTTTTTTAAATGAAGATTGCATGGAGCAATCATGGTTGGATGCCCTCTGTTGAACTTCTAACAAAAATGTGGTCTCATTTCTAAAGAAAAGTATCTGATAACTTTTGACCTCACATACACTTCAGCTACTGTCAGAAGAAAAATGCAGTAAATAGTGCTATGGGAAGAAAACAAAATGATTATCCTGCAACCAAGTAAGCAATTACAAAGGGCAAATTACTTGTACCCTCTGTAATTTTTTGCCATTAGATAATTAACATCAGAAGTATTAACGATCATTTTAACAAATTACCATATAATTATAATGCTTTTCTTCATTTAGTCATACATTCTGTACAAATCCTTCTAAGATTTGTATATTAATTGAAAATGCATTATTTATTGGCTGAGCTGAGTAACAACCCACGCTGGTAACCAAACCTATTAAACAAATGCTGGCCCGATGGTAACTAGCTGTCAATCCGTGGTTACCAGAGCAATTCTTACTGGATGCGAGTGGCACTGGCCAAACTCAAATTAAGGATCAAATGAAAAACTGTAATAGGTCACAATACTCACTGGGATCACAGACCCAGAAACGTCACATCTCCAACTTGTGTTAACTTCATCCGGAATGAAAGCTAAGAGTGGAACAAAGGCACTCATGAGTTTACAGGGCCAGCACATGCTGGTGGCAATGCTGCTTCTTAGATTAATTAATTTCATAACATTTCCATAATACAGTTTTACTTAGTGTACTTTTCATAATCTAATTTTAGTTGAATTGCCTTGCACAATCTGCTCAAAATGTGTTTACGATTCAGAATTGTTAGAGTCCCCTTTTCATTTTGTGCTTTGCTGCCTTTATAAAATCTGCCTAAATTGGTGAAATAAATTAGGGGAATGCTGCCAAAAACATTTTTTGTACTATCCTAACACTCAAACTAATTCACTTGGGCCAGGTTTGCTGCACTTCCCATGAATCCTCTCCCAGCGGTACATGGACAGGAGGGTGGGTGGAAGAGCGAACTTCAGGGGAACGCTGCAGATTTTTCTGTGGGAAGAGATTTTTGGATGGGGGGTTGGAAAGCTCATTCCAAATTACCCATTTCCAATTTGGGAACAGATATGGCCCATGTGACCTAAGCATCTTGTCAAGACAGCTTGAATTTGAAATTGTGAATATGCATGTGGATGAGCTACAGACCCAAAATGATTCACACAGCGGTACGGCAGAGCTTTCTGAATAGATTGAAATCCACCCTTGGGCAAAAGGCTGGGAGAAAGCTCTCAGAACTTTGCTCACATGAGATATAGAATCATAGAACGATTCTGGGATTCGATATGGTCCTACGGCCTCACTATAGCCACCGGGGAGAGGATCAGCTGTACACACAACTTACACATTTCAAAAATTCCAAGATTATCTTCCAGCAATTTGTGAAGGGGGAAATAGTTTGGAAGAAATTATTCATTACAGAGCTACTCAGCTTTGGCAACAAATGCTCAGGTTAAGGGAGAAGCTTCCTAGCTGTAGTGATGTGTTACGGCCCTTTCCAAATCTACAGGTGTTACCTTTGTGACCAGCTGATAATGTGATCTTGATAATACTGAGATAGATCTGAAGTCATGTAATTTTAAAAAAATGTGGGGACTGGCTATCTGATTAGTTGAATTGAAGACTTAAACCTCACCTCTTCTTACATTTGTTAATATGTTGAGGATCTGAAGGATGGAGCTCAGGGCTCAGGATGGAGCTCAGGATGAAGACTGAGGATTGAAATCCATGACCCGCTGAGATCTGAGGCTCAGTTTACACTTTCCAGGCAGTGTAGGACTGAAATTCAGATATCACTGGCCATTCAATTTCACAAATATTGAACTTCTTTAATTTATAAAATCTTTTTTTTTCCTGTTGCTGCCATTTTCAGCTGCATGAACAGTTATGATGACACCCTACAAAGTTGCCATTATGTTGGTGATATTAGTATTAATCACACGTTGCTAGATACTGTAATTGAATAGTTTTTACACAGATGATATTAACTGATAAAATATGGCATCCTCATGAGAAAACATTACCTTGAAATATTAGTGTTATAATATGTTAATTTCTATGGAGGATACGACTACAGATATATGAGGAGATGTAAATTTCCCAGCACTTCTGCTGACAATTTCCATGTCAACATAATTCTTAGGAATCCGTACTCACTATTTTGTGATGACTTATATGATGATGTATAACAACTTAAGGGGGCTTTAAAATGTAGTATTTTGACTAATGCAGTTTAGTAAATAGCACGCAAGACTGCTTCTTCCTTTTGATTCTGGGAAAGCTGATGCCAGCCCTTGATGCCACCAGGAAGTTCCCAAATGCCTGAGGTGCTCAGGATGCTCTGAGTGCATTGCTGCTGTGCATTAACAGTGAGAAAGAAAATTCTGGGGTAGGCAGCAAGCTCCTTACCTAAGTATTACAAATTGAGGCTAATACTGAGGGGGAAAAAAAAAAAAGAATAAAGAAGAAAAGGAAAGGCGGTTAAATGGGAAGTTCTGCATGTCTTGCAAAGCTGATGGAAACTGAACTTCAGGTTGAAATTCATGACAAGAAAGGCACAGTCCAGACAGTTTAACCCATCTGTAGACTCTTAATTCTGTTCTATCTTATGTTTTCCTTATGCTGCAGAGGAATCCCAGACAAAATTTGGATCTGATTGTGTGTTTATTAGCGTGTACTGAAGTGAACTGTGTCAGGGCTCACGCTAACCCTAGTCTCTGGAGACAAAAACAAGGTCCACAGCACACTGCCTCATTTCCTATTGCCCACAAATTGTTTATACCAACACCACCGCTGGCCTTGCTGGCTTCTGATTTGTGCTGCTGCTCTTTGTGGTTTCCTTGGGAAAAAACCTGGAGTAAGAAGACAAAATCTGAGCCTGAAAGGACTGCGGGCCATCCTGAAGACAGGGGAGGTGGCAGCAATTGGAGGGAGCTCTGCAGCCAGAAACAGGCAGCTAACCTGGCCCTCTCTCCTGGGCTAATCTGAATTAATTGGTGCTATTTGTGCCTTTGATACCCAAATGCAGACCCTGGGGGTGGGAGTTCTCATGAAACAAGTGGCCACTTGGGAGAGCTGTCCCAGGTCCAATCATGTCATGGGCTCATTCGTCTCCCACAGTAATTCACTACTCACTTCACTCACTTTAAATGTAAAACAGCTGCTGCTGCTTAGCCCTCTTTCAAGGTACCCACCAGCCGCTTTAAACCAACCCTGAATGGGTCCCATCCCATAATAGTCTCCCACACAGTGGTCATTTGGAAACAATTAACCCTTGATTCAAGATCCTCTTAAAGAATCCTTTTGCAAGACCTCCTCTTCTCTCTTGCGTTGTTGCCTCTCCCCTTGGATGAGAACAGCTTTGTTTTTCAGGGGCAATCACTGTGCATGCAGGGCCTGGGGGGCACTGAGCTGCCGGGTTATTGTATGGATTTTGCCCTCCGCTTGTCCATCCTCACCAAAGAAGCTCAAAGCTGCCAAATCAAACAAGAGTGGTGCTGTGTCAAAAAAAAAGATCGTTTCCTCTCCCTGCAGTACCTGGGGGTCTTGTTCACTTCACACGTGTTTAGCACCACTGCTACTCCTCGCTTTGCTCGGTCTCCGGTGATGGGATGAACTGGAGATTAATCTGTTTTAAAGAGAAGCATCTGGCTTTGAGCTAATAAAATATCAATTTGTAACAGGGAGGAAAAGGCTCAGCAAGAGGTCTGCACGCTCAGAGCTTTGAGACCCAATCTGACTCAGGAGTTTAATGCCACTTGTGAATTTTAGCCTGTGCTTCCAGTGCTTCAAAACCTTTTTTCCACGTGGTGGTCTCAACTTTCTCCAAAGTGCTGAGGTTTCGAACCGGTGGCTTTTTCCATCGAGTATCACCCAGCTGCGAATCCTGCAGGACCCCCCACCCTCCCCTTCCCCTCACGGCTCCGTGGCCAGATGTGGTGGCTCCTTGCTGGGATGCTGAACTGGCAGCACCCTTGATCCAGGCAGACAGACGCTCCGTAGCCAACTTCTGGAAAGCCTCCCCCCGCGCTGGACGGCTCTGACACAAACCAGCTGAAGACATTGCAATGCCAGAAAGTGTTGCAGCTGGACTGCCTGACAGATTGGCAGCATGCACGCTGATTTGGGGACCGTATTTGGGGGCCTGCAAAGTACTCACTGTCCAGGCACCGAGCCACTAATCACAGTTTACATTAGGCAATCAGATACTTTTCCACTACTGAATGATCTGCTCTTTTTTTTCCTCTTCCTTTTTTTTTCTTTTTCTTTTTTTTTTTCCACCTTATGGGACCCTGTGTATATATACATTACCTCTGTGCTTCGCATCTGAGCCATACTTTAAGACATATCCAATGCACAGCTCAGGCAGTAACAGAGTGCCCAAATCACTTCTGCTCTGTTTCCTCCTCCCCACTCCCCAGCCCAACGTCTGCCTGCTTCTGTGCTGAGCTGCTCAGTCAACTTAACCTGTGGGCTTATCTACATATGGACAAATCCATGTACAAAATGTTTTATGGCACTCTATAGGAGTGGGGGAGTCCGTCAGCCTATAGAACCCAATGAGAGGGTTTAAATACAACTCCAGGGATCAGATATTCATTGAAAACAATAGATTTTAGAGTGATTTCTCTAGCATGCTGCCCTTAATCACTTTTACAAAGGAGTGTTTCATTAGGAATGAATCTATGTCAGCCCCATATGTCAGCTCTGATTTCTGCATTGGCCCAGCCACGATGCTGTAGATATATGTTCGTGTAAGATAAGTGTGCCATGGCTGGCTGGCTAATGAATATGGCCCCATTTACAATAAGGAGGGCTCAGCCCTGGCTACAACCCAGAGCTTCTATTCCAGAAAAAATGCTGACATTTCGGAAAACCTGGGTCTCTGTCAGAACGAATAGCTGAAATTTTGATATTTTCCAAGCCAAAAAAGGTGCTCTGAAAAATGTGTGCTGTATTAAAACATTAAATAACAGTTAGGTGCCAATTTAAGAAAAATATATAAACACAGAACATGAAAATCCAAATTTTAATGTAAACATTGAACTGAAATTAACAGAAATGTTTTGATGTTGGCGAAACGAGATATCATAACTTCTTCTCACCAATGTTTTTCTGCTGCAGCTGATCTACTCCTATGAAAACATTTTGATTTTAATGAATCTGTATGTTTTCCACTGCATAATTATTTTGTCAAAAAAAGGAAAACAAATTGCACCGTGTAAGAAGGCCCCAGACTTGTCCCACTGAAGAGAGTGTTGGGCAATTGACCTCAGTGATCTCCACCTTTGCTTGCACAGGGTCAGCCCCTGAGGTTCAAGCAGAGCAGGAAGGATTCTTTAATGCTTTAACAAATGTTAAACTGTACTTTTGGGGTTAATATTGTGGTCTTTGCTATTCCTGCCGGTCCTCACAACTAAATAGATCTTTGCCAATTATAGCTCAATTTCTCCAGGTGAAAAATGGGAATGCTGCTGTTTGCTCACTTTTCTTAAGATCTCTGCCTAGGTAAAGCACTTGTAAGCACCAATTAACCTTGTTACTCAATTCCTGTGCGTAAACTCAGGGCTGATGGGAAGAAATGGGCGCACATAATGTTGTGCAGGTAGAAAATGGGTCTGTTTCAGGCCCATACTACAGCTTCATGGTTCCTAGGGCAGAGCTGAAGCTTGCAGGACTGTTTATTTCCTTCCCTGGAGAACCCAGGGTGTGACAGACACCAAACCACCCCGATGACAAACTGTGAGCTTTGTGAGAGGAGATGGACATTTATTAGGCAAATATAGTGAATAACTCCAGCAAGGCAGCACGTGTGTGCACACACACTGCAGAGCAGAGTGTGAACAGAGTGGACTTGCAAAGAGTATTACGCATTCAGGCAACTTGGATGTGCCACTAATAAAATTAAATGTGGAACATAAATGTTTTAATTTTAGTGCAAATGCTCCAAGCAATACCCCCTCCTGCACCTTTCTTTCCCACCCCCAGTCTGGACTAATCCATTTAGAGACAAATTTACATTTTATTTCTCTAAACCCTATTAGCATTAATAGAAAGGTCAGCACTAAAAAGGCAGCTTCAGAAGCTAATGTGGCAGTGTGCTGTGCTCTGCGACCAGATGAGGGCACGTGGGTCTCTCACCCACTGAGTCTGACAAGAATTTGTAATTTAAGAGGAAAGTCCCCTCTCCAGACATCCCCATGGCTCATGGAGATGATCTGGACACCAAACAGGGCTTTTTTTCTTGAAAAAGAAAGAGGAAAAAGGGGAAGAAATCTCCTTGTGAAAAGCTCTTGATGCTGTGGAAAAACTGTGGACAACATTCAATGGCTTTTAGAGAAAAAAAATACTAACAACCCAAACCATTCTGTTTGGAAGTGGTTTGGCTCCAACAGTGCCTTGGGTGTCCCTATTTGCTAAATTAGCTGGGGTGCAAATAGGAGTTTCGGCACCTCTCGGCCCACTGCTGGCTTCTGGCAGAGCTGGAAATCTCCTCTAGGAGCATCCCCACTGCTGAGTGATGATTGCAGAGCCGTGAAGAGAAAATTCTTCTGGTTTCAGAAGTGCAAAATGTTTGTACGAGAAGTGTATGAACTTGGTGTAGTTTGTGGTTTGGTTCCAAAACAGAACCCTGTCCTGGGAAAAGCTTAATAACCCGGAGTAATCCCATCGAATGTACTGGGCCTTCTTATGTGTATAAAATTACTTACGTGCTAATTTTTCAGAGGATCGGAGCCAAGGATCTTGACCATGCATGCTGGACATCTAATTGACTCATGGCTTTGTGTCTAAATCATGTGAATTTCATCTCGAGTTTCAAACAGATGTTTGGTCTGAAATCCGAAGTCTTAAAAAGGAATGAAGTCAGCTTCATCTCCTGGATCAAGATCCTGTGAAATTCCTATTTTTGTATAATCGCAAAGCAGACGCCGAGGGAAAGCTGAATGCTCCAAATGAACATCATTCCTCCAGGCAAACTGCATCACACATTGCACTGATTGTTTCTGCTCATACATTGTGGGGTCCTACTACTTCTCCTGCTACTACTCCTACTAATATTACTATAATCTAACTCTAAAAAGACAAAAAAAAAAAAAACACCCCAAAACTCAAAAAAAAAAAAAAAAAAAAACAACCCCCCAAAAAAAAAAACAC
>WBMW01002035.1:243537-282886 GCA_013396635.1 Penelope pileata
AAAAAAACCAAAAAAAAAAAAAAAAAAAAAAACCCCCCAAAAACAAAAAAAAAAAAAAAAAAAAACCACCACCCAAAAAACAAAACCCAAAGAAGCTCTTAAGGCACTTTGAGCAGAGCTGTCTAATTCAAGGATAAACCGATAGAGCAGGTGGACGTGCCAAATGTCATTAAATTGCCAGAGCCCAGCCTTGAGGAACACAAAGGTGAGAAGTATATTCCCCACCAAATGACCCCTGACCGGGAGCTCCCTGCTACCAGTCCCCCTCGCTTTTAAATTAAACCAGTAAGCCTACTTGAGTGTCTAGCTTGAGTGTTTCATTTGATTCCACTCCAGGGGAAACACAGCCTCTCAATTAAGCCTTTAGAGTTTCACATGTGAACCACGGCATGGAGGTTTCTGAAGCTCATGTGGAGAACTGAGGCAGGAGATCTGAGTTTGATTGCTGCCTCCGCTACACAGCATGGTTCAATTGTTTCACCCCGTGCCTCAGTTTCCTTCTCTCGTAAATGTGCATGACGCTTTTAAAAATTCCAGGTGGAAATATGTGGAGTGTCTCTTGTTTGTACATTCCTCCGGTTTTTCTGTATCTCCTTGCCTTCTCAGGACTGTATTAATGATCTTCACTTGACTCCCTTTTCAATCTGCTCAAACCGAAACTCATAAATAAAGAATCGATAGGAAAGCCCAGATGTTTCTCCATAGGTGAGGGCTGAAGGAATGCCATAGCTTTCATACCATCACATAGGCAGACATTTGGAAGATTAGGGACTGCTGAATGCATCGCTGTGGATCAGCACAAAGTTATTTGCAGTTGTTTCTGTAATCGCGTTGCTTAGGGAGAAAATTCACAGTGTGTCTTGCTGCCTGCCCGCCTCCTGAACACGCCCCCTGCCACCTGTGTGCAGGGCTGGGCTAGTGTTAATGCCCTGTGCCGTGCTAGAAGCTGTATAAATTAATTGACTTGCTAAACACCTGCTCTCTGTTTGNGAAACATATTACCTTTGGAGATTCCGGTTAGTTGCTGTTTTCCTTTGGGCAGGCTACAGGAAGGCGGCTGTCTTATGGATGTTTTTGCTCCTTGTTTTTTCTGAAGCTAATTGAGCCCAAGTCTCCAGTAGTGAGGTACCTGACTGCTTGGTTTATTGACTGTATCATCACAGTACGGGCCAAGTCTTCTGCTTGTATAGATCTGTTTAGCTCTACAGAAGCCAATGGAACCACAATAAACGTAGAAACTCTGGGTTGTGAATGTGTCCCCTAATGCTCGCTACAGTTTTCCAAGTCTGGCCCAGCTTCACTAAATGCAAAAGTAGGAATGAGAGGATTTTTGGACACCAGTTTATTAGCTGATGGTTAAAATCCTGCTTCGGAATTTGGAGGGGAGATCCCCACATTTTCAAGGTCAGGATGTATGGAAGTGTCTAGAGGACTTCTTTCTGACAGAAGTATGGGTTGCTCTTCATTATAACAGAGGCACATAGATGTGCTTTTACATCTAATTTAGATCAGATGGAGAGGGGGGAAGGAGCAGCCCTCAACGGTTAATTCCAGACAAGGTGATTTTTGATTCACTAAACCCAAACATATATATTTTAGTTTAATAGTGACCTACCCTTTGTAAACATGTGTACGAGAGACTGTGGGTCCCCCCGATGACATCTGTGTGGGGATAATGTGGCACTAGAGAAATAAATAAAACCAGACACGCAGCAGTGTGGAAAACATCAAATTAAAACTCCTTAAAGAAATCTCTCACCTCCCATTTGCTAAATCACTTATTCTGTAAATGTCTTTGCTGTTGGTGCTACCACATATAATGTGATCAATAGCATTATTCTCTAGTGTTTCCCCAATTGACTGGTTGAAGAAGATGCCGGGTAGGATAGAAAGGGGGTGGGATGTGGAATGAGGGGGCTGGGAGGAGGAAACTGTACTTGATCCTTATGGAAGTCAGTTAAAATTAATTGGAAAAAGCTTTTAAAGACCTAAGATGAAGACCAAATGTATCTCAGACCTGCGGCCTCATCCCCGACACTGAATGCGAAGGTCATTGCAAAGCTGTAGATTTATGCGGAAGGCTTGGGTGATGGAAAATGAGACAAAAGCATTTGGATTTTATTATTCCATTTACTCTGACCCTGGGCCATAAAGGGTTTGGAGAGCCTGTTTTATGTATTCAGCTGGTTGCCACACTGACAAGCATTTGGAGCCACTTAAATAAACCACCCCAACCCACAGCTGCAACAACACCATATCAAATACAGGTTAGAGTTGAAATGTAGAGCCAGCAGCACAGCGTCTCCAGCAGGTGCATGCAGAGTGTTTTTTAACCCTCTTGGTTTTGGAATAGTTCCCTTATTTATCTATTGGCTTTGATTTAAAGACCATTTAATCACTGGTATATTTTCCACGTTAAAGTGTGCGCACATACTCATCGACGCATGTCCCAGCCGAGCATGCCACTTTTTTCTGCTTCTCCCATTTCCTGATTTTTCTGCTGATTAATGCAAAGATTGAAAATCTCATGGTTTGGGCCAAAGACGGGCAATTCTGTCCTGCTGGCCCCTTCCCCAGGCTGCCCTGTGCACCCACTGAATCTCTCACAGTCCTGGCAGGCACTACTGCTTTGGAGCAAGGGGAGACGGGAAGGAGGAATGTATCGAGGAGGAGAAGTGGGAGTAAGAGTTCTGCTTAGAAATGAGGGAAAATAGAGCATGTGTTTGGACTGATGACAGCAAAACTAGGTATCCAGGCGTGCTGGGAAAAAGGCAGACAGTCAACCACACATCCACTTGCTCAGAAATCAGTGGGAAACCTAATATCAAGTTTCTTAATGTGTCTTGCATGCCGTATGTTTAATGTGCTGGGTTGTGTGGACACGTTTAGACTCTCTGATGGGCTAGAGGATGTGTATGAAGGTGAAGAGTTAAGATTAAGTAATCCACAGACATTTGGATTTTCTAAAGAATTCTTTTTCACCCTGCCTGCCCCTCTTTTGTTACAATTTTCCATTAATTTTGTGTGATTGCTCGTACTCTTGCTTTCTAATGGCAATATCACCACTGTGGATGCAAGTTCTGGTGCAAACTGCTACTTTTATTCGCACAAGCCAAGTTGCTCATTTATTAGATTTAAGGAAAGCAATTCACCTCTAAATAGGGATCACAACTGTTCAGGGCAAAGCATTTAATAGCAAAGAGAGTTTAAAAAAATGGCAAAAGAGTATGTCAAATACATTTGAGTAACAAAGCAATTCCAATCTCCTCTCAATATCCCACTAGCTGGAGAAGGAGGCTAATTTATGTGCTGTGAATTTTGCACTCAGCCCTCTTCCTAGAGGCTATTCTTTCAGAAGAGAGTTGAAACACGTGAGGCTGAGATGAAATGTTGGAAGACATTGCATTGCACTATTCTGTATTTTCTAATTCTGTCTAGATAAGCAGAAGAAAATTGCTTGTAGGACTTTTATTTGCAAATTTCACTTTTTTTTTATAGTTTATTTTCCTTCATAGCACATTTCTGTAAGGATCAAACCAAATTCTTTTTACCAGTACTTCTTGTAATGCAGTATTAGGAGTACTACAACAGAAGCTGGAGCAGCTAATGCACCTTGCAGTCTTTTAATTTATTCTTATTTTGTGGTACTCATACTTAATTTTGGATGCATTGTCTTATCTACATAATAATCTAGAATAAAATAGAACCTGATAAAGTTTAACAAAGTTCAAGGGCTCTTTTTTCAATTAAGCACCTCTCATGAGAGTGAAAGGACAATGATATAATTTCTCACATTCATAAAGAAAGAGGATGCTGTCAGCCCTATTTTAGCCTTGAAGATACTTTCCACAATAACAAGCAGTCCCAATTGGAATTACCAGCCCAGCTCTCTTGCATTTGAAGGGATCACTAGTCCGAAACTTTGCTTGGTTAAACCAACAGAGATCCTTAAGAGCCTGAAACCTGCCTTCTTTTAGTGCTTGTGGCATGGACACAGAAGGTGAGGATGTTCCTACATGGCTCTTGGCTATCTGTATCACAGCTGCCTACATATGAGGTGGTCACCCTTCAGCGAGCAGCAGCAGGGCACCAGGTCTCATCCTGAAGCAGATGAGCTGTGCACGAGAAATGCCCTTGCTCTCCTTGCAGCTGAGTACAAGCACAGTGAGATCAGATGGAGACATCTACCTTAAAGACATGCACAGTTACATGAGACAAATCCCAACTGTGGTCACCTTTATCTGCTCTTTGCCATGGCAAAGTCCTGGTTGCTCTGCCTAGAGCAGGCAACAGTTTTGTCTCTTGATTTCTGAAATGCTCTCATTTAATTAATGTCACTGGGCTCAGCTTAGAAATATGTGAGTGAAATATAATTGTGTGGGCTAAGAAGAGAGTCGAAGGAGATGAACTGAAGGGCTACCCTGGCCTTAGATGCAAAGAAACTGAACCTGAGCCAAACACCATGCGTAGCTGTTAGCTGTAACATAATCTGAATGAACTCTTGATCCAAACAGTGGAAGGGAGTCCAAAACCCAGGGTTCAGCTTTTTATTCAGTAATTATTGATGTAGTTTCAATATTCCTGCAACTGGAAATGAATTGAAAACAATTCTTATTTACTTATACATGATAATGAATCTTCTTGGACTGGGAGTACCTGATATGTTAAGAATCCCTGGGGATATTCCTTTGTGCTTTACAGATATTTAAGATCAGAACTGGGTGGAAACTGGAGTTTTTTACATACATATATTTTTAAATGTTTACTGCAAAATGATCTGACAATCAAAAAGATACAATCTTCAGCAAAACCCACTTCAAACCAAATCATGATTGGATTTGAAGCTTTCTCACTGAAATATTGAAAACTTTCTATTTAAAGCAAGTAGCTGCTGCCTAAGAATGTGCAAATCTAGTCTTCAATGAGATAATGTTGTCTACATTTATATAATGGTTGGGACAATTTACCAAATCCAATAATTACATAGACAGACCTGTGATACCAGCAGCTAGAGAAAGAGAACTGGAAAAGCTTCACTTCTTCTTTGGTTGTTGAAACTTGAAATCTTCCATAAGACCCTTACACGGTCCAAAGTAAAGAACGATTAGGTCGGGCAAAATGATAAGCAAATGTGGCTGGCTTCCAGCATCCATGATTTGTTCCTTTCTGTCTAGCCTAATCCCCTTTCGGGTGCACTGGTAGGGAAAAAGTTGCTACATAACAAAACTGGCAATCCCATACTGTGTGCCTTCTGCCAAATATTGCAGAGTGTAAGTGTGATACCCATGATGGTCACAGAAGCAGGAGGAGTGAGCAATTGTCCAGCAATTGTCATATTCTTCTCTGGAAAACTGGGATCGTTTTGCTCATATGAGTGCTGTTTGTCCAGTGTTATGTGAGTCATGAGGCAAAACAGCACAAGGACATGGTATTATCCTGTTTCATACAAAAGAAAAAGAAAAAAGAATATAATAACCACATGTATAGTGATTCCTGCTGATCAGTGACTTTCACTGAAATTGGGACAGTTGCGTTTTAATTGACTTTTTCCCCTACAGCATTGCATTGGGAAATCAACTCTGATATACTTGTAGCAAGGTGGAAAACAGTTGAACTCTTGTCAGATTTCTGTGGAGATCAGATGGTATTTATTTGCTGTGGTGCTCTCTTGGGCTAGATTCAAACTCAGGTTCTGCAGATTACAGGGAAAATCTTTGGAGCCTCAGATGGATTTTACGCTGACTAAATTTAGAAATATTAGCAATTAAACCTGAAGCTGGGTTCCTTTTTCTTGGCATTCCTATGAAATTTTGCATTAAGGAGTGAACAGGGTGAAAATAAGAGCTGGTGGACTAAGGAGAAGGATAAAAGATTCATGAATATTTCTGCTAATAAAAAGTGCTGAGCTTGGCCTATTTGATTCATGGGGTCATACTATGCATTATTTTTGAGTATTCAGATGACCTTCAGGAATTTGTAAAGCTTTCATAAAAGTGGACAATTCCTTGATAATTTAACCCAAGGTATGCTTTTAAAGAGCACCTATCATGTTCAGACACAACTTAATTCTAATTCTAGAGAAAGGACTGTTTCTTGCAATATTAAAAATATAGGCTATATTAACATACTAGATACATTTTTTTGTTGTTCTCTCCAAAGAGAAAGATCAGCCATTGCATTTGTTTGGATGATATTCACTATTTATTATCCATTGTTTATTAAAAAATTAGTTGTAGACATCTGAGAAGGCAGAAGTAAAACCATGGGGCTGGGTAGGCAGCCACATCACTCACTCAAGCAATAGCCACAGCCAAGATGGTTTTGAATGCCCCATCACCTGCATATTATTTCTGCCAAGTTTTCATGAATATTTCTGAATAACAAAAGCTTTACTAGAAAATCAGACAGTTTTCAAGCTGTTGTGCAGTGAAAATAAAAAGGGAAAAAAATTGTCACAAATATTACTCAGAAAACAAAACAAAACAAAACAAAAGACAAGGAAGGGGAAATCCCGGCCCAGTTGCTTGTTGTGTAACTTTATGAAATACTTTTGCTGTTTACAAGTCCTCTGGCAAATGCAGGCTCTGAACAAAACCCAGCCCTGTCAAGCAAACTGCTTCCTAGCTGCAAGCATGGCGACCATTCCTGCAAACAAAGGGGGAAGAAAATATGTAAATTTAAACAAATTCACAGTTCTTTTTCTTCAGAAAAAAAGCTTTCATGTTATTTGAAATAGCCAGACTGCTAGAGTAATGTTCTTACATATAAATGGAAATCCTTTTTGATATTTACACTACTGATTTCTGCACTTTCTTTAATCTCTGCTTTCAAATTAATAGACAATAACATCAGATTCCTTCCTTGGCTCACTCAGCACTTGTGCATATTTACCCAAGTGTCTAGAGTGGAGATTGTACACATATCTCTAATCCACCTGCCTATGTTAGTTAAAAGCCCAGATAAAATCAGCAGCACTTAAATCTTAACCTTTTAAGTCTGAATGTTTTTAAAGTCTGGGCTCATGGCAACTCCACCGAAGTAGGGGGGAGAGGTGGAAGTTGAATGTAAAACATTTCACAGCTTGAACTATTGTTTCTTTCCAGGGCAAACTGAGCTCAGGAGTCCCACAAGAGTGTTGCTCTGAGAACACTAGTGGTGCTGACCAGCTCGTAAAGCTCGTGGCCGTGTTGAGTGCTCCTAGCCTCCTACAGTCAACTTCATTTTCCATCCTGTCGATATACTGCTCCCGAAAAGCCTAGCAAGCAACAGAGAAGCAGGGAAGTGTGAGCTGTGATATCTGGCACTCTCCTTCCCGGTCTTTGCCTTTTGTTTCGGTGTTTGGCTCCGGACCCTGTAGAGGCCACTGAGTGATTTAACACCTGGATGGCCCCAGGACAGCGGAGCTGCTCTAACAGCTTGTTGTGTTCCCTTCTCCTTAAATAGTGTCAGGTCTCTTCTTGGCTTCCCTCAGGAGCTGGGCCTGGGTGAACAGATGCACCTATTCCTTGGAGAATGAATAGTTTGTTTATGTAGAGGAGATGAATGGGGCAGTAAGGCCATCTAGGTCAGTTATTTAGCATGAAAAAAGCCATCAGGATGGCCCCGAGGTATTGCCCAAGGAAATGTGGAGCAGCCAAGCACAAAGGTGTACACACATCCTCCTCCTCCAGCCCTCCTCAGGGGAGCACTTTAATTAGGAAGGAGGGCAAATGAGCAGGAGGCCCTGTGTGGAGGCATGGGGACAGGCGGAGACATGGGTGTCCACTGGGCATCGCCTCCACTCCTGACACCTCGCCCCGCATCCCCTGCCCGGGGCCCAAGCATTAAGGATTATTTTTTTTTGTTGCTTTTTGTTGTTTACTCCCCAGCTGACACTGAGGGAAAGCGCTAGCTGGGAACAAGGATGGGGAAAGTATGTATGCATCTTTCTTTTTGCCAGTCTCTTTTTCTCTCAATCTACCCTCAACAAGGGTGCCTATAGAATATAGCATAATGCTGCATTGTTGGGTGAGGGATTTAATTTCGCTCCATCACAAGCTACCATCGGAGCCCCTGTCATTGCAATTGGTCACACTTTTTTGTGCGCTATATCTCACTGAAGTCACATCTCCTCCTCGGCCCGTTGCATAATCTCCTAGTCTGGAACAAAGCTCTCCAACATAATGAAGGAGGTGAAATCAGGAAAGGGAAAGTCAACGGTGACTGTTATCACTATAGAACTCTCTCCCACTGGCTCCACAGGTTCAGTCACACCACGCAAAGCAGAGTAAGAAGGACATGCTGTGTGTGTGTGTTTTTTTCTCTCTTTTTTTTAAGCCAGTTTATTGAACATACAGGCAGCACCATTGGCTGCTGCGATATGTAATCCTATTCCCTCCTGCAGACCACCAGCCATAAAGAGCCTGCGGGATATCCCACTGGCCCACCAGGGAGTTGAGAGCCTCCAAAATAGATATCACAGGGAAAGGAGTGGGGAAATCAGTTTGCTTTAAAGGAGGAGATTGACTCACGTCTCAGCCTAAACCCACAGTAATGCTGCGCTTAGGGAAAATACCCTACAGTCAGAATAATACAGTCAGAAAGAAGATAGAATGGGCACACTTTGAAGGAAAAAGGAACATATGCCAAAATAAGCAGGATTTTGTTTTTCTGTAGAAGAGAGGTCAAGGACTCTGTTATGTGTAGAAGGTTGAATCTCAAAATGTGATGACTGCTTAAAGTTTAGGGAGAATCATATGATAATCCATGAGGCTGCCCATGTGCTTGGGGCTGCACACCTTGCTGCTGCCATGGCTTCAGCTTCTTCCCTGCGTTGCTCCTGGGGCACTACAGCATTGTCTTAATGTTCTCATCTGATCAGAAAATTTGAAACTGAGATTTATTTGAGATTCCCTTACCGTGGCATCAGCAAAAAGGGCACGTTGATCCTGAAAATGAATCATACAGTAGAGAAATCTTCTTCCTAAGGTCCTGTGTGAATCGTGTTCTTTCTGTCCTGTGGGAGGGGAGGGATAGATAGCTAATAGCTGAGATAGATAGCTAATTCACAGGGCAATATTATTTTTGTTCTTCCTTCATGTTGTTGCCACTCTACCTGCTCAGATCTTGTGAAAAAGTCTGTGTGCTCTTCCTCTGGGGCTGATTTATCGATGTGGGCTCCCAGGTTTGAATTCTCTGGGAAAACACTTTACCAGGCTGGAGTTCACAGGCAAAACACACGGATTTGCAGTCACAGCTTACCAGATCTGGCAGCAGGATTCTTTAGAAAATGTGTTTGGAAGGTTTCTTAAGAAATGTAAATAATGTCCTCTATGAGGAATTTCAAGTTCTTTAAGAGAAAGAAAAGAAAAGAAAAATCTGAAACATTAAATGTTTGTGGCCTTGGGTGAACTCTTATATTCTGATTTCTGCTAAAGGCTCATTTCTTTTTCAATAGAAAAATTGCATTTCAGCTGAAACTGCACCAAAATGTCTCCAATTTTTGGTCAGTTCTGAGCACCACCCTTTCACATTAAATAAAGAGAAAGTATAAGGTATTCACAAGACATGTATCAATTTGACATCAGTGTAACATTTCTTAAGTGGCTCATTCAGGAGTGAAGCCCATGACTAACAGGCAAATGGCAGTGAGATACAAGGAAAGATGGTTTTACAAAGGGGAGCAATAAGAAAGGAAAATGTTACACTGTTTCCACCGTGTGTTTTATAAGGAAGATCAGGGTAACAATGAGTCACTATGGAAAGGATTTATTGGGCTACGGAGCTAAAAGTCTGTAAAGATTAAAATTCTAATGGGGTTTGGATGTGGAATTGTTTCTGAGTTTAGTTTTATCCAGCGCACTGTCCAAGTTATTAATCCCCTTGTGTGCTCTAAGCTGGGTAACTCGTTGTCGATATGCTCCCTGGGCCAATTTCAGGCATGCCGGCCCACAGGCGGGTGTAATATTTCTTCAGGCGATTCACTGGGTGGTCTTGTCTTGTCTTGTGAAGAGTGAGAAGCAGATAGCAGGAGACTTTCAAGATTGCTGTTGCAGGCATCAGTCTTTGAGTGGAAAATAATCCACCTGGAAGGACACTGCCTTTGCAAAGAGGGGCGGCCAGCGCTGCGATGGGGAGATAAGTTCTGCTCGGAGATGTTTGCAGCAAAAGGGCAATTTGTCAGTGGGAGGCAAGGCTGGCGATCGGTGCTCTCTGGTGTCTGTTAGCATCTGCCACTCACATCCACTTGCAGCTTCTTGGGAACCGCTGAGCACTAGAAAGCAGCACACTTCAGTGCCGTGCCAGAGCAGGTGACCGGCATCAGCCCTCAGTTGCCCCTCCTGACAAAGCCCAGAGATGTGTTGACTAGCTGCAGAAAGTGTCTAGTGTCCAGCTTTCCTCAGTAGTGGCCGAAGACACAAAAGAAGCCAAACTGGGATGATCCCAAGTGAAAATACAGTAGACAGGGAAGCGCGTTGTGATAGTCTCCCCTCCAGAGCTGCTATCTGCCATGTTGTCCTCACATTGTGGATGCTGAGATGCTCTTGGAGGAGGAAGATATGGCTTGCAAGGGAAGCAAAGAGTTTAGTTTGGACAGCTTGTTCCTACAAGCAACACGTACCTCCCATGAATACTGTCAGAGAGGGCAAGATGCCAGCGGGCAGCAGTGTCTGCAGGGAGCAACAGGGACCCAGAGCATTGCAAGCCAGCAGAGTCCCTCTGTGCTAATCCCATGGTGTCTCTGAACTGCTGAGGAGGCTGAGCTAAGGTCTTGCCCCCGAGGACAAGTGCTCCAAGTCAGATTCACTGTAGCTGGAAGTTCTTGCGAGTATGTACACCAGGAGACAATATCGTGTTTCGTGGAGAAGAGCATGATATTATCACGGGGCAGTAGATTTAACAGAGGAATTTGGTGAATTTGTCACTCCCCTGCATAGTTCCTCTGTTTTTGCTTTTGTTACAGCAGTTTACATAGAGTAAGGAGATAGGATGGAATTAGGATCCTTTTTTGTTTCTTTTTACAAAGGGGTCAAGATGTTCGTGGCTCAAGCTTGATTTGGATAGAGCAGCCTACTGTCTGAGTTTATCCAAATTCTCTGTACTTCTGTTAGGACAATATATAATGAGATTTCTGACACTTCTATGTCTTCTCCCGGCTGGAAATACCGCTAGAACATTTTTCTGTGCTGGCCTAGTGTTCTCAGCACTGGTCCCATCTGCTGTGAGTAAGATGCACCTGAGCGGGAAACACTTAGCTGAACATTCCAAAACATTGAACCACAACAGCAAAGACTGAGACCTAAGGATACATATAATCAGGTCTATGCTTGAAGAACAATTTTGTGTTTGCTCCAATTAAGGCAATGCTGGACTTCCAGGACAGAAGCACCAGAGGACACATATCTGCTGCCCTAGGGCTCAAAGGACAGAGAAGACTTTTAAATTTTGTATGAGAATGAGCATTTGCCTGAGCACCTTGATTGCTTATTCTTGGTTTTGGTGTAGTTTGTACAAAAATTGCATAGATCTTCAGCAAAAAACTGCTGGGCAAGTGAAATTATCTTGAATGAGGTTTTGTTTAAGGGATATCCTTCATAAAATGGAGCATGGAAAACGACTGCCAGTCAGCGTATCATCTTCAGAATGCCATAATCTGATCCTGTTTCTAGATAATGATGAGGATTTCTTTGAGGTTTTGCTCAGGAGCTTGGCTGGATCCTAATGGCACTAAATTCCCATCATTGGGTTTTAGGATGTAGACTCCTACTCTGCAAGGAGCAGCTGAAGTGACCGAGGCAAATCACTTCTGATCAAGTTTTCTGTAGTTCTTCAGCAAGCTCTTACAAGTGCTTAAGCAGGTTAAGTGCCCAAATCCTATTAATTTAGTTTTGAAAAGCTGGCCTTTAGTCTCTCTAGCACATATTTTCATAGGTATTTATGGTCCCAACTACCTCTGAGGATTTTTCCCTCTGTGCCCTGAGCAAAAGATGTACAATTGAACTTCCCTATCTATCAGGGATATTGGGGGATAAGTACACTGAAGTTTTCACAGAAGCCACTTGGGCTGGTTGATCTCACAGGTGTATTTACGGGCCTGATTCTCTTCCCATGAACTCATTTGAAATAAATGGAAATGCAGTGGTAATAAATCTGATGTCACCAAAGAATGAGTCTTAAAATGTGACATCCTGCTCAGAGGCTGCATGGGTGCAGAACCCAACTGCCCTTCTTATTTGGAGGGGCTTATTTCTGTAGAACAAGCATTGGGGTATGTATAGGATGGAAGCCCTCCCTACTTTCTCACCATGGTTGTGGGAGCAAAATGAAGCCTTTGCAGAAACATTTCTAGTTCTAAAGCCACTAACTGAAATATCAGAATTAATTTGGTATTCCTGTTACCTACCCCTATGTCTTTGAGGTGAATGAGAGCAAACACTTTGGTTCTGAAAGATGGGAATTTACACTTCAGCAAATAGCTGAACGTTAATGACATTCAGCCCATATGGAAGCATATATTTTATAAGAAACTGCATTGGTTATGCTTGAGAAATCTTTCTAGGACAGCCATTGCCCTGAGACTTATGCATCTGCATAAAGTCTACTACATTAGAAACTGAACAGAATGGCCCGTCTCTCCCACGGTCTTAAGTTAACACTTTTCCTTTTGTCTGGGGCACCCTTTTCTCAACTTGAAATCCAATTGGCCAACAATTAAAGCCAATTAGCACGTGAGGAAAATAAACCACAGACTCCACTTCTATGTATTTCCCGGGCTGTTAGAAAGCCTAGTTAGCTCAAGGCATTAGCATAGTTCAGGATCGGTCGAGGCACACAGCAGAGACTAGTTGGCTTAAAGTATTAGAGGACGGCGATAGCGGGCTGGCTCAGTGGCAGTGTTATTCTGGGCTCACAGCTGCCAAACATTCTTGACAGGAGATGAGGCAGATGTCCAAGGACAATCAAAGAGAGAAGAAAGTTTAAGCCAACGTTTGCCTATCTCATATTCTCTACTTGATCCTCTCCTCAAAGACAAGGCACAGCTGTTGCACTTCAAGGTCTATCTGGCTGAACCCAGCAGCTCCTCCTTTTTCCCCTCCTGGCCTGCCTGAGCTTTCTGTGTGTTGGACTTTGGCAAGCTACCAGACCTCATTAACTCCTAACAGGACGATTCGTGATGCTAAATGGGTCTTATTTAATCTTCTTGCATGTGGGTGAGTATCTGAGGACAATTCTGCCGCATACTAATTGCATGAAAATGCGGCGGATTATAGTTATGTGAGCATTGCCCACCAGTCTGCAAGGGATCACCCTGGGCCACAAGAACAAGCACAGTAACATTAACAAGGTGATTTGTTACAGCTGCGATGGCAAAGGTGATACAAAAACAGCAGACAAAAGTGTTTCACAGACAAAGGCATCAAGAGGCTCAGTCGTTTTGCTCTCACCAATGAATAAAAATACAAGAACTGTTGTGATAATGAACACAGTAAATGATTGCAGGTGTATTAGTAAGAACAGAAGTGTCTTATCTGTAGCTCCTAGCCCATCACAATTCATCCCACTCAGAGCTTGCTCTCTGCAGCCCTCTCTTCTGGCTGATGTTAAGATTTGAGCATGGACTGACCTGCAGGCCAGGTTTTGTGATGCTCAGGTCAACTTCTGTTGCTTTCATTTTTCTGAGTCCCACAGCAACTCCTCTCCCGCATGGCATGCAGCACATATCTACCACGTGGCTGTATGAGACGGGGATGCCTCCAATTCTGTCCCATAATAGCCATATGATAAAAGATGGACCAGAGTGAATAGCTTTCAAATGCCTCCTTAAGGAAATGTACTGCATTTTGGGACCCCCAGATCGGATGTCACTGACCTACAGAAACAGACTCGAACACAGGAAGCTTGGGCTCTGACACTCTGTAGCCTTCAGCAAACCATTCTCTTTCTCATGGTTTATCCTGAGCCACTACATGGGAATAATAATATTTAGTTGCATTTCAAAAGCACTCTGAGACTGTCAGAGGAAAGGAATTGGCTAACTTCAAAGTAGTGCTATTATTAACTGCATGCAGAGCTGTGGAAAAGATGTAGCTGCCCAGTTTAATCCAAGTAGCCAGCTGGGTTTCCTGGGCCAAAAATATGGAGAGTTTGTTTTACATTTTCCAAATGTGAAACAATGCATATTTTTCAAAGAAAGATACCTTCATGCTTTAAGTTTTTTGATATTTTTACATGTGGAGATTTATTTTTGTACAGGCAGAGTTGCAACCATGTGCAAATAGAGGCTGAGATTTGGGCATGCGTGACTTTGTTCCCCTACAACAGCAGTCCTGCAAAAACAAATGTTTGCATGTCCATTCCAGAGCAATTCCCCCTCTCCATCAAATGCAGTAAAGAATCTCAATTATGGACATCTAGCAGTTGTAGAAAATGTGTTACTTACCTATTATTCACTCTACCCAGTATTATTATTACCTTCTGCCCTTCACCCATTGATTTGTTTCATTCATCCTTTATAGCTTGTTTTCAGCAGTAGGAACCGTACCCACAGGCAGGCAGCAGATGCACTGAGGCCACCACATGCTGGAAGCTTAGAAGTGCCATTAGGATACATCCTGGCACTGTAATAACTCCTTGCCACGAGGTGCAGGCACATGACTGTGCTGGCTGAATCACGGTGGCTGGAGGAGCTGCTGCCCGTCAGCTCTGTGCCCTTTCTTAAAGTACCACCACTCGGGAGCTAGCAAGTTTGCTTCGACCATGAAAGCAGTTCCCACGCCTCATCTGGCAGGCAGTAACTGGTTAAACTGTGCTAAATGGATCACTTTCAATTGTGTGACTATATCCATAACATAATCTGGGATTTCAAAGGAGCCTTGGGCAATCAGCTTCTCCCACTGCTTTACAGTGGGCTTTGCGTGTCTCCATCCCTCAGGATTTCAGTTATAATTCCTAGAATAAAATAATGTCAAAAACTATTTTGACTGTCTCCTAAATGTAATAAAAATCTATCCCTGAAGAGTCATCAGTGCCCGGTCTCTGTGTGCCAAATTTAATTTTCTGTGTTGGGAGGAGGGGAATGAAAACAAACAACCCCTTAAACAATGACATTGGGATCTGAATGTGCTGTGCCTCCCAAGCCATCCAAAATCAAACACAAAAGGATGCAAAGCATTCCCAAATGCCTTCCCTTCACTTCTCTTCTCACAGCAACTCCCATGGACTAAAGCCGTTGGCTGGGAACAAGCTCATGACCACAGCAGTGATTTAGTTGCTCTTTCTCCCCCTGGCAGCCCCGTTCCATCTCCCTCCGACCTCTGTGCTTGCAGCAGTCTGAATTTCTGGTGGCTGGATGTCTCCAAGAGAGCTGCACAGTTTCTGCCTCTCTAACACTGAGCTATTTTGGGCTCTTTGTGAGCTCCACGGACAAATGGGAGAGAGCGTGCATGAAGAAAACCTGAGTTTGTCAGGGCTTTGGGGAACAGGTAGAGCTGCATTTTGCCATGGTACAGGAGAGAGAATGTTGGACATTGGTGAAACTTCCCTGAGAGGACTCTGTGTGCTCAGAGTCCCAGGAAAAAAAAAAACAAAATGCTTTGAAAAATGTGAATCCGAGGCTCAAGAGCATCACTGCAATGGAAGGCATGTGCATGCAGCCCTGGCAAACAGGCTGCTGGAACTGGGGAGCAATGTTTTTTGCCTAAATCTCAGCTGGCTGATGGAAGGCAGCCTTCACAGCTACTGCCATGCTCTGAACAGAGCAAGGGGGAGCTTGGCAGCTGAGACCCATCTTCTCACATTCATTAAAATCTCTGTTCGTTCCGTATGATTTAGTGCTATGAGACACATTAGGAAGCAGGCTCTAACTAGTACTTGAAAAGTTGCTTAGGTCTCTGCTGCTGAAGATATTTGGGCACCTAAGCTGCTTCAGAGAGATTTTTCAAAAATGCCAGGATGATTCATTCCTATTAATTTCAATAAGAGGCAGTTAAATGTACATTTATTTATCACTGCCTAACTGCTTAAAAATTGGATGGTGCTGATTGCAAAGATTTAGGGGCCCTGGCTCCACACCAGAGCCAAAATCCCACAAAGAAACCGTCATTTTTGTTCTCCAATACTCCCTGCATTTTTGGGGTCATTTCTTGTGTCTGTCCCAGTCTGCGTTCTCTTACTGCTGTTTCTACTTCAAAGGTGGCTGCATTTCAGTGCTTGAGGAGAGGCTGGCTCTGCACATGTGGCCAGATCACACCTGAGGCCTTTTCAACAAACAAGGAAGGGTGAAGCTGAAGTCACCCTGCAGCCTCACCTCCACCACTCCTGAACACAGCTGTGAATCCCCATTAGTCCTTGCAGTCTACGGGTGGCTTGATGGTATGCTGGTTTTGATGCATGTTTTGAAGAAGTAAATGTGAAATATTGCCACTTTTTACACTCAGACTGAGTTTCTGGGTCTACCTAAATTCTTATATATTGTTATATATCCTTATGCACTGTTATATATTGTTATGAATTAGATATCATTAGATATCATTATATATCATTATATATTGTTATATATTTCCTGGTGCATTTTGGGCTGTGGTTTCAAGGCACAAGCCAGCAGCTAGTGTACAGAGATGGCACTGAAAAGGGCAGAGCTCTGCACACTTCACAAGGCAAAACAGGTAATGTGGAAAGAAATCTGGGCTACAAAGCCCAGGTTTTGGGCTCCAGCTGTCTCTCCAGGGAGCGTCCCAGGGCTGGCAGCCAGCAGCCGGGTGGCAGGCTGGCTCAGGTGTCTCTTTTCTCTGCAGAGACCGCAGGGGAAGGCAGCCAAGGGTGGATCAGCCCTGCGCTGGGTTGCACAGAGTCACTCAAGCAGAGCAAAGCACAAGGAAAATCTTTCTTCCAGTCCCCAGCTGAGTTTGCCCTGACACTACCCCACCTTGTCGGAGGGAGGGAAGGGTCTGGTTACTACGAGCACTTTTTGTTCATTAAACTTGAGCTGCAAGAACTAATTTGCCTTTTGGGCAAGCTTGCTGAAGACAAAGCCGTGCCTTGTCCTGCTTGCACAGGGCGTCTGGCATGGGCAGTGCTGCCAGCACGAGGTGGCAGAGGCATCGCCTTGGCTGCCCAGTGAGGCCAGGCTGTGCTTTTCCTGCCCTGGGAGCTTTGCTTTGCCGTGCAGCAGTATTGTGCATTTGCATCGCTATCACCTCCCTCACCTGAACCTTGCTGGCGCCGAGGCGGGTGGCGATGAATCGCATCGTGTTTTATTGAGAGGATCCTGCTGCTGCTTTCAAAGGGCAATCCTCCAGGTGACCCTTCCTCACTGAGCCCCTCCGGCGGGGCTCTCACCTACCACGAGGCCCCAACCCCAGCAGCTAAAATCCCTTCAGCTGGTGAGGCTGGCCTCGGGCAGCCTGGGCCTATGAAACACAGATGGCAGCGGCTCTTGAGGACAAAATTTCAGAAAGAGCAAAGGGAAGTTCACAAAAGGCACATATGTGGCTGAGCCATTTTAAGCAGCTCAGGTACAGACACACCTCTTCCTTATCCAGAAACCTCCCCGGGGAAGGAAAGAAAGACATATGTTTGGCCTCTGCAGCAAGCTCTTATCTTGGCAGGAGAAAGCTATTGATGTTCATGTTTCACATTTCTGGCGCCCAAAACAGGTTCTGATGTTTAAAACAAGGCAGCGGTGGAACCTGTTTTAAATATGTAACAGTCTCGGGAAGGAGCAGTCTAATCACTTCATTATCCAACGCAGCAGAAAATGGTTTGAAACTCAAACGTGGGAGAGGGGGGCTTGGAGGAACCTTCCACAACAAGACATTGCCAGCATTAGCCCTGGTATTTATTGCTCATTTTAACTATGGTGCACAGCAAGCATTTTCTCAGCCTCGCATCGCAAGAATATATAATTCATATGCTTAATATTTAGCCTCGGCTCTCCTTGCATATGTTACAGTGCTGGGGACTGTTTGTGTGTTTGCTATATATCAGTTGACACCTCTGTAAAATCTTTATATTGAATGCCTTTGGCAACTATATGCCAAATAATAGCATTACCATTTGTAATTTTCTTAGCTGCAGCTTTCCTGTAAGCTTTGCTCTATGCATTACAAGTAGGAAGGATTTAAAGAGCTTTATTGGTTCTCAAGTCTTCCTAATGACCTTTCCTCGCTTTTGTAAGTCAAAATAACTTTTTTTTTTTTTCTCCTTGTGCATTTTCAAGCAAAACTGCAAGAGCTCCTAAGCAAATAAGTAAGAGAAGCAGATAATCACTGCCTCTGCCCCTGCGGAAACTCTTTCTTCCTCCTCCTCTCCCCCTTCCCGTCTGGAGTCCTCTAGTGTCACCCTCACATTTTGTTGACTCTCGCCTTGCAGATGCTTTTCTTCCTCACTCTCGTCTTCAGTTCTGCTCATTATATTAGCAATGCTGGCAAAAGAAATAGAAGAGCCCCCACTGAACGACTGGGGCCGAGCTGTGCTAAGCACTGTACAAATAACACAAAGGCTGTCCTTGCTTTGGGACTCATGGTGAAGGATTTAGACAATATGCCACTGGGGAAGAAATCAATAAATGGGAAGAAGAAGAGTGTTTAAGAAGGAGATACGTTTATACCTGTTAATGATTATGTGGAGTTTCAATAGCCCCATTATTTGCTTCTTTTATAAATTCTGCTTGTTTTCACCTAAAACCTCTCAAGGCTTCCCTGAGTCGTAGCCTTTTGTTTTGCCTGTCTTGCACAGTGTCTTGTCCACGCTGGGCTCTGAACTTCTCCTGACCAGGACTACATGTTATTCTTGTTTAGTTAGCACCAGGTACATTTAGAGGGTTGTATATTTGCTTAATAAAAATAAATAACCAGCAGAAGTTCCAAGCTCAGAATTACTCCAGACACAGCATTTTCCTTATTGCTTTGTCTTGTGGAAAACAAAGTACATTTTATCCTACGTTTATCATGTAGCTTATGTGGTACTTTTCATTTTGATGTATGGCACACTTTCTAATGTGTCTCCCCTCATGTCTCTTTATTACTAAAGTGTTCCGGTGGAAAAGTATATTACAAACAAATAAATAACTTTCAACTACTGTCACTAGACTAGCAAGCAAGCCACAGGCACAAGTTAGTTGGGCCCATTCATTACAAAGCCTTATTTAGGACTTTCTGATGATCTTTTTCTTGTTTTAATGAATGCCTCACAGCTTCATCCTAGAAAATTTGCTCTCAGGCTCTTGTTCTCATAAAACCTTCCAAAGGGATAATTGAGATGGTTCAGTGCATCTCAGACAGAAAAGCTGAACTCAGTTTATTTTCGCCCAAAAATGAAAGGTTACAACTATGAGGAGAGTGAGAAGGAGGAAGAGCAGAGAGGCAATTAATGCTATCTAGGCTCTTGGGTTAAGCCAAGCTTCTTTTTGAGAGAGGAATGGGAATGGTGATGACTGCTGCTGCAATGGACCGTGATAGTTTGCAGAATCTGCCCATGATAGTTTGCAGCCCGGCTACCAACATCTGTGTGGCTTTCTGGGGCTCTGAGGGCAAAACAGCCATCAGCCTTGGCACTGGTTGGTGCCTTAGCTCAGGCTCAGTCTGCACCTAGGTACTGCTACAGAAGCACCGATTCAGCTCAGGTTTTGAAACAAGACAAGAAACAAGAGTTTGGAAATGAAAGCAGTTGTGCACTGTGGTTTAGTGGTTGTGGGGAGCTGGACAGAGCCATGGCTTGCTGGAGTTGGGTATTGCTAGCCACCTGGAACTATGAGAATGAGTTTGAATGCATGAAGCTTTCTTTGCCCAGTTAGGAAAGAGGGAAAGGCAAAACCATGGTTTAAAATGAGCAATTTGGGAAGCACCTGCAAGCCTTCATTAGTACCTCAAACCTGTTGCTGGGAATGCAATAAAGGAGCGTGGGCAGGAGGGTGCAGGCTGCCAGCCCTGCAGCAAGCACAAGCAAGCTCTGTTCAATACGGGGCAGATCCCACCCCCTGCTCTGCTCCTTTTCTTTTCCTCTCTAACACAACAAATGAGCCCGAGGTGGTTATACATGGGCTGGGTTGTACATGCAAAACTCTGCGACAAGCCCATTAAAAGTGTGTGAAATTACAATACTCCTGTTTAGGCTCCTGCACCGAGATGTGGACACTAATTTATGGCAGCTGCTGGATGGGGCAAGGAAGTGAACAAACCACACAGAGAGAAACGGAGAGGATGACACGGTGACTCCTTTGGGCAGGCCAGAAGCCTGAGAATGTTTGTTTGTTTGTTTTGAAGCACTTTTTATGAAAATATAGTTATAAAGGAATTCTTTTAGCTATGTCCTTTCTGCTCCCTGCCCCAGCCCAATTGTGTGAAAAAGCAGTTTTGCCATAAACAGATTTTACTATATCAGAGTCAAATTTTACTACATCATTATAGCAGTGTTCCACTGGGTAATATGACTGGCTGCCCTATCAGAAGACAAGTGCTAATGCTGTAGTGAAAACATGCCATCACACTTCCCCAATAAAAACTTTTATTGTATCCCTGTGCACATTAAAAACAACACTAACTGCATTAATACATTGTAATTTACTTTTGTGTTATGGAGCAAATGACAAACCTAGTGCTAATGAGGTCATATTTTCCATTACCCCAATGCAAACTCTTGGTTAATCCAGTCCTTGGAGACTTCCATTTGGGACGCAGACACACTTGTGTGCACACACACGCATGGACACGCAGACACACGCACTGTGCATTTGCTGGTAAGGGATGCTTCCATTGTCATTTTGCCAAATACAATGATATAATGCGATTTTATTTTAAACTGCTGCTTTAGAAACACGCTTTTTATTTTCTTGCTGTCACATTTGCAGTTAATTCACAAAGCATTCCTTAACCAAAGAAGTATACACACATTCCCATCACCCATGTTGTCTCTTACTTGTGGAGCCTCTTTCACACTGTGGTGAACAGAAATGCAATTCTTCTGTGCTGCAGAAGATGAGGCTGAATGGATTCTTTAGGGATTGCTTATATTTCAAGTGCAATTATTTAAGAAGCTGTAAGCTTTCCATTTTATTTTGTCATGAGCTGAATGTTAGAGGAAAACTCATTTCTCAGGAGATGTGGATGATTCTTTATTTCTAAACTTCCTGTGGTGTTTTCTTAATGACGCTATTAAATGATTAAGCTTTGCTTTTATAAATTAAATCACCAAAATGAAATCATTAAGGCTCTCTCAGTTTTATTAAGCGTAGTTACTTGCCATCATGTGTAAATTCGCTTAAGTAATCATCTACACGATCTTCTTTAGAATTGTGTTGGCAGCACTGCAGGGAGGTCTGTTCAGCGTGGTGGATGGAGATACCTGTCCCTCCCAGTTTCAGCAGGCTCAAAGTGGGTTGATGAGAGCAAGGGATGTGCTTATAGCAAGGCAAACCAGTGCCTCAGCACAGGGTGGTTTGCACAGTGTTACTCTGGGGCTTACTGCCCTGCCAACAGCACATGGGGCTGTGCACAGCTGCAGCCTCTCCCAGCCCAGGTGACACCCAACTTAGTTAGCAAATTGCTTTGTCTTTATTTTCCTTTCAGCCCCTTCCCTTTCCCTCTCTCTGTATCTCTCCTCTGCTCTCTGCTATTTGTTCTTGCCACATTTTGGTCTTTGCTCTGCTGATGAATTAGGCTGTTGCTCAGGGAGAAAATTGATCTTCACTCTTAGAGAAGTTGCAAGACAAGTTGTGCTCAGTTCAGGCTGTGGTATTTTGCCAGCCCTGGCTATGATAAGGAATAGATGGTACTAAGCATATAGACTTGAACTGCAGCTGCAGAATCTAAAGCAGAGCCTCCAGCTGATATTTACATTTAAAGCCATACCCTTTAGCTCTTAAAACCACTATAGATTTTTAATAATGTCTTATCGGGAACGTTTTCTTTTTGGAAAAACTATAGGGAGAAAGGGTAGTTATTCAGTGATTCAAGGACTAGTTTCAGATTAGTGAAAAACAGTGTTCTTGTGTTATCTCAGACTGTAACCTGTGCGTGCTCTAAGGCTGGAAGTGGTGAGGCAGCCCCATGTGATAGTGCAAGTATCTTAAGTGCTTGTTCCTCTGTGTGTCCAATGGAGGAATTATCCATAACGAAGCAGCTGAGGGAGGTGAGCTCTGCCCTGCTGCAATGGGTTAACTGAGTTCTCCTCTCTGAGCTGTGAAGGACCGGAGTCCTGCCATGGCTTCACATCAAGCAGGTTTTGCTGATGGCTGTCGCTTCTCTTGACACTGGAGACGATGGAGATAACGAGGGGCTCAGTAATTGAGTTTGGCATGTGGTCAGAAGCTGCCCTGTTGCAGGGACAACATGCCTTTGGAGCAATCAAACCTCTCAACCATGGGCAAAGTCCCTTGTGATCTCTCTTTCTTCCCTTCTTTCTTTTAATAAAATGAAATTGTGAAGCGTAAAAGTAGGGAGTAATCAATAGCAGCTTATTTTTTTTCTTGTGTTGTAAGCAGTGTTTACTGCTGTTTGGCTTCAAACTTCAGCTAGTAAATATTCCCAAACTCAGCTCTGAGTGTTGTCACTTCACCAGCTTGCTGGCAAATAAGTATAAATAAATACTTCCTATTATCTATTTATGATATTTTCAGAAAACTATGAGTAACTGTGATTCTCTGGAATCATTCCTGAGCTGATTATATCTATTTTCCTAGATTTTGAATGGCAGAAAAAGAGGAAAAAAAAGTGGAAGGAATTTCAGAATAAAAATTCAACCTGAATAAAAAATAAGTGTTTCAAACCTATACAGTATGACTTCTTGTATCCTCAGATTATATTGCTGTGGCTCTTTCTTCTCCAAGAAAATAAATTGGCAAGCAGGAGAGACATTTGTAGAATAACTTGATATTAAAAAAATGGTTATTTTTGTTAATGCTGCTGAATCATTTTGTTATTCTCGATAAAGAAACGTTGGGTGAAATGTGGGTACAACGTGCATCATCAGCTTAAGATTCTTCAGTTGAAGATCTCTGCCTGTTTTCATTCTAAAAGCGCTTATTTACTCAGACTCCTCAGGAAAGCAAACATCCAGAAGCAGGGAAGTAATTCTCAGATGATGGTAATGTTAATGAAAAACAATTTGCATTATATATGTACACATGTATGTATATATATTTATTTGGTACTTATAAGCTGTTAACATCTATCTGCTATAACTTTAAAATACTCTCGAAATATATGAAGTGCTTTTAAATTTGATCTGGAAGCATATTAAAACAAATGAAAGTCAGCAGTAAATCGGGGACAATATTATTGAAAACCTGATGCAGATATCTGTGTTGTTTGCAGAGAGGCCTTTCTGTCAGACTTAGAATAGTTTTGGCTGAATTTTCAATGAAAGAGTTTAAACTGTAGGAACAATAAATTTTTTGACTTGACAGAAAACATTGTTATATAGACAAATAACTGGCATGCCAGTAAATAAATGGAGTGTATTTTCCAAGCATCAATAGATGCCTGGGCAAAAGCCATTTTAACAGGAACAGATTTTTTTTGTGTGTGCAGTGGCTCCTGTACAGTGTTTGGAAAATGTACCCATATGTCTACTCACAAATAATGTTCACCTGTAAGGAAATGCACACCAGGTTTATGGATGCTATTGAGTATTCCCAGTCCTACCACTATGAATAATGATGCTTACATGCCCTCAAACATGAAAAATGCTCATCTGAATGCACTGAAGTGGCCTGACGTGCAGATTGTTGACATTATATTTTAAAGAAGCATTCACAGGTGGAGTTGGCAGCATTATCCCTGCCATGCGCCAGTGGAAAAAAGGTTTGGGAACTTAGCTGCAAACCAGTTATTATTGATGTCAGCTAATCCTGGGAGTTTGCTCCCAAGTATTCAGCAGAGAGCAGCGAGGCTGAAGGTTTGGGTTCCCCAGGGTGGGCAATTGCTCACTGCTCGTGAGCCAGAGACTGCAGGGCCTTAGGCAAATAACTTTGCTGCCTGTTGCCTCTTTTCCCCATTTGTAATAGCTGACTGGGTATAATTACGTATCTGTTGCTTTAGAAGATAAATTAGTTCATATTTGCAAAGCAGGTGGAAGATAAAAAAAAAAAAAAAAAAACAGTGAGTTACCTCTGATCTTTTCATTCTTCTTTTTCCTAACTGCCCACTGGAAATGTTTTCTTTTGGTAGGAGGAGAATAAGAAACGCAAGCTGGCATTTATTCCTGCCATGCAGAGCTCTGCTCCAGAGCAGGGCAGTGACACAGGAGGGACAACAGCCGCTTCTGCCACGGCTACAGCAGGCACCAATCTGCCTTGTTCTGCCTGCATCCAAATTTTGTCTCAGATTTGAGCCCTGAATTGCATGTTGCTAGGCGGATACTATTTTCAAACGTTTAAGGAAAGCGCCTGAGTGTAACGTGCACTTCTCTCCTTCAACATTTAAAGACTGCAGCAGTGGGAGAGGCATGCGGCATATCTGTAAAAGCCTGAAAGCTGATGAAATCTCGGTTAGATCTGTTATCTCCCAATGCTTTAAAGGTCTTCAGCTGGGAGATTAAAGAACAAGGTTACTGTGACAATTTGTTTACACGCAGGGAGAGATTAAGATCTCATTGAAAAGGAATAAAAATAACATCATCTAGAGCTGTCACAGCATGAGACCCATTGTAATCAACACTGGTCTGATTTCAGGGATAATTTAAGACCAATTTATTATCTTAATTAAAAAAAGAAGAAGAGAGAATTCAGTGTTTCAGATGCCAGTTGGGCTGCTGTCTCTACACTTTGCACAGTAACTTTAGAGGTGTTCTGAGGGGGATGCCAAAACCAGAAGATACAAACATTAAAGTCTGGCTTAATAAACTTTGGGTTAGTTATACAGATAACGGTGGAAAAAACAACCCCAAAATTCTGAAGCCCACTCAGAAAATGAACACAGAAAGCAATGTTTCTAAAGTCTGTTTTAATCCTATATGGCAAGCAGGTGAAAATAAAATAATTACACGTGCAGGACAACCCTTTGATCATGTTTCATGCATATAATTAAGTTGTTCACTTACAATGCTGAATATTCCTCGTATTTTCCATTCTTGAAATGTAAGCTCCTGGTGCTTGCTGATATTCAAATAAGTGCACAAACATTTTGGAGTTCAGAGATGGGTTTCACAGAAGTTTGATATTAATCACTACTCTTAAAAAGACACTATTTCTACTTTTTAATTAATAAAATCAGAGAAATTTACAGCTTTTCAAATAAAATGGAGTGAAAAGGAAAAAAAGGAAAACTAAATGAATTTGCCAGTTTTTGTGGTGCTTTTGCACTTGTTTGCAGCAAACATTCAAATGGCTATTTCCATCTTGCATGCTCACAAAAAGCAGTTTTAAATGTGTTTCTCATGATCATTCACCCTTGGAAGCTGATGATACGAGTTGCTGTATGCTCATCCAGCTGGTGGAAGAATATCAGGTGACTCATATGACAGATCTTTTGGCACAAATAACAATTTTTAAAAGCAGCTAGGGAAAAAAAAGAAGGAAATTTACCACAAGTGTATCTTTTACACAAAACTTGGAACAAATTTAGCAAACTGGAAGAGTGTTTACAGACATCTCCCTCAGAGAAAAAGGTGGGATGGGGCAGATGAATTACTCACTGCAATTTGCCCAGCTCTTCTCAGGACTAATTCACTGGACCACCCTTGGAGAGCCTGTGTTCAACTCTGAACCATTACAAACCTCTGAAACAGACTCAAACGTGGGTTTTGAAAGCTGAATTCATCAGCACCACTGCCAGAAAAAGGTTTAGTAAGTGAATTCTCACCCGTATATAAAATGAGAAGGACCTGAGATGTTTCTGGGTGGGAATCTACTGGATCCGAGTGCAGGCAGGCTGTACCAGCCTCTTCCAATGATGTTATAACATCCTCATGCAAACTACTCCAGTGTTTCACTGCTCATAGCTTTAAGAAGTTTCACCTAGGGAATTATTCAAATGCCTAAAAACAGGATTCTACTGCCATTTAAAATCTCTTATGGTACCTTTCCAAGCCTACAGCCTCCTCAGAAGGGTGCAAATCTCCCATAGGCCCCTTATATCTGCCAGCCTGTCTCAGATGTTCTTGTGTCCTTAAGCTGGCACTAAACATGTAGATATAGGCACCTGACATGTTACCCTGACCTGAGTCCTTTCTCTGAAGTAAACTCTTTCCTTTCTGGCTAAGCCAGTATGGTTGCGGAGGGTGGATTATTTCCTTCTTTCATCTTTTGCATTTCTGAAGACCTTCAGTTGAAACAATTGTTTTCCTTGTCCCTTTTTTTTTCACAGAGCAGGTTCCCTGGAGCTCTGATCTTTCAGCTCTCCTTCCAAACCTGGCCCCAGCCAGCTCTGCATGGGCTGGAGGTCATTCAGGAATCCTGCTGGCAACACTCCTGCTTACAAATGCTAATATGATGTTTGCCTTTTCCACAACATCATGACAGTGTTCCCTCCTCTCTAACTTGAGTCTGCTCATCTCTTCATGTCCTTAATGATGGATCACCACCTTGCTTGGTTTTCCGTCTCTTTGTGTGTCTTGTTCCTGCCCAGGCTTGGACTCCAATCTTGCCCTCAAGGAGCGATACCTTATTTTTTTTTCCAGACTACTTTTTTCCAATTTATCAAGATCTCTTTGAATTGTCGAGCTTCTTTTCTGTGAGCTGGCTGCCCTCCCCAGCTTGGTGTGCTCTGAACATTTAATTCTCATATTCTATATTTCACTAGCTTTAACAATCATGTTGAACAGAAACAGTCCCAGGACAAACTCCGGGGGAGCTTACTCAGCATTGCTTTCCATTTTGTCTGCTGATAACTTTACCTCTGCAATCCGCACAGTCCAGATAGGTTTTTCTACATGGTTCTTTTATCCACTTGCCCCGCTCATAGAGATCTCCCCTGGAGGTTTGGGGGTAGTGTAGAGGCATGGATTTCAAAGCAATATATCATTTTACCCCAGCAGAGGATCTGACTGTTTATTTCCCCTTGCCCATTGAATCCCTTTGTCCTGTTGCCCTGCGTATAAAGGCAATATGAATAACCCTGAGCCATGTGAGGCTGTGCAGGGGGAGGTTACCGTGACTCACACTACCATGCTTTTTGTTCCCCCTTTGGTGCTGTATTGCCTTGTGCATGTCCTCACTCCTGGCTCTCACCACAAAAGGCAGCAACAATCAACCAAACCTCAGAATGAGTAATCTGCTCACAAAGAGCCTTTTGAGTGCACAAAGTAGTTGCAGGGAGGAAACGTCCCACTGGGGAACCAGGTGGACAGCAAACATTCGCTTTCCATTACAAATGAGTTCAAGGGAAATGGAGTCACCCCAGCATGGGATGCCAAATCCGTATCCAAAGCTACTTCCCACCACCCAAGCCAAACACGCTTCCCTTTCTCTCCCTCCCCATCTCCCCTCCTTGTTTACAAACACGTTTACAAGTACTTGATAGGTGACCTTATTTACTTAGTAACCTGTGGATTCATTTATCTTGAAATTAGCAGGTAATGAACTGGAAACCCTCAACAACCCTCCCACTAATTAACATGATAATAAGATTGTTTTGCTACAGAGGTACAATTAGCATGTATGAGCTAGAGAGGGAGAAAGATCAATAAAATGTCTGAAGGGTACTAGGAACCAGTCTCAAGAAGAGAACAAAAGAAGAGAGCTTTATGGGGTTACAGCAGCAGCAACAACTTAAGACCTCTCCCTTTACAGATAGCAAGAGTCGTGGTTGGCCTTCCATGAGGCTGCCTGCAGGCAGGCTGGGAGGAGCTACCTGTGTCATGTACTATTTCTTGCCATTCGGAGTAGATTAAAGATGTGTGAGGAGGATTGTAGACAATATGTTCGAAAATGTGGGAAAAAAAGTTTTGGGAAAAAAAGTCCTAAGAATATATGTATGGTGTCTGTCCATAAAAACTGTGTGTGTTAGCTGGTGAAAGTGGATTATTTAGAGTCATTTACCACCCATAATCATGCAAGAACTTCAGCATGTACATTGAGAAACCCCTCTTCACTGTTTAATTGCAGAATCATGCCTTTACATACGGAACTGGATGGGAAAAAGTTGCACAATAGTTTTAATAGTCACACTTTGTTAAGCCAGAGTAGTTTGGCTGAAGGGAGTTGGGGAGAATTCACTCATGGAGGTGATGTGCAGCTGGAGAGAGCTAACTCTGCCAGCCAGGTACGTCTGCCTCCTCCAAATCCCCGGTTAGAAAACTTCAAAGAGGGGACATTCATCCCCAGAGCAAGGAAAATGAAGAAAAAGGGAGGTGGTTTATCTTTTTTTTTGTACCTTTGCAGTTGCTTGTCTACTAATCTATTTCCATCCACATGGATTGGATCCAACACATCCGTGGGTGTGTTTGGGGGAAAGCAGAGATATGCTGCTGTGGCTAGAAGCAAACATAGCATTGGAATTCATGGGCTAATGGGGGAGAAGGAGTATGAGGCTTCAGCCCTGATAGCCTCTCTGTATCCTTTTGCAGGTAAACACACACCTAATTATTAAAAATAAAGCAGCTTTCTAGCACTGGGTGTGCTGTCTGATGTTGAATTGAAGGGTCAGCAAACTGTAACACTGCCCTTCTGTGCAGATGTGGTTGGATAACAGAACTCTGGCCTTCAGTCTGGAGTTTGGTTTAAATCCCTGCAGGTCTCTGTGAAGCTCAAAAGGATTTCTTATTTTTTTATAAGCCCCCATAAGCATTGGCTCCTCTACAGAAAGCCATATTTTGCCCTAGATGACTTGGGAAATGAGATCATTCACAGTTGCTTGACGTAAATGGTGGGTGCTGAAGGCTGGAATCTGGCCCCAAGCTCTTTCCCTCACATCTGGCTTAACCCCACATCCGTCCTCCCCCTCTGCACTGACGCCTGCAGTCACCTCCAAAACTCCACATTGTGCTGCATGTTTCAGCGCAGGCACTGCTGAGGAGGTTGGGATTGCTGTACCTCTTCAGGTAGCACAGACAACTCCTGTGAATATTCCACCACGAGCCTGATTTTGGCACAAATATTATTCATCATTTGTTTGAGTTTACAGAATTTTGTCTCCTGGCATTCTTTGGAGTGCGGAAGAGGAAGGAGAGCTATTAATTACTTTTGATTGACGTATTCCATTCGCGTGTCGGGAGGGGGGATGGGTTGTTGTGCATTTTTTTAATAGAACCTCAGGTTTGAATTGGGTAAACTGACACCTTGCAATCTGATCTGACAGCCCTGCTTTGTGTGGGAGTTTGTACGACTCCAAAATTTCTGCTGTGAGACTTTCTGCGTGAGCAGTCGTTTTATTAGAAGTTTTGACACCTCTCCTAGCAGGGATCAGTGCCCGCTGTGTGAACGGAAACACCAAAAAGAGCATTGTGTGATGCAGAGTGGGAAGGGAAGAAAAGAAGTTCTGTAGCAAATAACTGAAATTAGCTCAGACAGAGATCTTTGAAGACCTTACCTCACAACAACAACAGCGGGACACCGGGGGTCATCCCACTGTAATTGTTGTCATGGGTTCACATTATGGTTTAAAAATCACAGATGCCCACGCAGTTTCGTTGCATTTTCTTTCTCCCTCTGAACCTGCTCTGTTGGTGTTATTTTGGGCTTAACTGAACTGTTTATGGTTTTCTTTCATAAGAGGGTGGCAGCATGTTGGGTTTGTTCCACATTTTGGCTTGAAATTTGCAACTGATTTGTTGGTGCTGGGCTCTGAATGTGTTGTGTGTGGGGCACAGCATCTTCCTCAGCTGATGCAGGGACTGTTGGTGCTGTGGGGAGCCCACCCCGCTGCCAAAGGTGGGACTGAAGAAGAGGGAGAGCTACAAACCCTCCTAATGCACAACATTGTATTTCTGGGTAGAGAAGGCCCGGGCAGACTCCTTAGAAGTTCAACAGCTATAGAAAACGGGCTGAAAGACTTGTGGGGAAAAAGAAGGCTGTTTTTTTATCCTTCTTTCTGATCCTCACCTGCCCTCAGCTAGGTTGATAAATACCTGTGAAGCATTTGCTAAAAAAGTTCCTAGGAGTTCATTGTAATGAGCAATCCTTCTGGCCTAGATTTGTATCTTCCTTGAGAATAGGTGTAATTTTAGATCTGCTTTGCAAGCTCTTTTTTTTTTTTCTCCTTTTCCCCCTTTTCTTTCCAATGCTCCTCTGTACAATAGGAATCTTGTCCCATGGTGTGAAGCCCCCGCAGAGTTATAAAATTGTGTCACCTTCCCTGCCTTCCTTATAAGTTACTCTATGTGACACTATTAAAAAGAAAAACCACAGGATCTCCTGGGATCAAAACAATGTCCTGTTGTTATCTTAACACCACTCCGTTTGGCTTTTTTGGCTTTTACCTTTCATTTCCTACAGCTCCGTGCAAGCAGAGCTTGCCTTGCATTGTGCTTCATTCCACGCATGCATTTTCTCAGAGAAGATGCTTTTATTTCTGGTGGATATGCTGGGTGGCCAGAGGTTTCAGATTTCTTCAGCGGGGATTCATCTCTTCCAGGAAGGGGGAGGTTGGAGTGAACAGGCCAACTGAGAAACTTTCATCTCTGTGCGAGAAGGGAGGAGAGACTTAGATGCTCATCACTTCCTCAGATGAAGATTTAAGCTCAAGAATTAACTAATAAATTCCCTATCCCATGGGAGCTGAGCCTGTATGTGTGGGGGAGGGAATGGGTTGAACACGTGCGAATTTCCCACTTTGAGCAGGAGTTTTGGTGGCCTGGAAAATGTAATGTGTTTTTCCTTGCAGACTCTCTGGAGTGTGACTCATAAGCCCTTGCAGCTCAGACAGTTTTGCAGAACGAGCTACCAGCAACCTCTTTGTCCTTTGTGAGATATTATTGAACAAGCTCAAGGTAACTCATACCTTGGAGCAACCATTGCAAGTAAGATGCTGCAAGTGATGTTTTCACACTTGTTTCACATTTGTTAACAGGAGCAGAAGTTAGGTATGTAAGAGCAGGTTACCACTGTGTAAATGCCCAGGTGTAGAAAACATCTGCAAGTTATATACCCTGAAGTCTGTTTGAATGTGTGATGTGTCCAGTTGCATTTTCTGTTTTACACATTTCTGTAATGTGATTTTATTTCAACTTGAAGATCCTGCTATTAGATACTATTATAACTTGAGGATGAACCTCTTCATAATGCTACCTTGCAGTCACTGTTTTTGACCCAAAAGCTCACAAAGTGCCTGGCAAATGCTAAATGGCTTTACCAGAGACCCTAGAGGTCATTAATTATAGTTATATCCATTTTACACATATGCAAAGTGAGGGTTTCAGCAGTCTGTACTGGATCACGCAGTGAGATGGTGCAGCGTGTGGAGTGAAGCAGAGACAGGCACCAATTTTGTCTGGCAGGGTGTCCAGGTGTCCTGGGAGCTGCTGCCAGCTCTCCTCGCTAGGGAGCTGGAGAAGCATTGCAGTTCTTGAAGGTCTCTGCAGTAATATCAAAAGTATCTCACAGAGACTGTACAAAGATAATTTGTCTTAATTGCAATAACATTATAGCAGAAGTACATAGGTGAGATGTTCTGCCAAACCACTGTTGTGTCCGGGAACACCTCCTGCCCTGTTCACCTCCACATGTGAATGTGTTTTTGTCATCACCAGTCTTCTATAGCAGATGCTGTTTACTCACAGCTCTACAGAAAATGAAGCGGCCAAGGAGGAACCTGAGAAAGAAGTGCAGAACTCTATCCACTAAATAAGTCCCTTGCAGGCTTAACTTTTTTAACAATTAATGTTCAGAAATGTCTTAATAAATTAATTATGTACTTAATTAAAAAATACAAAGAGGTAACATTGTGAAGAAATATGTCGAAGGCAATCTCACCTCCTCCTGCTACAGCCAGCTTTAGCCTCTCAATTCCCAGCAGCCGCTTCCAGCACAGGGAGATGCTGCAGCCGATGTGCAGCTCCTGGCTCGGGGCTCGCAGACCGCAGCATTAGGCCAGAGGTGGTCAGGGCACAGAGGCAGGCAGAGTCTGGCCCCTTGCTTCTACACATTTCTACCATTGTCCTTTTTACCTTTGTGTGCCATTTCTGAATGTTTTGAGGTTGCTTTTTTTTTTTTTTTTTTTTTTGGGGGGGCGGCGGTATTTTAATTAAACATGACTAAACAATGATTCTCTGGGTGGGAATCATTCTTCCTAATAACCACAGTGTGCATACTAACTATACTAAAAATAAATCTTGTCTCTGACTAGTTAAAAATTGCAGTGATTTGTTGATGCTTTTTACCTGTCAGTAGTAAGATATAAATATAAATAAGTAGAATTACATTTAAAATATCCATCACTTCACATATGGAGAGTGGCAATGAGTGGGCTGTAATAATAAAATATACTTTATAAGTGTCATAATCATTCAGACACCAGGAACTCATAAGCCACAGATCTGACATTCAGATGATGAATTGTGATTTTGTTTTAAAAGCCAGACATGTCAACTCCATGTGCATATTGGGAATTGTAGTTCAAGTGACCTCTGCTAAAACACTGACCTTAGCAATGACTTTGTTTTACATTTCCCAGAAACTTTTTAAGTAGGTGTGATACTTTCCAAATGCAGTTGTTGAACTAATACTAATGTAAAATCATTTAAAATATTTTGACACCTTTGTTGTGATCATACGTTATATGACATAGAAAATGAGATTCAGTGAATGGCCTAAAATTAATTGTATTTTGGGGTCTTGATAACATCATAAACCCCTCGAGATTCACCTGTGTGATATATGATATCACTGGATAAGACGATATTCTTCTAAAACTCTACAGCTCATCCATTCTTGCATGCAGTAAATAAATACATTAAATATACATATGGAGGAGTGTTTGTATTGATACATATGAAAGAGGATTAGATAACACTCAAGGGAGATTCTGTGGACTGTAGAGATCTGAAATCTGATGAAAGAAGGTTGATTCAGTGGACTTCAGAGACCTGGATTCTGCTCCCCTCTTTGCTGCAAGTTCCTCCTGTGTGACCTTGGATACACTGTGTAAACCCGAATCTTAAAACTATTTAGGTTCCTGGTTCCTGTCGAGATGCCTTGCTCATGCTGATTTTGATGAAAATTTAAGATATGAAAAGGAACTGAGCACTAAAATCCCTGGAAAGATCGGGGTTATGTTTCTCTGGGCATCAGTTCCCTACTTTTAGAATGGAGATAATATTATTTCACAGGGGCTTTGCTTGGGTGAGTGCAAAAAAGATGGTAAGGCAGCCTGGTCCCAGGAGCTGCATGGATGTGTGAAGTCCCGTCTCTTATTCCCCATGAGTAGCTGCATGCACTATATAGACATAATTATAGTCATATCAAATGAAAACACAATTAAGTTCCAGAATTCAAGCTGATTGGCATAACAAAGCTGAGATTTACTGCTTCCTTTACCAGGCCAGCACAGGTTCTAACACAAATCATGCCTCTTAGCCTTCAATTTGATAAACTTTCAGCTATTTTGACATGTAGAGCCAACTGCAGCCTACTCCATCCTGACAAAAAGAGCCTAACAAATGGATTTTCAGTCACCCACTGAACAGAGCTAGATGACAGATCTACATGAAATCCTTTTTGGAGGGAAGGCAGCCTTTTAACTTGATTGATGAAATTATATCTAAATCTGGTAGATTTGGGACTTCAAAGGCATTTTTGCCTACTTAGGGCATCCCAGATGAAGGGAGTATGCTATTTGTACCAAACTCCCATGCTCAAGTGGTTTGCAAATTGACCCCTTTGTAATAGGTTAAAGGTTCCGCGCAAGATAACGGTGGTTCATTTTGATTAATTATGTCAGGGAATTAATGTATGATTACTAACTTTTAGCAGACCCTGCTCTTTCTGACCTCGAGCTGCTTGTTTGTGTGGCTGGTTGTAATTTTCGACCAATGGGTTACGAGAGGTCACTGTGTGGTCAGCATATTTTAAACAAAGAAAAGGGAGGTGGGGAAGGGGGAGCAGAGAAACAGCAATCTCAGATCAGAGTGGATGGACTACAGTTTACTGGCTTGACAGGGGAGATTTGTTAAGTGCTTCAACAGTAGATTTTTATACATTTACCCTTTCCAATAAAATATTCTTCTGAAGAGCTAAGAGAGTGGCCTGGAAAGATGTTGGGAGGATAATTTAACAGTTGAATGTTAAGCCCATAAATTGCACTTCATATTGGTTTCAATAGCAGAGAACCTTGTTAAAAATATAAATTGGGCAATGTTCTGTTTAGCGCTGGGATTGGCTGAAAGAAAGGATGAAAGCTTCTTATTAAGCCAATGCCTGGGGAATGCTGCTTACAAGTTTCTTTACCAATCTCCAAATAGTCAGCAAATGTTGGCGAAACAAAGTTTCTTGGGGATTTATCTCCGCTTCGTATTTAAAACTATTGAGTAGGTACGTGAAGCTGTCCAAGAATTTCTTAAGTCTAGAAAGGGAAGTTTGTGAGGTCAAATCCTGTAAAGACATCAAATCATTCACTGTCTTCAGTACTGTATTCAATAGAACTGCTCATGCTGAAAGTGAAGACTGTGCCTAGGTCTTTATGGGTGATAGCTATACTACAAAAATCACGATAGACTACTGGGTAGATGAAGGGACTAGGAACCAGGAGCCCTAAATTCCTCCAGTCCTTGCACAAACTTGTTTGATTCTGACAGAGACCTTGAGAGGCATCTAAGCACATGCTTATAAAGCATCTGAAGTAGGAATTGAGCCTTAAAGATATTCCGTGCTTACAGAAGCCATTGTAACCAAGGACACTTATCACTTCTGAAAATAAAACAATACTTACTGTTGGGTCTAGATGTACACAGACTTAAATAACAAACTGCAAATGTAAGTAACAAATTGCTGTTATCTTCCTTGGACCCATTTTAAAAATGGGTCTGAAATATCTACCTTGTTTATAGGAACACTGAGAGGCCTAGTTCATTAATATTTGCACAGTGCTTTATGGCCCTTAGATGAAAGGCACTACCGATGCTTAAAGAATGATTATTATTATAATACTTATTCTAAGAACAATAGGCACATTTGTTTTATTTTCCACTGAGCCCCTTCAAACACCAGGGTGTCCAATTAAGCTGTAATCAGAATGAGGGCTAAGAGTTTGCTGAAACTTTTCCAGCTTGCTTTAGAAACCCTAATTTTGCTTCACTTTTTGCTGTACCTTTTGACTACCTGCTAAACATGGGGCTATTTAGTTGGCTTTGGATCCCCTTGATTTGGTTGTTTCTTGCAAAAATGTGCTCTTGACAAACTATCTGTTGCATTTCAAGTGAGAACACTATATCATCAGAGTTTTGCAAGAGGAGAAAGAGGTGCTCTCTGAATAAAAATGTGTTGTTAGTAGGGTCAGGAAGGGACACAGAGCTAAAATGATGTGAAATTAGCAGAGAGGAAGGATTGGAAATGAGGAAGAGATGGGAAAAGTAAGTGCGTATGGAGACAGAGACAGTAGAGGGGCCAAAGAAACAGAGTAGATAAAGGAAAGAGAAAAAGAAGTATTTGAAGTTGTATAGATATATATACATAAATACATGCATATATGTCTGCTATGGTTTGCTAAAATTGCCTGGCTCTTGCGAAGTCTCCTCATACAAAAGTAAGATTCAAACAAGTGTCTTTTGCCTCTTAGTAAAGGAAAGGCTTGTGTCAGGCTGACAGTTTCATAGGCCAATGTCCCATTCCCAGAGGGAGCTAGGAGCTGGTATTCCAGGCAGAAGTAACCTACAGAGCATCCTGACCTCACTCCGTAAGCGACAACTAGAAATTCAGTTTCCTGGTCCTTGCTTTGACTATTAGACACAATTGCCTCTTGAGCTCTTCAATTAATGGGAAGTCTCATGGCTGCTGTCAGAGCATGAATGTCAGTATTATTTACTTATTTAGTCATTTTACTGCAGCGTTAGGGATCTCAGGCAGCTCATTGTACACACATTTAATAAATGGCAATCCTGCCTCAAATGATTTACACTCAGAGCTGTTGATTCCAAAAAGTACTTGCACATACCTACTCTTCAAGTAATCACAAAAGCACATGCTAACTTGCTGGCATACATCAGATGAAAAATTCCTTAATGCTATCTCTTCAGAATTAGGGCCCAAGCGGAAAATGTAATGGGAAAATTGAGTTGTAGGGGAAGTAACCATTGCAGGACATGCTAGCAGTGCTATAATGCTTTCAGCTGGATTTTATAATCTGATTGCCTGTCTACCTATATATTTCTAATAACTTTTAAACTTGATGGACAGTATCAACCACGGCTGGCAGAAGGATAGGCAAAGCTGGATTAAAAATAGGTGCATGAGCCAAAGCACAAAGTGCTTGGTTTTAACATTCCCCACAATACATCTAGCACTTCAGTGCATGTGGCACCCAGGGGGCTGGCATTGTTCACTATGGAAGTATCAAGGTAAAACAACACAGGTACAACCATGCTTTCAGCCACATGAGGATATACCCCGCAGAAAGCTCGAAATAGCAGATTTTGGAAGTTCCACTTCTCAGGGGACCGCTGGCTTATTTGTTTTTGAGCATAAGGGGATGAATTTCTGAGCCCTTTGAAAGTAAAATCAATTTGCCGTTGTTCCAGTGGAGGCAGAATCACAGCCCGCTACGCAACCTTCAGGGACAGAAAATATTTGTTTCCTTTGTTAATATGGAAAAACAAAGCAAATTAGGAGCAACAGTCTTTGGGGCTGGTGAAAAGTGCACCAGATATTGGTTGCTTTTTACATGTCTGTACATCAGAGACTTGCATTTTCATGCTCTTGTGTGTGCCCAGGTTTTGGATGCTTGCACATGCTCTGATTAAAGAACAACTCTGAATAATGTTATTTAATTTAATGATCTTAATAAGCACATGGTGGGGGGGAGTGTCTTTACTGTATAGACACAAACAATGCTACATGCTTCAACATGAAACATAATTAGGGTGTGCAGTAAAATAAAGGGGTGAGGGGGGAAGGGGACATTTTTTAAAAAATGAGAACAGAGGTGACTTCCAACAAAACTTCAAAACCAGCTTGGCTAACAATGAACATAGCCCCATTCTTTTTAATCATCAACAAAATCTATCACACATGTTCTTTCAAGTAAAGTTTATTAGAAAGAAATTGCTACTAGAGAACCACATGTGAGCTCTGACTTGGCAAGGTCAGGCCAGGGCAATAAACCCTTGAACTTTACAAATATGCAAAGCTGACATAAATAACAAATTAAACCCAGCCAGGTGTAGAGCTGCAGCGAGCTGCTTGCCAGAAAGATTCAAACTCTGGCCAGCGTGACCTCTGTTAGCTTGTGTGGAAAGCAGGGGCTTATCTCCTCTGCTTGTTGTCCTTTAGGGCTCATACCTGTGGCTTCGGGTCACCTTCTTCTTCTCATTAGCTTAGAAAAATTATATTGCTTCGTTAGGGGTGTTTGTTCAGCTTCTGAGTGTCCTCAAGGCATTTGGATGTGTTGCTGTGTGAGTACTGCGGTTGCCAGGCTGGAGATTGCTCCGGGTGCAAGTGGTGTTTCTCCCTGGGTTGGGTCCTCTTTGAAGGATCAGTCCAGGATCAATCAGTAAAGGGGAGCGTGGAGATGGCTCTGTTGGAGGATTTGGTGAGGTAGGATGGAGAAGTGGGGTCTTTGGCTGCTGTACCGGGGGGCACATACCCCAGAAATCTGCAGTGTGGAAATTAGTGAACACAAACACGTCCTAAGCTGGCTGTCAGGTCCTGTGAGCTCTATGAGAACGGTGCTTGTGCAGCGTGCAGAAATGCACAGCAGCTGGGTGCTATTTGCAATGGAGCTCCGAAAGGTGCTTCAGAAAAAGGAGCCAATCCTCCCACCAATGTTAGCCATATCTCTTGCAAATTCTCTGTGTAATCAGAACTTTGTCAGAGGCGTAATTCCTGCTGCAACCAATCACTGTATTGTTCTGAGCCCCACTGCCAGACTTCCAGAGGCATTCAGCTGCAGATACACCATCTCAGTGGGATTTTCAAATGTCTCTTAAGTGCATTAAGCACCTAACTTTCACTGAATGCTCAAGGGGTTTTTAAAATCCCACTATGTGTCTCTCTACATCTTGCCCTTAAACAAGTGCTTAATTTTAAGTGCAGGTAGTTTCATTGATGTGCATAGTACTACTTGTGTGGTTAAAGTTAAACATGTGCTTAAACATGCTGTTAAACCATGGCTGTAATGGATGGGGGAGGAATTTGATGCAAACATACAGTGCTTTCACTGTAGCAACTTAATTTTTGGATACTGGTTTGATGCAGCAACAGTAAAAAAGAAATGACTCTTTCCACTTGAATATTGAGAAAATTTGCTCTGAGAATCACAAAACCAGAGCAAGAAAGCACACTGGGACATGATGTTCTACACAATTCCTTTACAAGTACAACCAGACTTTACAATATCTTTGCCATGAGAATTGTTTTGACTTTTTTTTTTTTAAATGCAAAGCCAAACTTCCTACAAAAACACTTACCCTGAGAGGCAATACTCTGTAGTTACTACTGAGCTGTGGTGTCATCCTGAGCAATGCATTTCACCTCTCTGTGCTTCTATTTTCCCTCCCGCTGTCTTTAGTATTTATAAGAACTCTGGGGCAGGGATGGGCTCTGTGTTTGCATAGCTCTCTCTCTAATGGTGATGTCTCTCTGCTGGGACCGCTCAGTGCTGTTGTTAGTAAAATCTAGCAACATTCTTGCACAAACTGTGGAAAAACTGTAGGACTAAGCAATGGAAAAAACCTCTTTCTTAGTTATTTCAGGTTTTAGTTCTGCATCTGAGTTACAGGTTAAGGCTCTTCAACGCGTGAAGTTTATGTAGACTTGTTAAAGACGTCTGTCCTGATGAATGGGTTGGATGCTTTTTATAGGGTTCTCCACTGGGTCCACTCCATCATAATGCAGCTTCAACACAGGCCTCCACAGAGCTTCAAGAGAGAAATCCGGGAAGGAGAAAGTGAAGGGAGATTGGGTGAGTTTACACTATGTGTTAAGTGGAAGAGCTGCAAAGAGGTTGGGAGACTTGTCATGACATGCAATTAAAGGCTCCTCTGGGAGTGTCTGTATAAACTCTGCACATAGCAGAAAGAAAACAGACAGCTGACAGTTGTACTGTGAAGTCTTAGAAGAATATACAGTGTTCATTGCTGACACTCGAAGGCAATTTTGCCTAGTTCTGTTACATCTAAATGTGTTTGTTTAGAGCTAGGGACAATTCCTGTCAAGGAAGAGCTTATTTTTCTGTTCTAGCTGTTAGGAGTTCGCTTCTTGGAAGCTCTCTTGAACCTGACACACACTTTCTAGTGTTTTAGTTATGTGTGTTCGTTTGATGAAAGGTCCTTTCTAGTGTTTTTTTTTTTT
>WBMW01002035.1:282911-415810 GCA_013396635.1 Penelope pileata
TTTTTTCCTTTGGTAGTAACTGTGGCTGGACTGTGTGACGTATTCTATCTGCCTGGGTTTCTCTTCAGGGCACATCCTGTAATTCGTGTGTGTGTGTGTGCATGTGCGACACATCCAAAAGCACAGATAAAGGACAGGGAAAGGACAAGTACAGTTGAAACTTGAGCACCAGGGAGCAAAAAAAAATCAAGCCTGGAAGGACCCAGTCCTTTAAATACCTTGAGAACTGTTGGTGGCTGAAGCTGTTGGTTGGGAAAGGAAAGATGAGAGGAAACCTCTGATTCACCAACTTCTTCAGCCCCTTCTCCTTCACAGTGTTGAGAAGCCTGAATGAGTTGGCCTGAGGTGATATGGGTCTGCATAGTTAACGGAGTCAGAGGTCCAAGCCTCTCACAATCTCATTCAAAGGAAGAGCACTAAAATCTGATTCTTTTAGTTGCTTGGGTGAGATACCCAAGCAACAAGCTATTGGCTGTTTTGGTCAAAGCCCACATTTACCATGACATTTCAATGGGTCAGCATTGCAAGGTGCCTTCTGTTTACTCGATGAAGATCTCCGTTCCGTGTCAGGGAGTCTGTTGTTTCTCTTATTTCTGTAGTTACGAAGACAAAAGGGAGGAAGTCACTAGGTCAAAGAAGTAGAGAGAAAAATCATCCTTTCTTTGACTTGTTTTTATCATTCCATTTGCAGGTTCTTAAAAAAAGGAAGAAAGATATAGAGAACTTGAGCATTTTACATTGTCAGGAACATTGTCATAAAATATTCTGGCTATTTATTTCTGGGATGAGGTGTCTTTACTGTACCAAGACCTCAGAAGTCCTAAAGAAGGAACTAAGATTTTATTTTTATTTTTCTAGATATAGGGGAATAGAATATGAGAAGAAAAGAAATTGGTATCCACTGGAGAAATTGGAGTGCAAGTTTAATTTATTGGGAAGACTGTGGTGATAGGAACTATAGAAAACTCCAAGTTTTGATGGTTGGACCAGGCTCCGAGCCTAAAGGCATATATCACTGAAGAGTACTAAATATTTAAAAGAAGGTTTATTTAGAGTCCTCAAAACTGACAGGATCTTAAATACAAGATCATATGGCAAGAAGGCTCAACATCATTCTTGTCAGGGTGAATTAACAGTGGAGTATAGCCTTGTATAAATAAGCAGCCATGGAAATTCCCAGCTTCATTTAAAGTCCTGAAAAACAAAGTCATCTCCACTCAGAAGACAAAAGAACAAGGCAGGGTGGGAAGAAAGAGAGCAAACTCAAGCTCGCTGAACAATTTTATCAGCACATATTTTTCAGGTAACTCCTCAATTATTTTAGCAGCAGAATAAATAAGAATTGTATTTCAGGGGTCTATTGTTTATTGCCCAGTACAACTGGCATTGGTTGGAATGAATGACATTTATAATGCATTTCATGATACAATTTTTCAGTTAAAGCTTTCCCTTTTAGGTGTTTCTTTGGGCTTCTGGGGAAGTGTTCCTCCTCAGGGGAGGAAGTTGCTATTATTATTATAAGGACATTCAGCTGGGCTTTACCTCAGAGACTCATTGAGAGAATTCATCTGTATCTCTCTCTTTTAATCCTTCTCACTGCTGTGTCTCCTGCCTCAAAAAATGGCTCCCTGTGCCTGACTGCTGAAACATGTGGCAACACAGAAACTAGTCTGGCCCAGGAAATTATGCTGAATGATTTCCCAGGCCCGGTGTGCTGGTTGTGCTGATGTAAAGGACAACCATGGAAATCCTTCCCAGGTCTGGTAGACTCTGGAAAGGAGCCTTAGACAAGAGCCACGGCAATGTATTTGCTGTGTTATGGTGATGAGGACTTGCTCTTGCCTTATCTGTGCATTGCTATGTGTCTTGGGATGGTTTTAAGGATCATCGTTATGCCAAACGTCTTCTTCCTAAGCTATAACAGAGAGCTGCCAAGGTGGTGTTTGTACTGCTGTGGAAGCCTTTCTCCGGAAGGTCAGTGGGGGAGTGTAATCAGCTTAGAACTGGATGTTGTAACTTACTTGAATGAAAGATTTTTCTAAAGGTGACATTAAGATGAAATATTTAAGATAAACCAGAAGATTTGACTGGAAATTCACAATGTCCCTCTGAAACAGTCCACACTGATTTACTGATCTTCCATTTTCAATTTATGAGCTGAGACCAGAGTATACCACTGGAGGATGAGAATAGAGTAGTCATATTAGAGCCAGCTCATATATCCTACAGACAGACTTTGGAAGAATTAGAAAGTATAATAAAGTGCTTGTCCCTTTAAGACATTGCTTGGCTCCTTGCCAATTTAGATCTTGGAGCATTAGATATTTTAAAAGCCCTTAAAACTGTCTCTCTTGCTCCCCCCCCTCTTTTTTTTCCCCTGCTGTTTGAGGTTTTCACCTTTTAACAATGACGAAACAATGGTCAAAGCATCCTTTACTTTACAGCTTTCTCCCCCTACAGCTTACTGAGGAATGAATTCTGTTCCCTATCACGTTATTTTAAATACGAGACAACTCCTTTGAAGGCAGAGCAACTGGTTATATGGCGTGCATAAAAGAGAAAAAAAAGTATCCAATTTTAAAAAGCAAATTCTTGATTTTATGTAAGAGCAGTAATGTCTGAATACACAAAGGCACCCAGGTACTTTTCAAGCATATAAATACTGGCAGGGCACTCCAGTGACCTTTGGTTTTCAAAGTTTTCAACTCATGGTCACCGTACGGGGCAAAGAGCCATCCCTGCAATCGCTGTGAGACCTGCCTGCAGCTTTGGATGTCCCCTTGGAGGACAGTCATGTCTTTGGCGAGCTCAGTGGCCCAAGGGTCAAATGCACAAGCACCAAAGTGGGCCCCGCTGCAGTGCCCTGTGTGATGCATCTACACAGCCACTCCCCTCAAGAGGAGTCAGAAGGCTTTGAAGATATGACAGTCATTCTGGAACTATTTCTAAAGTGAAAGCTGTACAAAAGCAGCCCCTCTGTGGATGTCGTGTCATCCCATTCCATGGGATTTTAATTGAAGATGTTCTGCCAGAAAGTTTTTTGAAAGGTTTGATTTTGGTTGATCTTTGCAATGCGGTTTGTAAATTGGAAGGAATTTGGGGAAAGAAGAGAGGTGGCTCAGGGAGAAAAGTAAGCAAAAAGAAAAATAATAGGCCATCAACCTGGGGTCATTTTCTGAACAATACAGAGTAGAGAAAGGACTCAGGGATCCCTTTGTGTCATAACAGACCAATGGGAACTTTTGATTCACTCTGCAGTTGTCTGCTGTTCCTTCAGACCTGGCTTTTTGTGGTTGTGACTCAGAGAGAGAGCCCCACCAGTTTTAGGCAGCAATTTCTTCTCATGTAGTGGGGAGGTTAAGCCTGCTGAAAGCCCTCTTTAAGGGAGGATTCCATCTTCCTTTCCTCTCTTCCTGGAGATCATAAGATAATGCATCTGGAACAACATTAGCTCATCCAGGTCTGCGGTTTTATTTTTGATAATCAAATCCCAGCAATCTCATTCTCCATCTGCCTGAACATATTTCTGGGTAAGGGGTAGATATCAACTAGCACACATGGCTGTGGTCAGATATTGTGAGATCTTCTAAGCATGAACAGAAAATTTCCATCCTCTAAGTTATGTCTCAACATTCTCTTTTCTCTTGTGCTGTATTTTCTTTCTGCAGCTGAGAGTTACGGTAGTTTGGGCCAACAGAATATGTTTATTTCTTCTTTGGTAGTGTTTACTCAGCAGGCTCCCAAATTTGAGTTGAGACACATTTACTGTTAAATGAGAAATATTTTGATGGCCTCAGCCTTATTTGATATAATGCAGTGTCTGTTTGTGTCAAGAGCTAGCATTAAGTCATTGTCTGTCTGGATTAAGTGTTAGGGGTACAATGAATAGTCTGTGGACATCTTGCTAGCAGACAGCTGGCCAAATGGAAGTAGGCTTCCTTCTGAGTCTCAGCAACATCTGCATTCCTAAACAACAAGAGTATTTCTTACAAAACCAAGTGGGTTTTCTGTCAAGTTTAGCCTAGAAGTGAGATAATTATAGGAAAAAAGCTGAATCACATCTTAGGAGCTTTTAGGATCTTATGACACTTTGTTTGGCCTTTTGTGAAAGCCATTAGTCATTTATCCCCTTTCAGCAGCACAGCACTGGTGTACAACATCTGTGCTCTGCCTCACCTTAGAGCTTCCTTAGGATCTCTGCAGCAGAGATGGAGTAGGTCTTCCTGCTACTAATATCAGCTTCCCATCTTGGGTGAGGGTAGAGGTCTTGAGACCTTACCTGACTTGCTCTGTCTCACAGTGTTTTGTATTTTCTCAGTGAGGACACCACATTTTCAGTGAATTATCCAGAAGTAATTTTCTTATAACATTAAGTATAGAGTGTTAAATCTTTCTAATCTTATGTCTCTAATTATTGCACATAGAGCTAATAAACAAACCCATAAAAGACAGTAATTTCAATTACAGAACTTACGAAGAAACTTAAAAATTGTGCTATCTTTTTGATCAGTCATGATGCTCCAATTTCTAGACTGATATGAAGTTCTTTGTCAATAGGACTTTTTTTTATAAAACGGGGCATCTTATTCTGAAAACCTTCCAAGATTAGTCAGTACCATAGGAGATGATCTCTTTCATGCTGTCCAAATGTCCACAATCATATTTATGATTAAAAGAGCTCTTAGAGAGCAATAAAATATATTTTTTAATGAGACTGAATTTTGTTAATGTTCAAGAATTGCAACTAAAAGGAAGAGTGTTTTCTTTAGTAAATTGACTGAATTTTGATGCCTTATTTTTATCCATGTGAAATATTTAGTTTCATTTTAAATTTTGTTCAAAATGAAGAATTTTTAACAAATTTGTCTTCAGAAGTTTGCTGAATTAGCTGTGTTAAAGCATTTCAGCTTCTTTTGTTCAACCATTTTTTTTAAAATGTCAGTTGCATACATCCATGAGATGATGATAAGCAGAGTGGGGAGGGATCTGAACAAATTGCCCTGCATTTTAGCCCTCCATTATACAAGGTGATCTTAAGAAAACAAGAAGTGAAGTCCTGAAGGGTCTCTGAACAGCAACAGGAAATAATTCATGCAAGATTATTCTTTGTTAGTACTGAAGAGAGACTCCTATAAATTGGTTAATACAGAGAGTTCACCTACATCTTTTATACTTACAGAATATTTTATTTGGTTTTACAAACTAATTAAAACATTCGGATGAGATAGGAGCCTAAATTCTAGGGAAAGTTAATGAAGAATAGGAAAAATGAGTAACATATGAAACATTTCAAAATGTCCTGGTGGTGTGGTGAATCCTGATTGTGTAGCAACATCAACCAAGCAAATAAAAGGTCTTCCAAGTCCATTATCATTCAGACTGTGAACTGAGAGAAAGCGGAGTGGCTCCATGACAATTCATCTGATAGTCTGAATGTAAAAATAACTGTTTCATAAACTACAGGAAGATGAGTATCAGGGCCTTTGCCATCTTAGATCTGTAGAAGAATGGAAAGATACCACAGTAATTTATAAGAATATTTTTCATTCACAAAGATTTTCAGCAAGCAAAATGAATAATGGAAAGTGTCTAGTCCAACCTTTGCATTTACTCCATTTAAACAACTGAAAATACTTAATTTAATATCAACCATGCTGTTAAGGTAAGACTTCTGTCAGGTTAGCTCTTCTCCTGGTGAAGGCACTTGGTTGCTGTTTGGGTGGCCATATCAGCTCAGATACCTGCACAGATGAGTCACTGTGCAAATTGGTGCACATTCCCATGTCGTAGCAAAAGTGGTCTAAAACGCAATCTGGAAAATAAGAGTTTTTTCTTCATCATAAACTCCTTGCCATAAGCCATCATACAATTCATTCAGTTGTGGACTAACACCATCGCTCTGCAGCCCAGGTGGCTCCCACATACAGGTAGTGACCAGAATTTCTGGACATTTCCGGAGATAAGGGTTTGCAGACACTTGTAGGCTGCCACTTGATCGTATAGGGTGCTAGCAAATATTTACAGCTAACAAAGACATCCACAGGATGCAGGACTGATTCACAAACATTTTTTGGCAGATAAAAATAGACCCAAACACTCAGTGAGTAATATTTGAAGGGAATAATTGCAACCAATCTGTAGCCAAGCTACGTCTAAAATATATCTTCTCAATCAAAGTGTCCTTGGAATTGGGGTAAGGTGCTCAGTTTTACACCAGCACAATCCCTGTGTAATATAAAAAACAAAGCTAAAAAATAATTTAAATGATTTGAACAAACCAAGATTATAAGAAACTGAATTTGAATTTGTTCAAGATGAGGTCTGCACAATATTTCATAGAGATTCTCAAAAAGGACACAAGATCCCAAGGAATGAATTAACGCAGGGGGACTTGCTCTTTTCCTTTCTCATATGTAAGGTTACTCCTCCATCGGCACGGTTCCTGCTCTGCTAGTTCATTCCTGCCTCGAGGGAAGGATGTTATTTACTAAATCTGTTTTGGGTTTTAAATAGGAGGTTTTGCATTGAAATACATATCTGAGGCAACCCAGCAGAACTTGTGAGATCTGACAGGAGCAAAGGAGAGGCAGTGGTAGACCAGAATGGCTGCCCTCAAAAAATAGGAGATAAATACTACAACTGAAAGGAAACCTCACTTCCTGCATCTGTGGGCTTTGTTAATATGTAACATGCACATATTATAACTACTTGGTGACAGACTCAAAACCCCCTCCGGCTTCAAAATTCTGTTCACTATATTTAATCGTAATTTAGGTGTGAGGGTTAGGATTAACAGCAGGCAAACATTACCTGTGGCCATTGGACCTCAGTGAGCTTACCAAAACTGGAGAGCGAGTTAGCCAAGAGAGCAGTCATTGGGGAAAAATGAAACTCAGGCATATTGAAAATGTAGAAGAAAATTGTAAGCAGCACAGTGAAGGAAGATCATTGGACAAAAAAGGGAACTTTTGCAGCTCTTGATAGAAAAGTAAGAAAAAAATAGGAGGAATAGGATAAGATCTGAAAATGGTATGTCAAAAGGATGTTTACCCTCTACAAAGAGGGATCTGAATCCATGCAACAAGAATTCCTGTTACCTTCTTTTGGCTTTGGTGATTTCATTTTGGCAGTGGAATAAAACTTAGGGATATGAGGGAAAGCTGTGTTGATGTGGTGTGGATAGGTCCAGAAGATGACTATGTGGGGTGAATAGGAGGAATGTGGGAGAGCTGTATTATTTGTAAAGAAAATAAATTATTGCTGCTTTGCCAAGTGAGTTGAGGCAGAAATCTCATATCTCTGAAAGTAATACCAGATCCCAAGGGTTGGCTACATGGAAATCTCCTCTATCCATGGCATTCATTAGGCCATTTGCCTCTATAAAGTTCAGACAAATTTATGTTGAGCTAGGTCACATGAGGCCAAAAGCTCACCTGCTGCAGGCTTTCAGGACTATACTTTAATGACAATTTAGGATCTAATGGAAGGTCAGGAAAAGGGTCATTTTATATCTGGAATATACTAATATGTAACACTGAAATGATGTAATATACTTGATTGCACTTTATGTATAAATCAGGGTAGCTCTTAGAAGGACCATATGTTCTCCACGCTGAGGGAGATTTACACAGATTCCTGTGATACCTGCCCGGGTTAAGGCAGTGTGACTCTCTCCCTTCCTAAGGAGCTTGGCCGCAGCACTACAGTCAAGCTGGCCTTAAAAAAAACAACCAACAATAGCTACAATGACAAAAAGCCCCAAAGCCAATGAGCCTGTAGCCAGGCATTGCTGCCATAAAGCTCAGCGCTGGCATTCTTTAGGAGCGGGGGGAGTTGCTGTGTTCCCCTGGAATGTGGCGAATGGCTTGTAAATTAGAGTCCCTAATGAAACCGCACTGGTGTCCAACTGCAGCAATCATCTGGTTAAAATCAGGCAGTAATTCCACTAATTTTACTGCCCTTCTCCCAGCCCTCAACGCCTCATTTAGGAAAAAATGTTTATGTTCCCCTCAAAACACCTGCGTTTTAACTTGGGTCCCCAAAGCAATTATTTTTATTTTATTTTATTTTTAAGACTTTTTGTTGTGAAATGCAGCATCCCTCCCTTTTCTGAACTGAAGTGCATGCATGCCCTGGGATTTCCAATTTTCAGACATGCTTAACTAGCACTGTTTTTCTTGCACACTTCACGAGCTTCACCATCCTATATATTTTCTGCCTACAGCTGCTGTCCAGAAGTGTTTAGGATATATTTTTTTCCCCTCTCAGTAAATGATGAAATAAAACTACGTAGAGCTGTTTACATTGTGACTAAGGAAGTTAAGGTTGATGGAGGTGATAGTGACTGACACTTATCCAATTTCAGGCTTTCCAAAACGTCTGCGGCTCTTATCATGATTTAGTCTCTACCAGACCTTGTAGACATTAAACAGCAAGAATGAGCACTATTCTCACTCGGAAAAAGAAACGTTATATAGTGGATGCTGGAACACTGCTATGATGTGCTGTGAGATCTTACCATCTGCTATTCCATTAGGGTGAGTTATTCATTTTGTCTCCTTGGTTTCACGTTCATTTAAAGCTTTGATAGATTATGACTAAAGATCTCCTTCAAAAGTTGTAAGCAGATATCTCCAGCCTGTGATGATACAATTTCTTGAAGCATAGGCATCTGAAACAGGGGAAATAGGATTCTCATATACATTCAAACATCTTCCTTTCTTTTCAGTTTTACAATCCTCAAATAGTTGGTCTCCTAGCAAATTCAGGGAGAAAATGAATTACAGGGGACCACCCATTCCCCAACCACCTAAGAACATCTTCATCAGGTTTACTGAAATGCTAAAGCATTTTTAATCAGAGCAGAGCTTCAGCTGGGTCGAGGTGTACCAACGCAGGGATGTGGGCTAGCTGCTGAAGACTCCTTACAGCTACAATAAAGCCACACTTAGTAGGCATAATTGGCTGATGGATCAAATTATCACCCTGTTCCTCCTTAGGGAATGAAGAATCAAGACTCTGTAAAGTATGGCAGCTATCTATATGTGATAACTGGGCAGAAGAGCAATTTTTCCAACAAATGTTCAGGGAGATGCCAACTTGTTGAATCTAAAAATTAAGCTTTCTTTAGCTAGCAATGAGAATGCTGGCCGAAGTGATTTCTAGGAAGGCGTTCAGGGCAGAGGTACAGCTTTATCTATGATTTATCTTGAAGCATTACACTCAAGAGTGGAATGCTGTCTCTCAAGGTCCATTTCTCTGCCTTTGTACCACTGTGGCATGCTTTCACTGTTAGTAAGCCCGTACTGAAACATGCCTGAAGAAGCAGGGAGAGTGAGAGTGGTTTGCTTTGGTTGCTGAGTCATTTGGGGAACGGCAAATCTTTGATGACCTCAGTAAAGAACAGGAAGGTATTTAGAAATCTTTGCCTTCACAACACTATAAAGCTATTTTCTTCCTTGTGCTGCTGTTGGTTGGGTAATCTAGTTTTTCTGGACGTACAGAAAAAAATTTAAGCGGAAAGAGAGTGCACTGGTTGCATCTAAGGGGAGCTGGAGACCCAGAGATGCAGCATCCTACAAGTATGCAGAGAGGCTCTGTCTCCCCTCAGGGAAGGACCTTTTCCTGAGCTGTAGGGTATGAGCAGAAGCTGGTCGTATCCATCAAAGGCTTAAGTCCACAATGAGATGAGAGAAGGAGAGTTACTCCTAGTCATCCTAGAGAGATGCTCGTTGCCAGTGCCAGGAATGACTCTATGGAGGTGAAGGCAGTAGCTCAGGAAAACCAGTCTCATGCTTAATCTGAAACTTCAAACAAGAAAAATCCTCAGAGATAATAGGTCCCAAATCAAAATATGGTCAGGTATGGAACGTGGTCAACATAGCATCCCGGTGAGTGCAAGAGGTGAAGGCTTACAAAAGCAACTGGGCTTCTTCCTGTTTGTCTCCCCCCCCCTTTTTTTTTTTTTTTCCCCCCCTTTAATATGTTTTGCTTGCTGACTTTCTCTTAGCCTTTGTTTTGGCCTCACTGTATCTGAACTGCGTTGGATATAATGCTGGAGGCCTACAGCTGAGCAGCATATACAGATGTAATCCCAATAATAAACAGGAATGAAGGAAATATCATATTGAGCACTGTATCACATTCAGTTTTAATTAAAATTATCACAAGCAGATTTATGTTCAGTATAACTTTTCCTGCTGTTTCCAGGTTGTATTTATCTTCTAATTTGATTGCTTTTCTGTGCTGTTTATGAAAGCTGCCTCCCAGCCAGAGATAATGCTGCATTTTAACACTTTAGCTGAGTTTATACTTTCAATGAGCTTTCTGCTTTTTGAATTTTTACTCAATTTGACATCCTTCTGAGAGCTGGCAGAAGCAATGTATAGCTTGATGGTTTAAAACGTGCAGTCATTGGAAGGTAGAGAAGCAGCCTTTCTTCAGCTGACTCTTACTATGAACTCACTGCTGGGACTGAGACTCCAAATCAGCAAACAACATCCCATTCAGGTCAAAGAGCTTGTTGAAGAGTGTGGAGACATGAGAAGGTAGGGGAGCTTCCCTTCTGAGATGTTGAAGAAAACCTATTTGAAGGCCTAATCTTTGAATTTCTTTGGGGAATATCATACTTCTTCTTTTAATTTGAATGAACTCAAGGCTTCAAACTCCTGGTTTTTCTTCCAATGTTTAGCTAAAATATACCAGAAGTGATAATGGCTCCCTTTACCTCTGAGATTCATAGTTGACTGAATCATTAATAATCTCCTAATTTCTATGTTTTCCTTTCTGTGTTCAGGGATCTCTGGAAGCTAAATAAGAAAAAGAGAATTTTACTTAGGGCTTTTTTAGTTTGACAGGTGAGGAGTAAGGAAAGAAACCTTCTCATAAGGAAGAAGCATGGCTAAAATTAAACATAGAACTTGGCTCTTAACATCTCTAAATTACTAGACAATTTGAAACCCACATTTCACTGCTTGACTTTTGCTTTGAGAAGTCAAACCAGAACCCCAAACACATCCATTCTCAAATCTTGGGAGATTTCATGTCCTGGTCTGAGCTTTGCAACATGCTCCCATTATTGCATACCAATCCTACTCTGTTATAGAGTCAAATCAATGCCAAATGTGGTGGTGATTTTTTGATAGGGAATAAGCAACATCCACCAATATATTTAACACAGGTCAGTAGACAGCCTACAGTCATGACAGTCTTGAACTAGTGACCTAGAAATGAAAGAGACCTTAATCCCTTTACCAAATCCTAAACCACTCAATTCCTGCCCCACCTCTGCAACCAAGGTCTTTTATAGATGTGTTGGAGGGTAATATGTAAGCCAGCAGAGTGTAAATTAAAGAGGAAAAAAAGGCTCTACTTACAATAACATCGTAATTGTGGAATTTGTGAAAATAAGGGACTCAGGAGAGGTCTTCAGTCAGCTTGTCTTAAATTCAGTGCAAATTTATTCTAAGAATATTTTGGCACCTGCAAACAGCCCAAAACTTTTATAAGCATCATAGCAGGGGAAAAGTGATGCAAGTGAAAGACTGCAGATAGACTCAGAAAAAGGTCTTGATTGTTCATCTGACCTGTTGGCTTCCTCTGTTGCTACATGAGTTTATTTTTATGACTGCCTAACTCCACTGATTACTGTGATGACATTACAATGTCGCACTAGCATACAACTGGAGTGGTTAATCAGATCCCTTTTTTCAGCTCTTCAGGGATGAAACTCATCCCTTAGAAAAGAAGAACAGCAGCCACAGCCTGTTCAGCTCTTAAGTCCCATTTTGTTCAATCTGGTATTGCTTGAAACTCTGTATTTTTTTCCTGGGATTGCTATGTGAAGGGGTTCTTTTCTGTGATTTCTTAGTCCTTCTCACAGGTCCTGAAAAGATGTACCATGAGAACACTGTTCATTTCAGAAGCTGTTTCCTATAACAGAACCTTAAAAAGGGAGTGGATTTGAATTCTAATTGAATTCAAGCTACACAGCACAGAGCAACAACAGCAAATTCTGTGCCTATACAGTTGAAATTTTGCTGCCAAATGTGGTTAAACAGTTTTTCACTTTTCCCCAAAACATGAACATTGTCTAAGTAGAAAAGTATTTCCATTTGTAGAAGGGACTTTTTTTCATTTTGTACATCTGCAGGCATAAAAGGACCATAATAGACCACAAATTAGATCCGGGAACTGAAACAAGCTCAGCTTGTAACTGAGACCACAGGTCTGTAAAAAAAAAAAAAAAAAAACAACTATAGCATCATTTTTGGGTGAGGTTTTTTTTCTTGTTTGTTTGTTGTTTTTATTTTTTTCTTTTATGGCAAAGCAAATGAAAACTCATTTTATATTCAAATATGACACCATCTGTTCTCTGAGTTACAGAAACTGGGTAAACTGATCCAATATACATTGAGCTAGAAGGAGGGGAACAAATGCAGAAAATCTCTCTTTCTCTCATCTCTCTCCTGTTTTGTGTCCCACTGTTCCATGAGTTGACCACAAAGGACTTGCAGATGGCACGAGTGTTTTTTTGTCTGTTTGATCTGGTCCCTCCATTCTTCTAGGCTAGAGTTTTCTCTTTCTTAGCATGATCTGTTCTGTCTCCTCCTCCCTTTGGCACAGCTTATACTAATGCTTTTCCCTCTGGAGGGAGGAGTTCAGATCACACAGGACCTCTTACCAGAGCCCTGTGGCACATACAGTCTTAGGGGTGGTGGTGGTGCCATGGGGGCGCAGAGGAGAGGTCGTTTGTCATAGGTGACTTTTGCCTCACTGCTGTTTAATTCTTCTGCTTCTTTGCCTGTGGTTCTGTGTAGCAGAGGAAGCTACCTCAAAGGAACAATCTGGACCAGCACAGTGGCCGCATGCTATGCTGAGGACAGCATCCTTAGGAGCTTACAGTCCCAGACACAGCTTTTTGAGCAATCTCATAAAAATCCTTTTTAATTTTGACCACGGCTATTTGGAACCAGCAACAAAATAAAACATTTCCTGCAGTCATCTGAAACACTAGGTAATCACGAGTCATACCAGTAACAAAAAAAGAACTAAGTAGAAAGGACAACTAAAAGTAAACTCTCTGAAAATACGAAAAATTCTCCTATATATCTTTGACACACATCAATTTAAACAGCAGGACAAAAAGTTCCTGCAACAACTATTAAACCTGCTCCCCTCCAAAAACACCCAAGAAGGGTCCCAAAGCTAGGCCAAACCTGACAATGGCTAGTTATGAGGCATATGTTAAACAGTTTTCAGTTAGCACAGGCAAAGGAAATTGACTATGAAACTAAATTAAGGAAATATGAGAGTACTGTAATCTGCATAAAAATATATTTGGGTATATTCCCAACACACAATCGCACTGTGGAATTGCAGGAAGTGGGCTAAGGGGAGAGAAGCTTTGCTTTCCCTAAAGAAAACCTCCCCAGGATTATTTTTTACAAAATAAAACTTTTATATTCTTCTTTATATTACCGTCCTGTGTTTGGAGCTGAGTGAATAGTTTGTATTAAATAATTTCCTCTGTGAAATGAACCTTATATTATTATTATTGCTCAAGGACTGTTGATAACATGCTGGGTTTCCTACACTTGCTTCTTGTTCTAATGTGCATATTCCTCTAAGGATCAATCAGTGTTTGGGTTGAGTCTTTGACACCTTTGTGGTGCTGGAGCTGTGTCTGTTCTTGTGACAACCTGCTTCACATTTCACCTCTTCCATGTCCCCTGCAGGAGGGTTGTGAACTGGGGACACCAGAAGTAGAGCAAATCCAAAAATAATTGTTTCTGGGATGGGCTGTGGAGAAGGAGTACAGAGAGGAGAAACTTTGGGAGCTTTCCCCCCTGCCTTGGACCAGCACCCAAAGGGGCCCTTTGTCCCCTCCAGCGTTGTCCCCCAGCTGGAAGGCAGCAGGCTGCTATAACTGGCCACAACACAGGCTTTCCAGTGCGCAGGAAACAGGTTTGTTTTTTGTTATCCATTTGGCTTTCCTCCCACTTGAACAGCAACCAAGATTTTTTAAAACTTGGAGCGAGGCAAGGCCTCTTGCATTTCCGCCTGGGAAATCCTTGGGCCTAATGGGGTGCACATGGCGGGTGCCTCTGCGGCCTGGTGCCGGCAGAGCTGCGGCCAGCAGTGGGGACACACCCGGCTCCTTGCCCTGGTGGGGCTGAGCTCCAGCCAGGTCATTCAGAAGCTACGGCCTATTGGCCAAATTTGTTATTATTTTTGCCCTGACAAAATTTGCAGCAGGTAAAAGGGGTAAGTCCAGAAGCCTAAGATGTTCTGTAGCTTGGCACTTCAGGTGCTGCATATAAAGGATATTTTTGCCAGTTTTGGTGCTAAAAGCAAGGCTTTTTGAACAGTTCCAGTGTGCTCCTTTGGCTGCTGCTGTGGTCCCAGCCACCAAGGGCTCAGGCAGGCCTCCCATGGTGTCTCACCTCCAAGAGGGAGAAAATTCACCCCATCAGAGATGTTCCCAGTGTGGCTGTGCAAAACCAGTCACGAACCCTGTGCTGTCCCTGTCACACCCCTGTGAGCAGTTATTTCACACAGGAAAGAAAGAAGGAGCGAAAGGAAATAACCATTTCAGCAAGAAATGTGTCAATACTTCTACTCTGGAGGTCACTGAGGCTGGGTGTTTGCTGAAAGAAGGCAGCAACAGAATGCATAGCAGGACAAGGAAGGACAAAACTTACTTGGCTAAAAGCAAATCTAAACTTTTCATGTTGTAAATTTGGAGGAAGGAATGCAGTCTCCTCCCTCCTTCCCCACCAGTCACATACACAAAACAACCTGAAGCTTGTAGTTAAGAAAATAAACTGCAGAGAAAGCCCCTGAAGGGCCTTGGCAGCGAGCATTTCTCACTAAATTGGGAATCTGCACACTCATAGTCTGAAATAAATTAAGATGCTGGGGGGTGAGGGGAGAAAGAGGAAAGAGGGGGGAGAAGACAGGAAAATCAACAGCTCTGGGGTGAAACACAGGTTGATGCTGCCTCATCATTTTTAAACTTAAAATAAAACAAGCAAATTTTCTTTAACTGCAGGTCAAAATAAAAGGGGAAAAAAAATCTTCCCTCATCTGTTCACGGTAATTACTAACAGAAAGCAGCCCCTGCCAGCTGCAGAGTTCATGGATAAATGGAGGGACACATTATTCTCCCTCTCTGGGATCAAAAACCCAAACTTTGTATCTCAATTTGCCTGTGGTATGTCTTTCATATACTCTTGCAAAGTCATTTTACTGAGCTGTTCAGTCGGGACTTTTTCATCAGACAAAAATTGTGATGTTTGCAGGCTTTCAAGTTTATTTTAAGTTTGCTTCTGAATGAGAAACATGACTCTTGTAATTTCCCAAATTTTTACTATGTCATTATATTGTACTTATTATTGGATCTACCCACTTTCCTTGTTAGCAGCCAGTCACAGCAGAATGAGTTCATACTCTAACCTATATCCACTGGCTTCTGTGGATGCAATGGGATGTCCTCTGGAGGTACGAATGTAAACCACATGAATATTTGAATAGGATAAGATTAGCACAAATTCACCAGAATATCCCAGCTGTTTACACTGTGATGCCAATGCAAAGTAGTTAGTGGTTTTTCTCAATATGTCACTTGCAAGATCCCATGGTATGGCAATCTCTGATTCATGTGCTATTGTAGAAGTGATGGTGATAGACCTTGCTGAGCATAGTGTAGCTAGATGAAGGGGAATGGGGTGATAGACTATCCTTGGTATTTGCCATCAGCTGATTTTCAAGGGTCAGGGTCCTAGGATCCAAGCACTGAGAAATAGAACAGCTCTGAGGTTTCTCTATGTTGTCATGAAAATTGAACTTGTAACAAAAATAGTAATTGGGGGAAATAAAGGTAGCTTAAAAGCCCTTGTGATTAAACATGCTGGTTGCACTGAGGAATCCATCATGCTGCTGAACATCTCTAAAGATCAAACAATCCTTCCATCACTGATAGTAACGAGCAATTAAAAATCACAAATGGTGTGTATTTGTCTGTGTGTCTGCATGCATTGTTTCAGACAAAACAATGATGGGGCCAGCATCTGTGTGGTTTGTGGAGTTAAAAGATAAACCCTGTTCTACGCAGATTGTTTAGTAAGACCTAGAAGGCATAGGATTTCATTGTGATCACAGGTAAAACTGATGATTTGCAGTATTTGTTAAACCTCTCTGGCGTGTGAACATGGAGACCATTGCCTTTTCTGCTGTATAAATAGTGAAGAATGATTAATGAGAATTATGAGAGTTTTTGAGAAAGCTATGACACCATTTTTCAGACTAAGAGGCAGAGCACGAGAAGGGAGGAATAAACACAGGAGCAGAAATCAGGAGATCTAACTATTATCTGCCTCATACTTGCTATGTGACCTTGGTCAGGGCCCTGTGTATCGGTTTCCTCGCCATAAAACAGACAGAGTTATCTTCTTTCACTGCCTTTCAGGGCATTGGAAGGTTTAATTCATGCCTCCTAGCCAAACGCTTTGAGATCCTGGGGCTGAAAGGTAAAGTTTTCTTTTTATGATTCAGGGTTTTATTCATTTTAATGTAGAGATTTTGTTTGTGACACGTACTAAAGATACGGCGCTGTAGCTGGAAAGTTAACCAGTTGTGTGTGACACTCTGTCCCGGGAAGTCAGCCTGGTGGACTGCAGTATTTCATTGTTGCATTTTAATGTATACCTTTTATACCTTCACCACTCTAGAGTGGAAAACTGACATTATCTGTGCTGATCTCCTGCTTTCTCACTGGCTGATTACACAACAGAAGAGGCTAGGCCTAGGGCAGACCTATTTTCGACACCTATTATGCTGTTGCACAGTTGAAGTTCAGTTGTTAGCTGCTTTTAAAAACGACAAATGTGCTCTAATTTTAGAGCATCATAGCAATCATTGTTTTTATTTCAGTAGAGAGGAAAAGTGGAGGGAAAAAACAGCTTGGGACTTAATAAACACCTTAGCCTGCAGCCTTCGACTTTATTCATGAGGTTTTTTATCTTCTCTTCCACTCTCCATGCACTCACTGCATCTTCTTTACTGCACAGTCTTAAATTACCATTGCAAAGGTTATATGTTTATTTACAAAGAGCTGGCTATGAATGGTGATCCTAAAGGCGAGGAGGGTGTCTCATGGCAATAAACATCTCTTGCTCTCTTAAACACCAAGGCCAAATGAATAAGGTGATGTTTAGTGCCTCAGACATATTATGGTTTATGGCTTCATTAACTACCTGACCTGTATTGTGTGCAAATTTCATCAGAGTGAGATGCATATTTATTCCCTGAGGTGGGCTGGTTGATAATGTTCTTATTCTTAAAGGAACAGTGCAAGTAATTACTTATAATTAGCGTTGTGAAAGTAAGGGAATTTTGTGAGGCAAGGCAATTTCACATACCTGAAATTTCACTTAACAGAAAAAAGACAGCACAATGAATATTTATGCTTTGGTGAAACTGGAATTCAGGAATATGGTTTCTATTGACCCTTTGCAGCATATGGGATAGTTTTTACCCATTTAAAGAATTTGGAAAAAAACCCAACCTCTTCGCCAAATTTTTGTCTGGTGCAACATAGTTTCCCTCACCAGAGCTGAATCAAGACTTCTAGATCAACTGAATGTGAAATAAAAAGCATTCAAGTTTCTCCCCTCTTCTCATCTTCTTCCATTTTCTTTTTACCCCATGTAGTCTAACTTAGTTATTCTTAGGATCTGTGTTTGATTTCCAAATAGAGTGCTGGGGATATTAATATTTCTTGGTTTTATTTTTTTAAATTATAATTGTGCATATAGATACTTTCCAAACTGGGGTTACACTGAAAACTCTTGAATTTTTAGCCCAGTGACTGACCAAAGACCAGCTTTCCTGGATCATGAAGCGTGTCATGGGCTGGTTTTATACAAGTGTGCTGTGATGAGGATTCCACTGTTGTAAAAGGGGTTTCCACTGTTTGGAAGTGAGTTCACTGCCTTCTGTGCAGACGTCTTCCCATATGAAAGACAATCCAGGGGCACAATAGTGTTTGTTGTAGGGTTGATAAAAACACAACTCTATATTCATCTATCTTTAACATAATGGAAGTGTTTCTTATAGCCTTGAGGGATGTTTCCAGTGTTTGCACTGATCAGCTTTGAATTTACTAGTAGGGCAAAGGTAGCTTAAGTGTACATGGCCCTTCCACCGCAGGATCCGTCAAAACAGCATGAACTGTCTGTCCTGTAACACGATCACAGCTCTCCAGCCCTTACATTTCCATTAGGCTTGAGCCTACTCCTCTAGTTGTTCCAAGTACTTACATTTCTAATTCTATCAGATGAGGAAAAAAAGATGCTGGAAACAAGTGTATTCACGTGCTTAAAGGACAAGTTAGTAAGAAATAGCACTAAGTCCTTTAGAAAGGTCTTTCTGAGAGTTTCATTTAAAGTTTAACCGTAAGTATATGATGTATTTTGCCATGTGCACTAACTTAACCAGAGAATGTCATGGAGATAATTCTGAGCAATTGAATGTCTGTGGTCTAACCACTGGCAATAGCTGCAATACATGATGAATGGCCTATGGTCAAAGAACATATCCTAAACACTGAGAAGCACAGTTTAAGCTGTTGTTCCTCCACGGTAATTTCGTTCTGTGGCATAAGAGTTTTCTTATTCTGCAAATGTTTGCTCTTCAGCTACTGTAAAAGCAAAACTTTAGCAATTATCTGGTAACCAAAAAAAAAAAAAAAAAAAAGGAAAAAAATAGGAAGGGCAGAAGGAAGAAAGGAAGGCAGACAGGCAAGGGGACCCATCTCTCCTGCTGCAGGATCAGAAATATCTTTTTAGCAAATTCTGGAGAGAAATTCCTCTGGACATTCACTACTGGGGCTCCAGTGACTATCCAGTGACTATTTACTAGATGTTTGGGATACTTCATATTTGACATTCCTTGACAGTTTTCCAGGGCTCAAGCACAGGATGTGCTCAGCCTCTTGTCTCTCTATGGTCTCTTGTTAATTCCTTCTCAGGAACAAGCTCTGGACTCACATAGGAACTTTTTTACTTGGTCATTAGCTTTGGGCACTGCTAGCTTGTCATGGTCTTGTTAGAAATGGGTGGTCTGGCTAAGTCCCTTCTAGGAGTCCAAACATGACTATTAGGCAATGGGCAGGTAACAGGGAAAAGCAAAATGAAAAAAGGAGGCTCACAAATGAAAATTTTACTTGTATTTATTGGAACCAAAAACATCTGCAAGCATAATTTCCTCAACATCTATCTGTCTTCAACCACTACTGCTTTACCACTCTCTTTCTGGACAAAGGCATTTAACAGAAAAATATCTTCTTGACTATAGTCCTGGCTCTGGAGAACAAACAAATTACCCTAGTCCTGATGGTATGGGTGGCAACTTTTTTTTTCCAACTTTATGATGTCTCTTTGAGAAGCTTTCTGTACTGTTTTCTAGTGTTGCCTTACCCCTATATTTGTTTAGTTTTCTGTGCAATTGCTTCAAATTCATGCCATTGAATGATAATAAAAGAAAATCTAACTAGGTCAGTTGTAGGATCTATAGTTGTTATAGAAATGATTCAGAGCTCTCCCATATCCTTTACAGGAATTAATCTTTTTTTTTCTTTTCCATTTTATTAGAAAATCAGAAGAAATGCAACAACAAAGAGCCATGCAGAAGACAAAATAGCTCTTTGTTTAGATAGAAAGTGATAGCATTTTCTCACAGTTAATATGTACAAAAAGTGGAAATACTTTTTTTTTTTTTTTTCCCTCTAATGGAATTGAGTTCAATAGCAATCTAAATTATCAATATAAGGGAAGATTTTTTTGCGAGGACACAAGGATCATAAAAGTCAGTATGCTCTGTATGACTGTAGCATCTCCCAGCATGTGGAACTGGGGCACCTGCATGCTAGATACTTCATAGTCCCCAGTACCTACACTCTTAGCTGTCAGATATATTTACAAAGCAAAGGCAAAGAGATCAAAAAGGGACAAACAACTAAATGAGAAAAGGGATGAGTGATATGCTTACGTAAAAAGATAAAGTTTTACCAGGGCAAGGTTAAAATTAGATGGACAGTGTAGAAACTCAGTGAAAGAAAAAATATCTGACTATCAAAAATGTAGTGTGAACACTGACCTGGCCAAGCAGGTAGGGAACGACTACTTCTGAGTACTGGGGAAGTCCCAAACCTGTTCAGCTTCCTCCTTGAAAACTGCAATTTCTTTCCTCCAAGTTATTCAACCTTTCACCTGTTAGGTTTGTGCCCTCACCCTTGTCCCCTGCTATTTGCATAGCATGGTAGTAACCTGGGATAGAAATCTGTAAAGTGGTAAGTAAAGGTAGTTGGGAGAAAACTCCAGAAGTCTGTAAAAATTTGGAAATTTGAAGTATAGAGAGCTTTTATTTTCCCGTAAGTTGTTTCTTGATGCGTAGAAATATCTTTGTAGTTCCCTTAATTAATCTGGTTTGGTTAATCTGATATAATGGTTTGCCAGTTAATAAAAGTGGATTAGGCATGAGATTTTGGCTAGATAAATGAATAAGAAGTTGGGGACTGTGACAGAAAAGGATCTCAGAGATAAAAGCAGGCACAAAGTTTGAAACAATCTTATGGTAAGAAATGATACCAACAGGAAGATTCTGATTTCCAAAGACTGATTTGTGATATAAGGAGAATCCACAGGATGTAAACCTCAGCTGGTTTAAGTTGTTATGTATAGAGGATCTGATGGACTCAGCCTGTTGATTTGAGGATAATTCTCAAAGTTGTGACTCACACTGCTTTTGTCAGATGGAGCAAATATATAGATCATTTATCAGTCAGCTTTCACAAATTACGTTTTCCCCACAGTTTAGTGTCATGCTGCCTTATGTACCTCATGTTATTGACCAGGTAGCATGGCTTGTCTGTTAGTGCAAAGGGACATGGCAGACAACAGGTCTGTGCCATGTGGGTATTTGAAGGAGGAGACACACAGAGGACACACAGAGGACTGTATTGCGAGCTCTGGAAAAAGAGTGATTTTACTGCATTTGCTACAGAGAATCATAGGAACAAATGTTACATTTTTTTACTGAGCTCTCTACAGGTTCGTATGTACACAGAGACATGCATATACCGGGAAAAGTACAAGGGCTGTCCGTGTTTGTTGGTTTGAAAATAGCATTTATTTCCTTAAAAATGAGAGTTCTTCCTTCATGTAGCATACATAGTCATTTATTACCCTTGTACAGGATAGTGTAGGAAGTACAAGGGCTGCTCTGAAAGTAATGCCTAGTATTTTATTATGTTGGCCCACGACATCAGAGGCAGATGGTGGTGATATGACAGTAGAGGTTGAACCTTCCTACCAATACTCCGTTACATTTTCTTGCCGTGTGACAGGTGGCAGCAGAGGGGCAGTCTGAGAAAATGGCATCTGACATGGAAGTCTGTATGAAGCAAAGGTGTGGAACTGAATTCCTCCACGCAGAAAATATGGCAGCCATTGACATTCATTGATGCCTGCTGAATGTTTCTGGAGACCAAACAGTGAATGTGAGCACAGTGAGGTGGTGGGTGGTGCATTTCAGCACTGATGTGTGATGCCAAACGATGCAAAGAAAAGGACTGATAAAACTGATAAACTATTCCACTTCAACACTTTCTAAAAATTCTTCCATTGCCTGGACCAAAATCTGTTGTTTACAATGTAAGTTAAGGGAAACTTGTGTGAAAGAAAATAGACTTAGGGAAGAAATGCAACCATTTGGGAAGAAAATGCTTCAAACAATCTAATCCTCTTCGGTGCATGTGTGGAATTTTGATGTCTAAAAATATCGGATATATTATCTTTTCATCTTGATCTGAGATAGGAACATTTTTTTAAAATGTCAGATGTACACATGGGATGGGAAAACCATTTCCTGTCTTGATCTAAATTGTGAGTTATGTGTACGGAAATGTTGTGGGCACTTCTGTGGATTCTCTCTCCATTATGGCTCTATGCATGATTTCTACATTACATCACAGGCTGGACCCAGCTCAGGCTAAACTAGTTCCAGGAAAGCAAATTCTACTGGATCATGTGAAGATTTTATAATGTGCTAAAATGCCCCTGGAGGGCTAATGAGACTTGGGAAAATTCATTTCTATTTTGGAACCAAGCTTTCAAATTCAGACTACCAGAAAATAATCTCCAGTACACTGAACCCCTAGATTTCCATCCTCTTTCTGATATTTATGTGTACAAATTATTTTTTACCATACTGAGTCCTAATTCTCTCCTTGTCTGCTTACTGCATTCCCCCAAATGTTCTTCGCATTTTTATATTTACCGTGAACACTATTTGAAGTATAAGTCATTTGCTGATTTACTACATGATGATGGGACCCTTATTTGATGGTTTGTAGATAAGCACAAGCACCTATCTGGACAAAATAGTGCTGTCCTAGAGATTTGCATATAAAGAGAGAAGTTGAGGGTCAGTATGCTTTCAGAGGCACCCGCAGAAAATGTAATCTCTGTAGGAGAGAAAAGAAATACATCACTGAATTTTGCACAAGTTGGAAGATGCAGAAAAGAGCTTCTGTATGTCCCAAAGAGGTAACTACTGTAACTGAGCTTCTAGTTCATGTAAGTGTAGTTTCCTTTCAAGGCCACTACAGGATAAATTAAAATTAATGGTACATTGCTGAGGAAAAATGCTGTACTAGCAGCTCAGGTCAAAACTGGGGACTGCAGCCATCTGAATAAGGCTTCTCTCCAGTAACCAAGAGATTGGATGAAAGGCTTTCAGATAATGTCCCTCTACCAGAGTCGTAGACTTTGTTTTGACTAGTTTCTGAAGGTATTGTTCGAACATGCAAGCTCACACTTTTTGATTAAAAGCTTTGAGCTGAAGCCTTAGTTCAATTTAAAGTTAATGGCAAAATTCTCACTGACTTTTCTGGAACCCAAATGCAATGTCTTTGTGTGAACAAAACCACACTTCTTACTTGTCTACACTAGATAGACTTCTAAAGCAAGACTGTGCTTTACTGAATGCATCACCCAGCCACACTGATGTGTACTTTTAAACTTTCAGCTCCATTCTACATTCAAGGCACGCAGTTCACATCTCTTCTCCAACCTCCTATCCTAATACACATGTACATGAATAATAAAAAAAATCAATAAGATAGGCAAACTCTCTGCAACACACACAAGAACTCTTGTTCTTCTATCTTAAAATGGATGAGACAGGTTTATAGGAACTGATAGTTTATTGTAATCAGGCCCCATGTTACCACTGACATCCAGCAAGCCAGTAAAACCTGTACAGAGTGGACTAAAAGAAAGCTTCTGTCCTGAAGATCAGAAAACCATAATGACATCCACCTGAATAAAGAGAATAAAAACAAATATAGGATTCTACTTCAGAAAGGAAAGAAATGTCTGAGATGGTATCTCATCGATAACTCAGGAGGCAGTCAAAAGTATGGCAGAGAATATTTGACAGTATACTTATTGACAAACATAAGCCCTTTTTCAGGAAGGATCTGGATAATGCTCTCTGTGATATTTTAGCATTTATAACATATTAAAGTGATCACCTTGCTTAGTAAAACTTTTTTAAAATGAACAGATGCAGATCTGTTCATGTAACAGCATGTATTTAAAATAAAGAGAAGTAAAAGCAAGGCAGAGCAAAATCCCAGACTGCACTGGGAGCAGTGAGACTCTCCCTTTCCTCTCTTTGGACTAGGATGTAGTTCTGAATAAGGAAAACTAACAGTTTAAATCTTTCTGGTGCTAATAACAGCAGACCAATGTTATTTTATGTGGTGTTAGAATCCCATAATTGGGTGAGACTGAGCAGAAGACCAGCTGAGCAGGCAGCAGAGTGGGACAGCCACAACCAAGGCGCAGTGGAGATGTGGGGATTTTGGTGCAGCCCGTGTCCACATCTGCACAAGCATCCATGATAGTCAGTGACAACAGTCATCCCCTGTAGATATTGTTTAACAGTGTCCGGAGAGGGAACGTGAACCCTACCAGACGCAGGGAAATCCCCACTTCAAATCAAAGGCTGGTGTGATGCCAAAAATGTCTTTGAGATTTTAAAAAGGTGAAGGGAATCAAACAAAAATAAACAATGTCTAGGGAGCATTACGCATCCCTCTGCCTGCGGTCTCCAGATGCCGGTGGGCCTGAGTCACACACGCCGAGGTGGATACGCTAGAAAGCCGAAGCAACGTCTTGGCGGAGCTGGAAGGTGTCTGGGTTTGGTTTTCGTGATTCCTGCAGCTAATTTAGAATGAGACAGTCCCTCCTCAGTGGATGGGATGACACAGTCCAGAACTGAAACATTTTTCTGCAGATGAACTCTGCAGGTCTGCAGTGCATCATCCGGCAGAAGGAGAGGTAAGATGTTACAGGCAGAAATCAAACGCCACATGGGGCTGAGCGGAAGGAGAAGGAGCTGTTTTGCGAGTGCTGAGAAACCTGACAGCTTACACTGCTGGGCACAGCTGCCCCATCTGGCAGGACCTGGACCTTAGCTGCCTGGTGCTGCTTGTCCAACTTTCTTTGGAAGCCCTCTTTTCCTCCCTCTCACTCTCCCATTCAACAGGAGTGTCTTTTGAAGAGAGAGATGCTCGTGTTCGTGTCTCCAAACAAACAAACATAGCAGGGGTGATGCTCTGTTCGGCAACCCCATGCTGCCATTAGGACCAGGCGTTTCCCCAGACAGCCCCCACAGCCCTTCCCCCTTCACTTTTTGTTGCTGTTCCCAGAGAGGAAAGTGAATTTTTGAGAGTGTCAGAATAGTGTAAATGCTGATATATAGGCCACAGTTGTTTGAGCGCCTTTGAGAGACAGACTCCTCCCCTCTCCTCTGTTCCCTTCAAGTTGGGAATGATTCATCAGCTGGCCTTTAGCAAGAAAAGAGCTCTGCCCTGGGTCTAGGGCCTTTGACCCGGGTGAAGAGAGGGGTCAGACTGCGAGCAACTGTGCAAGCGCCGCTCGGCAGCTATGGGTCTCAGGGACACAAGGGAGAGGGGACTGAAAGAATGGAGTGGGACGGTGGGAAAAAGTGGGAATTTATAAAAGTTAAGAGTATATTTCTAAGAGTCTCAGCGGATCAGCTGACAACTGGGGTCAGGGGTCATATTTATGCTTGATTCCCTGGGCATGTTACAGTAACATCTGCTTGTTAAGGGTCTGTGGGGACCAAATGTTCCTGACCTTTGCCTACGGAAGGGGACAAACTGGGAGATTAGGAGTGTTCATATTAACGTTTGTGTTTGACTTGAAGGTTTCTCCTTATCTGAGCCTGGTTTGTCAGTTTTGCTGAAATTCTTTTATGCTCTACCCAAATAAACAGGTCAACCATGCCAGTGGTCTGGCCAGGATTTGAGGTCACAAGGCATTTGACGTCACTTGACTCCTAGGAAGGAGAATGGGAAGGGTGAAAACTGTTGCTCCGGGACATGAGGCTCAGTCCACCCCCTGGCCTGAGCCTACCATCAGTCGTAAACGTCTGGAGAAGAATTCCTGGTCCCTGTCTGCCTCTGTATTTAGTAGAGAAAGAGCTAATGCCAAGATGTAACCAGAAGCTTAAAAGAAAGGGTCAGACCTCACTCTAACTTCTGTGGTAGATTTTGTGACTACTGGCTATATCAGAAAACTCCACATATGGAAATGCCTTATTATACACAGGAGGAGTTAATGTCCCCACACAGCTGTATTTGAAATTCATTTTGAGAAGCAATAACCAGAAATGACATCACTTTATGAACTATAATCCCAGAACCTCTCTCTATTCCCAGTAACTTAAAGGAGTTTAGTTCTTGCGTAGCAGGGCATAGTGTGGCTGAAAGAAGGATGAAGAGCAGTTGTGAATGTTTTTATGAGTCCCAGAAGCTGTAAGGGGACAGATCAGGATTAAAGATTGTTCTCATGTTGATCTCACTGAACGAAACACAAGAAATTACTACCCCATTTAATGGGAGCAGAAAGGCATCTGAGCATTAACATTACACATATAGCACTTTAAATTCATTAAGAAGTTCCTTTTAGTACCTGGCTTTATCCTAGTCACTTATGGTGCTCAATCCGTGACTATAATTATCTATGAACATAGAGCAAGTGGATTCTCTTCTGGACCTGGGAAAATCGGACTGCTGATTTTTAGCTTATTCATGGCCACTGTTTGTGACACTTGTGATATTTCACTTCTGTCCATAGCTAGTCTCACCTCAAACCCCAGAGACCATGTGAAGTTTTATTTTGGCTAAAAATAGCCTCAACACTGGAAACACTGGAAACTTTTTGCTGGTAGGTGTGTATTTTGGCTATTTTTATCCAGCAGTAGCTGAAAGTTATCTCATGTCGTGCTATCGCTTGTGTTTCTCTATCCTTGGGTCCAAAGTCAACAAGAGCTAAATTTGTATTGTGCAATCCAATTTTTAACTGTATAAAAGAAAAAGAGGGACTGGTACAAAACAGAGAACCTGGCTAAGGCCCAGGACCTGGAGAAGAATTGAAGCAAACTGGATCTAGGGATCTGAGGTGGTTTAAAGTTGGGGCCTTGGAGTGAGGAGACTGATGAAGGAGAGGAATGTAGACCATTCAAATCCACCTTTGTGATTATAAATAATAAAAAATTTCATTCGGAAGTGCATTCTGGCAGACTTCACAATAAACCTCCTAGCCGGTCATTGAAATTCTCTTAATCAGGGTCAGAACCCACAAGCTGGGGTCTGCCCTGTGAGTTCAGTGGGAAAAATATTCCTCTTTCCAAACAGTTCTTTTTCCTCTTTCCTTTTCTCTTTCAGTTGGAAGGGACCCCCACATAAACATGCAGAGCAATTTTCCAGTACATTAACCCGGGAGGGGGGAATCCTTACTAGCAACACAACGGGTAGCCTGAAAAAAAAATGGAGCAATCGGGTGAGCTGAAGATGGATGAGCCTGGGATATAAGACAGGGTAGTTTTTCCACTGTCCTGCCCTATACACCTAGGACAAAGACTTCATTGAGTGAGATGCTTGACATCAGCCTCATAAACTAGTAGTTGGGCACAAAAGGTCTGACACTTGAAAGTACCAGTCCCTGCCCTCTTTGCATTGCAGCTGCACAGAGGGGCTGGGCCTAACAGTTGTGTCCCTTTGTCGTCCCCTAGGACAAGAGGTGAAGATAAATAGTGTTGACTTTAATGCAGTCACACAATTTTGCGTTTTCCCAAAAGACAACATTTCCTCCCAGGCCTAACTTTATTACCTCAGGCAGCTAGAACTATCTTCCTTCTCTTGGGGGTGGGGAAGGGCTAGAGGCAGTAGAGGGCAAAGGGAGGAGAGGTGAAACCCAAGCCCTGGTACCTTTCCCCCAGCAACAAGGTAGGCTGTGGTTTTCTCCAGCTTTATTACAGTGGCTTTCTTTTCTTTCTCGTGGGAAAACTGGAAATGTTCTGAAAATCTTGGGGAAAGGCTGAAAAATTTACAAATTTCTATGGTGTAAAAATCACCAACTCTCAAAAAAATTAAATGCTACCACAAGATTTGCAACAGGAAGAGATATTGAATTTTCTGTGGCGATGTCCTGCAGAAAAGTTTCCCAGCTTGTGATTGCAAGCAATTCCCTTACAAAATGGTCATCCATGAATTCTGCCGCTGTCTTATAACCAGAACCATGAGTATTTCACCGAGAAAAGTAGATAAAATCAAAATGTGTACTGGAGGCAGCATGGAAACAGTAGCATATTCACCAATGCAGACAGTAGGGGAGGAATGGGGAGGAAATTTGGTAATGGTGGGACTTCTGTTCACATCTGAACTTGGTGGGCCATAGCCAAGTTCAACTGTCTAGAAAATGGTCTGTCTGGTGTTGTGCTCACTGGCTGCAGAATGCCTTTTTGGATGTATCCATTTCATCCTGTGTAGTGACTCATTAGATGATGAGGAGAACATCCCGAGTAATTCATACTTGTCCAGCTTGACCCTTCTTATTCCTTCTCCACAGTGGACTTGTGGTAATGACACCACAGAGGATGAATGAGCTAATTAAAAATGTATTAAGGGGAATTCTATACTTATAAGAAAAATAAATGTTAGACCTGGGACATGAGGGCTGGGGAGAAACAAAATAATCTAGCCTGTGATCTATGCTTCTTTGGCTGGATTGCTTTCAGTATTCAATTGAGACTGTTGAAGCTGGACTAGCTGTGTCTTCCATGCACAAGACTCAAAAGTATAGCAGCACCTGTGGCTGCTTTTCTGTACAGAGCCATGCCAGCAGAAGGCCTCACAGAAAAGACCTTGCCTGACAATGATTACTTCTATTTTCCAAGTTAACAATATTGTTGAATTTTCAGGCCTTGTAGTCTAGTCGAGTTTGTTTCTTGGCTTCTCGTTGGCCTGTGGTCTTGGAAAGACTTGAAAGGATGCTTTATATGCTTAAAGAGTGTAGTTTGTATCTATTTGATAAGTTGTCAGCAAATCTAAGAGAATAAAGACAGGCAAGTTCTCTCAGGCTGTTTTCAGTCCCATCAGCCCTTAGGACTTGGAAACTAAACAGAAGATGAGAATTTATGTATCTGAAAAAATAAATTCAGTTCTGCGAGATACCGTGGATAGGCAGAAAAAGAAGCTTCTTTGCCTCAGCATTGTCTCTTGCAAATAGCGTAACTGCCTACCCCATCACTATGGTATGCATTTCAATAGGAAGAAAAAGTTGCCCAGTGGATTTGAGAGCTGTTTGGCAGCAAAAAAAATGTCCTGGGCAAAATTACTAACTCCAGGGAGTCGATGACAAAGTCCAATTGACTGCGATGGGGCAGAACCTGTCCCCTGGGAACAGTTCTGGCCAATTTGGCCAGGAACTAACTTCTTGTTTTCCCAAGTCACCCCAGAAAACACTACCCACTTCTTTCTGGGCCTGTGTGTTTCAGCGACCCTCCTGAGCACTGACTGACCTAATTTCTGGGGCACTGAACATCATCTGAAGTCAAAGGCTGCTGAGGGTGCTCTTCGCTCACTTACACTTTGAGAAATCAATTGAGATTTATTTCTGTGTCAGCAAAATCAAGCCAGACTCATAAAGTCTGATTTTCAAAGCTGTTTGAAGTCAGCTGAAATTAGAGGTTAAAGCAGCTTGGAAAACTATTTGGCACCAATCTGCATCTTTATGTGAGCAAGTATCTTTAAAAATCTGATTCCATCTACTTACACTTATCATTTAATTTCTTAGTGTATTTTATTTTTTCCCGGAGTGCCCACACTCACATGACCTCACTGAAAGGAGAGGCACTAAAATTGTACGGCAGGTCTTATATGTACAGAGAGACATCGCAGTGTATGTAAATGCATGTCTCAGTCCTGGAAAGAGATCGAGCCTTTCACTGGGCTGAGGGCCAAATAGGTGCTGGAATTAGAGCAGTGTAAAGATTATGTCTGTTGAGGGGGAGGCACTGAATTGTTTAGGAGGTGGTGGTGTACATGTGCCAGCTTCATTGGGTGCTGGTGCACACTTTCCCCATACGGACTGAAGCAGAGTCAGCCCCTTGGAAGGGGCCACCCTTCAGCATGACCGGATTATCTCATCTGCACAGTAGCGTAAACTGAAAGCTGGAGATATGATTTTGCTTTCATCCTCACCTAACTCATCTCTGCAACCCTGTGGAGATGTGCTGCCTGATGTGCAGAGAGCTCCTGCGCTCTAAATCATAGCAAGGATAAGAAGGGTTTATTCTACTCTTCTCTCTCTTCTCCCCAAATACTGACTTATTGTGTTTTTTTCAACACTTTAAGAAATGTTCAGTAGCAAAATAGAACTTGGGCAGAGCCCTCCTTCAAGCAGGGTAAAATGGTCCCAAGCAGCCAAAACAAGAGTCCTCTCTCACAGAGGTGTCTTTGTGCGGTGTAAAACTAACAGAGCTGGGCCTGTGCCATGTTTTCCTTGCCCTGTAAAGAGTGGAAGGCCGAGAGCATGGCTGAAAAAGGCTCAGGACATTCTCACAGTCGGAGCTGGCAGGACTTGTTGGAAGGCTGTTCCAGCTGGCCGGGATCAGAGCATCCCCAGGGGTGTGACAGATTCCCCCAAGAATGAACAAGCAGTCTGAGGAACATGAAGATGTGTCTCCTTTCTCCCACTCCCCTGCTCTGGTCCCAAACCCAGGTCAAAACCAGCTCATTTCAGCCCAGAAAATAGGCTTTTGATTCCCTTTCCAGAGCCCGGCTTTCTCTAGTAGCTATTTCAAATGCTGAAAGTTTCTTCTATCAAGATTTTCCCTCTAGGTGCCTGGGGAAAATCATTGATACTGAGTTTAAATAGGCATCCTCCTCCATGCAATTCTTTTCTCTAAACAAATTAGCATATGTTGGAAAACTGTCTTGGAAATGAGACAAACAATGACTCGATTTGAGCTGTTTATGTTGGCTGAACATTATGACACTGGGAAAGTCCAATGCCGGTCAATATTCTTTTTCTTGGGAATTGACAGTAATAGCTTACTCAGAAGAAATGCAGCATCTTGCACACTACCAACACCACGACTGGAATTGCTGGCAGAGTCTTCTGTTATTTTAAGGATGCTTTACTGTAATTTTTCATTTTGAGGAGTTGCTTGATTGCAGTATTTCCAGTATATGTTTTATTCCAAAAAAGCGGCTAGGATTCTTACCAGTACACAGCTGTCTTGGCACTGTGAACTCTTTTCTTGAATTGTTGCCTTGTAAAAACTTCCATTGATTTTGAAGTTCTCTGACTTACATTTAAGTCTTAACTGTCTGAGGTCCAACATACCTAACCAATTTTCTTTTACTTCATATTATATGCTCAGCTATCAAACAAAATTGACTATACTGGTTGTAATACCGTGACATATGGGGAGAGCAGTGAAACACTGTGTGTAGGTTAGTTGAGATTGTCCTGTCCTTCCTCTGCAGGCAGATACCCACCACATGTGAGAGTTTGCTTGGAGCTGACATCTGCAGCACACAGACAAGGAGTAGAAAATATTTTGGGAAAAAGTGAAAATGATTTCTGATGAATATTTTGAAAGATGAAATGTTTTGACTACCTCATAAAACGGAAGAAAAAGGAAAGACAAAAATAGTTAATGGGAATTTTGCAATTTCATTTTTTCGTCCACCTTACCTATAAAAAGGTACTTTTGAAGCTTTCATGTGGGATTTTTTTAAAATTTGCAGAGTTCAAGATGTTTCAAAGAAACGTGATAACATTTGTATTCCCGTTTTACAGATGGTTTGACTGAGGCACAGGGGAGGCGAGACAAAATTCTTCCTTGCATCCGTCTCATACAAACTCTGTATTCTATTAAATTCTGACACCAGTAAAATTGGTGCTGACTGGATTTAATTCTCCCCCATAAGATCCAAGCTATTTAAGCTGTTAGGTTCTTCTGGTTTAGCTCATTCTCCACAGCAATGAATAAGAGTTAGATTCATCTCCTGGAGCGGTGGGCTATTGCTTTCTGAAGTGTTTTCATAAAAGTAGCAGATCTTGTAAATAGTGGCCTTTGCATTTGTTTCTCTGACGGACCTCCATGGGGAAAAAAAGCAGGAAAAATGTTTGCATTCTTCAGTTGGCCCAGCTGAGATGGTAATGCACATTGACTTGAATATGAATATGAATTTGAATATATGAACTTGTATATGAATAATAGTCTTGAATGATTTCAGGAAAACTACTCTGTGCTTAGATATATATTTAAATAAAGATATTTCAAAGTTCCTTTGTCAAGATAAGCAAAGCTGTAAAAGAAACTTTTCAAACTTAGAACAAGAACTATTTATTTTTAAAAAAGAACTACATAGAGAATAAAGTTATGTTAAAATTAGCTTTTGTGTTGAAGCTAGAAAGAAAAATATTGTAATTTTATGGGCTGGTGAAAAAATAAAATATTCTTCATCTGAAACTTGATTTTTTTCTAAGTAGATAAAAAATAACAGCCGTCTTTAAAGAAAACTTACTGGATCAGAAAGAATAAAAATAAAAGAAGTAAGAATAAAATGTCTGGAGCCATATTGATCTTTAAGAAAAAGTTGGATTGGACCATAGCTCAATTTAAAAGCTCCCAGCACCTGTAGAAAATACCTTTTCATCTTGAAAGCTTGTGTGTATTATTTCTAACCGATTTGTTAGTCCAATAAAAGGTTGCACTTTAACTATCTTGACTCACTTGAGAATAATTGGCATTTCTTTCATTTTATGGCATCATTTAAGTTTTAGAATGTATTCTTTACTTGCATATTCCTGCCTTTTGCTGCTGCTGATAGATGAGTTCCCACTCAGCAGGAACTCTCCAATTTCTCTTTCTGAGCTATATACTGTGCAGCTACTGTGAAATCCTCTATTAAGCTGAAATCCAGTCTGGTGCAATGGGCTGGAGGAAGTGCCTTGCCATGACTCCTGCCCTGTAGCAAGGTGTTCAAGAGAGCTGAAACACTGGGTTACAGGTCAAAGACAAGGTTGTGTTCCCCAGGGAATTAAAACGAGCCAAACTAAGAAGGATGGCAGCGATGCAGGGGGAAGTATGTTGCTGCAGCACCAAAGGTAAAAAAAAAAATTGTTCTATGTGTGTGTGTGTTCTGACCCACTGACCACTGATATCAATGGATTAGCCCTTCTTGGACTTCAATATTCTCTGGATTAGCCTTGTGGAGCATCAGTGCCTGCTGTTGCTGTCTGTACTCCAGGGGGATAGCTGTGAACAGGCTGTCTTGTGGCCCTGCAAATTCGTAACTAAGTGATATAAATTCCATCTTCCTTTTACAGAGTCCAGAGTTGGTTTTTATGTGAAAAAGTGGAGATTTTGCCCTTAGTGAATTCTTGCTTGCTGCACACAAAATGTCCTGTGTGAGGGAATTCGCTCTATCAAAGGAGAGCCATTTTCATCCTGATTTGTGTCTGAAACATGAAAACAACATAACAGCTGCATGCTGCATTGAATAAAGAACATACACATGCATTTAAATCACTTATATCTTACTTTTTTATGATGCAATTGTGAATTATGTTCTTTTTGCATCTGTAATTAGAGGGCAGAACAGATGGTGAAGGCTTCGTTTAAAGTGATGTGTCCATTAAAATAACCTATGCTGCCAAATGATTATTCACTATAACAGAGTATTCATTCACTAGAGCAGGCGTTTTGCTCTATTGAAATACATTCGGTAGGCCTCTGGACTTGACAAAATCCTTGTTAATTTTGGGGCTTCCCTGTGAAAAGGCTGTCTGTACAGGGTTAGTACTAAACCCCAAAAGCTTATGTTTTACTGTATCTTTGTAATTTTGGGATGACTTTGTAAGAAAAGATTGGCTGTAAATAAAGGAAAAGGAAGAGAAAAAGGAAGAAAAGGAACATGCATTAATTTACTGTAAACACAATTATGTTGTGGTTTTTAATTAATTTCCAGGGTCTTTGAGTCATTTTACCCTATCTGGAGTAGAGCTGGCCTGTTCTCAGGAAAGAGTCCATTCTGGTACTCAGTGTAGCAGTGATTAAAGTCCATGGCTAAAGTCCTCTACAAATGTTTACACTAATCAGAGAATTCACACACAATGGTTAGATGAAAACCGGTATTTCTGAGTCTGATGATGTGGGAAAACCCTGAATATGTTCCTTCCTCTTCCTATGTTCCTTTCCTTTTTGGGAAATCACTCACTGTCAAGACAATTATCCCATGTTAAGAGAGTGGGAAACTAAAAACAAAGTATTTTGCTCAGTTTTCTTCTGGGTGAATAAACAGATAAAGAAGTGGGCACTCACTATTAAAAAACATCATCTTAAGGAGCAAAACCTCCAAGTATTGGGGTGAAGCCAGGTTTGGTCAGTTGTGACTGAAGTGTACTGCCAAAGTCAGCTGGGAAACCTAAGAAAACCCAGTCATCAGTCTTAACCCAAGCTCTTAGTCCAAATGTATTTTAATAATATAATTTGGTTTTATGCATGCATGTGTGTGTTCTCAACAGGGAGGTCAATGACTGAGTGGAAAATGAGAAATTTTTTTACAGATATTCCTCCAATTCAGCATAACACTATAATGAGGCAATAGCAGTGGTGAGATATCTGCAGTGCTGCCAGTTTCAGGTCTGAGGTGGTGAATGTTCATCAGGGATCACCACAGACCATAGAATGAACACGCCCATGGTGTATAGATGCAACATAAACTTAGAAGTCCAGCTTAAGCTTGTTTAGCATAATTTATTGTGGAGATAAAAAGTCAACATCCTTAGTCAAGTGAACTTGCGTCAAATGAACAAAAAATTTGTGAAATAAAAATGGCTACTTCCATTCAAAATGTGAAGACAGCTGTTTTTTTTGCAGATTGACATGATTTTCATTAGCAGACAACAGTCAAATGATTTGCATGTTGAACTGTCCCATGGCATTATGAGAAAGCAAGACTTCCTTAGGCAGATAAGCTAGAATTTGTAAAATAACCTGGCTTAGGTAGTTCAGAAGGAGCACAATTCCGTGACACATTCATTACTGGTATTATACATAGGTCCCTAATGTAGTGAATGACTAACAGAAGAACAGATTACATCATAGGCTGAGAAGAAAATAAAATGTTGTTGCTGAACACAATCATTTTAATCGACGTTTGTGTTATCTATCTAAATATATTTTTTGAAGAAAGGGGACTGTTGGCACTTGAGTGCTGCCTGTTTATGCTCTGCAAACCAGGTCTTCAGTGATCATGTTGATTTCAGAGTGGATCTATTATTCAGAGCAGGATTCGGATATAGTCTTTTTCAGCATGCCTATGACTATTGCGTTTCCATACCTGCCATTGATCATCATTTTCCAATTATTGCAACACGAGAAGCACACATGGTTTCCAGACTGCACTTCTGATCTCTTCCAGTCCGCAGCTGTTTGCTTAATGAATGCTTGTGGTTTGTTTCCCTTTCCCTGAAATTATAAAAAAAAGAGAGAGGGGGAAAAAGGGGAGGGAGGCCATAGATCAGAAAAGAATTTGCTAATTTAAATGTTGATTATGGCATTGTTAAAAGTCTGAGCAGGCTCCAAAACAGTGCCCGTGCATACGAATTTAATTCCATTAAGGTCAAAAGAAGCTTTCTGAGGCTGGTCACCCCAGAACTTGTAAGACTGTGTGTATTGGAGATGAACCATCAGCAATGTTAAGTAAGTCTGTATGAGGAGGTGGTGAGTGACATACTTTTATGAAGGGTGATTTTCAGGTCTAGAAGAAACCTTTTTGGAACAAACACACTCAAGTTAATTATATTAAAGAAGGGCAAAGGCAAAATCAGGGCAAAAATGCCAGCAGCCTGAGACATTCTGCTGGGGTAGGAAGCAAACGATGGGTGCCAACTGTCTAAGGCATTGTGTTAAGATAACAGTAACCCTTAATAGTAACTGTAAAATGATGCATTAAATTTGCCAACAGAAAGGAAAATGTGCTTATCAAAGTCTGTAGGTAAATCTACAGGTGCACTCATCTGCCAGATCAGAGGAATGTATTTTATTCTCATAAATGAAAAAGATTTTGTTTTGGTGTGTGCATGTTTGTGCTTTATTTCTCTTCTCTCCCCTTCCTTCTCCACTTTGTTTTCTACCCTCCCCCTCCCTTCATTCCCTGGATTGTTTTCCAATCCAGACAGAGTTTTTAAGTCTGGTCTCTTCATATTCCCCTGTTGACACACCTCTGAGCCAAGCTGATGGACAAAATGAGTCTCTGAGCTGAAGTCTTTCAGAAATGATATACAGGAATTAGTGCTGATATGCGCTGATATGGAGCGCCACTTTTGTTTCTTGAATGGCTGGGGAAACTGATCCAGGCCAAACTTTGGAAATCTTTTACAGCCATCTGAAGCAAAGTGATTTCTAGCTTTCTATCACCTTTGACACAAGAACACTGGCATAATTTTTGTACTGCTGTGGTCCTTGCCAGGGGCAGTTCATCAGATAGCAGGGATTAGGGACAAGTGAGCTAGTTCAGCTGGAATTCCTGCCCAGCTCCCCTTTCACCCCTGTGGCCTATTCTGTGATATATACTAAATCTGAACCATATACATTACTTTCCACTATCACCATCCTGTGTAACTCCTCTTTAATCTCTTGCTGCCATTGAATAGTGTGGAGCCAGTACTTCTAAATTTCATGACGCCATTGAATTCTGTGGGGGCAATCCGGGCTCTATTGAAGTAAACAGCAAAACTCTCATGGGTGGTCAGGTTTTTACCCAGCACTTCAACTTCCACTATTCTCAATAAGAGAAAGCCCAATTTCGTACCAACTAGAATTGTTGTCAAAGTAATTCTGAAGAGTAAAAAACGCAACTTTAAAAACCATCACTGCTTTAGAGCAAAACATTCATTTCAATGACGTTGGATTTTGTAATACAATGAAATGAGGTATTTCAGTCATGTTGAAATATCGTATGTCTTTACAGAAGCATAGATTAAGTTTTTTATTTCAAGTGGCTTTTATGAAAGAAATGTCAGTAATTATTGTGCAATTCTTTCAAGTTTAAAAGGTCACTTTGGGAATAAATACTCTGATGTTATGCAGATGAAATATTTTGTTTTGACTCACAATAAAAGTTTATTTTGAAATTTCAGTTCATGTTAAAACTGCTTTGAAACAGTAAAGAAAGAAACAAACAGCTAAAAAAAAAAATAGTAGTGCTTCCTAATTATGAGAAGTCTTCCTGCTTGGATCCACATATGTTTTCCAATTTTTTGGGGGGAAAATGTTAGATTATGTGTTCGAAAGGGCATCCACATTAACTTGGGAACTCCGTGTGAAAATAGCAATTCTTATGGAGAAGATTATTTCTTGTCAGTTTTAACTCAGATCATAATGGTTGGGAAATATTTCCAATAAATCCATGTATTTTCTTATTTATGCCATGGAGTCATTGCTGTTTCTGAGTGCAGCCTTTCAATGAGATGTGTCTTAAAGAATTGATTCATGTACCTGCTGACAGTGAGGAAGATAACTGATAAGCATTGTTTCATAAGCTGTTATGCAGATGCAAAATGTTCACTCCACTGATATAAAGAATCAGATAAAAGAGATTCAAACAAAGTACATCCAACAAAATACATAAATTACCTTTTGTAAAATCCTCCACTCATTTGCAGAATTGAGGAATACAAATTGTTGCTTGTAACAGGAAATAGGTATCTTTAATCAAAAGTTCATTGATCTGCATATCACATTTTTCTTAGATTCTTCTGCTCTTGCTCTAACTTCAGACAATGATGTATCAATTTTTCAATATGTCTCACTATTTCTTGGAACAGAACATCCAGGCCAGATCCTCATTGGAGATTCATCGGTTTAAATTTGAAGTAACTCCATTAGCTTCAAGAGGGAATTTAGCCTGTTGCATCTGGCTCACATCTTTCCCTTTCATTCAATTAGAGTTTGGCACAAACATACAGCTACTTAAAAGCTTTCGATCTGGTTGAGAAAAATCCTTATGGCAAAAGACAACAGAAAGAGCAATCCAGTGACCTGCAAGCTTAGGTGACTGAAGCCAGATGTGTTCAGCTGCTTAGCAGTCTTAAAGCCACTTGTTAGGCAAGGCAGAGGCAGAACAGCATCTAACATTGCAGAAACCTTTTATGTTTCTTTGATGGAAACAATTCAATATGAATCTTAAAACTAAACTTTTTCTAACATCCCCAGGAGAAATGACCCGGGACCATCAGTCAATTATGGTACAGCATTTGTTATGTGTGTTAGAAAAGTGATACCGAAGAGAAGAAGATTCTTACGAATGCTACTGTTTCAAAGTGCAGGATTTTAGGTAAAAGCTTGTTTGGCTGTGGGATAAAAAGTTAAACAAATAAAAAGTTTCACTGGGGCAAATTTAGGGAAAATGTAGCATTCTGGCAACTGTCACAGCAAGGAATTAATAGGACCTTGGTGAGAATTGGAATGGGAATTGGATTAAGACCAGAATGGAAAAAAACAAGAATTGTGGTCATTTCTACAATTCCAGATGGACATTCTTAGATAATGAACAGAACAGGGCAGGTACTGTAGAGAACATCCAACATATGTTTGCCAATGTGCCATAACCCTGACCCAGAAAGACCATTTTTATGAGTTAGAGGCTGCCTTGGGTTTCAAGGTTGTTATGCAGTCCTTGGTCTTTCTTCTGAGATTTCCAGATAAAGACATTTTTAGAAGTGTTTTCTCACTCTGAATATGCTTACGAAATTACAGATGTTACTTTGCCTAAGTTTACTGTTGTTATAGACAAGATTCAGATCAGTGACCAAATGTTAAGGAGCTTTTTAGTCTGCACACAGTTTTGCAAGTTGTCCAGCTCCGTCAGAACATGCTGCAGTCTAATGAGAAATGGTGACTTTAACATTAGTAGTAGTTGGGGCAAGGAAGAGTGATGCAATCTGTAACGGCCCCTCTTTTCACAACATACACACCAAACAAAAACAAAAATACAAAACTCAGCAAGTTATAAATGACATAGGAAATGAAAACTCCCAACCACTGTTCAAGGGAAATAGAGAAAAGACAGAGATAAGCAATCATTATAGTGCAGTCTTTTTCTGCTCAATAATATTCAGTGCTGGCAAAACTGGAAGGGTCTGTATCCTCAGACAAGGAAAAATGTTTTTCATTCTCTTTAAATTCAATCTTTCATTCTTTTCTTCTTATTTATTTGACTTGTGAGACACTATGTTCATTCAGGTGCTAAGTCCCCATGGAGCTTGAAGTGGAATTAGCTTGGGATGTAGGAAACTGGAAATTGTGAGCAAAGCAAACCTTTGCATCAAGCCCTATGAAACTAAATTAAGAGTTAGCTCATCTCTACTCACACTGCCTTACCCTGCATTAGAACAAAGGGCTAAATTTAACCCTGCTGTAAGAGGTCAACACAGTTAAGAATTAAACCAATAGGAAAATTTCTCTTTATTTGTCTAACAAGAGAAAGCCTTCTGTATAAACAGGCATCCTCCTCCTCTTCTTAATCTCTTAAACATCCGGCCAGGATTAGGGTCCTGTTGCACTAACTGCTATATAAACTCAGAGGACAGAGCTGTTCTTCTGCAAATGCTCTTTATTTTAAATGAGCACAAGGAAAAGGATGGAGAGAAAGGGATACCGTACTCAAAAAGAATTAAGTTTGTGAGAAATGCACACAGATCCTCACATCCGAGAAACAGCTGTAATAAGAGCATTTCCAGGCAAAGTATAGCACTCACATCCAAAATCACCAACCCTAGCCCGTGTTTATGTTAGAGAGAGAAATAAATGAATGGAATAGCCACCTTTGCTTCACAGCTCTACTTTCTGTTACAGGTCAAACTTTATCAAAACAGACGGCTGCTAATCCTTGCCTGGCAAAATGTGGATGCAATTGTTTTATTAGGAGATTGTTTCACAGCATTAATCTGTTTGCCAATTTTGAGAGTGGGAAAGACTTTTGGAGGTTTATCATTCTTGTGCCTTTTGACGTATGGATAGTATATTAGGGTCCCCTGTTATCAATTTCTTGTGGCTTCGGGATACCAGCCAACAGAGACCTCAGAGCTTCCTATCTTTTATCTTGTGTCTGCGGTGACTTTTCTCCTGCAGCAAGGCATTAGATCAACTCCGTCGTCAGCTTAGGGGAAATCCATCAGTTAGCATCAGCAGAGGAATGAAGAGGAATGACCTGGCAAGAAGTGAAGTAACCTCAAACTTGAGCCAAGTGATTGTCAGAGAGCATAACTGCATCACCCAGTTTTCTCTGGGAGATGAGAGAAAAACCACAGAGGGTGACGGCCACAGCGAGCAGGATCCACGCCCTCTCTGCAAACAAACACCAGCTTCAATAAGTGCCTTTTTAATGTGCATTGAGTCTTTGTGTAGGAAAAGGATGTGCAGTTGGCAAGTACAGAGCTGTAAGGGGATAGTTTGAACAAGCTGATAAAACGTCTAGCTTTACTCCAGAGTTGACTTTATCATTTACCCAGGGATATTGTTAGTAGAAGATGATAGCCGCACTCCGACAAGAGACAGACAGTGAAATGTATATGAACAAAACAGCCATTGTGGTGAATTCTATCCTGTTTGTGTGGTGGCTTCTCTATCCATAATCACACAACTTTACAGTCAGAGATAAAACACAAAGCAGGCGGGAACGGAGGTGGAGGTAAAAAAAGGGAAAAGAGAGCACACCAAGATCAAGGGGCTCTTCTGAGGAAGACAGGCACCTCCTCTCTTAATGCCTCAACACCGAGAAAGGGAAGGAAGAGAAAAGAGAAAGAACTCCCCTGTCCCGGTGTCCTCTGGCAGCGGGATGGCAGCTGGAGCAATGGGGTGAGGTATGCACTTTGGAAAATGAGGTTAGCCGGTTCACTTGTGCCAGATGGTCTGCAGGAGCTGCCTGGGCATGGTGGCAACAAAAACTCAACGCCATGAATGGAAAGAATGGCCTTCCTGCCCTCAGCAGGAGCTGTGGAGACTGTGGAAACTGGATCTGGGCTTACGCTGCAAACACTTTCCCCTGAGTGTTCACTTGCAGTGAAAGGAAAACAAATTTGCGCCCTCGTGTACATGCCTCTTTTGTGTTCACCCTCCATGCGTCTCTCCACCCACTGAGTTTTACTCGTCTGATGAAGACTTGAGGACTGTGTAGTTTCAGCTGCCATGTCTAACAATTCCTGTCTGAAGTGTTATACTTCATTGTATTTATTATTTCTACTGATTTAAATCAATATAAAAAAATCATATTCAAGAAGTCTCAGCAGGGCATTAATTGCAAATGATGGACACGATGTGAATGAAAATAAACCTAAGGAAGTAATGCTGGTCAAACTGGCACTGCCCTCCACAGAGTGAGGCCACCAAGGCCTTGCAGTGAGCTACAGAAGGATCTTACCTCTGCAGGCAGGACCTAAGTCACACCAGTGGCTAAAGGTCCACAAAGTTCCCTTAGAAAAGTGTTTTCAGTATGTAGCATACAGTCTAGGGAGCAGGTTTCCCCCAGACTCTGCCAGGAAGATTAGACAATAACCTGACTGCAGAATTTTCCTCTGAAGCCAAGGTTTGCATGCAAACAGCCAAGTTGTGACTGAAGCCCTTAGCCTCGGTCTGGCAGTGGCATATTTACCCTGAATGACTGAGGACGAAACGCGCTGCACTTTCAAACATGCAGCTCGTGGAGGCAGCTTCCTCTGTGCAATGTGCTCTGCCTTGAACTTTGCTTCCCTGCCTGGGAGTTTGTAGCCTGAAGGCGCTGACTCGAAGACCCCCGTGGTCTCAGCTGCCGGAGGTGGCTGCCTTTCTGCCGGGGGTTACTGCAGGGGTGGCAGGAGGCATGTCCTCAGCCACTTGGCAGTCACACGTATTAGTTCAGACTAGTGGAGGGAGGAAGGGCAATGATGGAGTTCACCACTGCTAAATCCGCTGGAGCCCTATGACTCAGAGCTCTAGATGTGAACAGGTCCCTGTGATTACTTTGAGTATATATGGGAAGCAAAAAATCTTTAAACTTTTTTGATATAGAAACTAACATCAGTGATGTTTTTCATAGAATTGTAGAATCATGCAGAGGTGCTCCATCCAGTTTTTCTTCCCCTTTGAAACAGATGCCACTAGGACCAGAAACCAGTAGGTTCATCTCCACAATTCAGTATTGCTGCTTTTCTCCTGCTCCATCCTGAAAGAGCTAAAGCCTGGCAGCATCTCCTGGTGTTCTCTCTGGCTTAGGTGTCCCTCTGAGCCTTGCTGAAGGCAAAGGATGTGCTTACACAGGCTTATCCAGTCTAGAAAGAAAACCAATCCCTCCTTTATGAGATGAAAAATCACAGCACAATTAAAATTGATTATAATTTTTTATCTGGGTATTGTTAAAGACATTCTGAGTTTTTTTAGTTTGATATTATAATATGTGTGGAAGTTATTTGCATTGTGAGCTTGTGTCAGGCCTTTAGACATTTTGAATGAATAAGCTTTTGTACTGTAATCAAGAGTTGGGTTCAGTTTTCAGGGCCATCAGTGCAAAGTTGGTTGCAAGCTTTGAACATCTGTCCATCTGGAAGAGTCACAGCTCATTCCACAGAGACCATCCAAGAACCAAGAGATAATAATGCATTTGTTTTCAGTTGATGAAGGCCAAACTGGAACCATAAATTCAGTAGTAATAGTTTGTTACCAGTTGTTTGATAGATTTACCACTCCGTGCCATTGTATGCAAAGCTTTGAGTTCATGCCTTATTTTCATTATAATTGTTTTTTTTTGCTTCTGCTTAGACCTATTAATATGAAAATGTCCAAACAGTGAGGTATGTGTAGAGTCGTGTCTCCAAGGAACATCATAACCTTGTTGCTGAATCTTTTAAAACCTGACTGCCCAAAATGTGCTGCAGGGAAAAAACGTACTGCATTAGCAAGGAAATGGACTACTTCCAGTGACCTAAAAGGTGTTCTCCAATGCTAACTTTTACAGTTCCATAATTAGAAAATATTGATTTAATGAGCCAAAAGAAAGCAGAAACTTCTTGGGGAAGAGATGAATTTCATGATGTTTCATTCATTTATTTTTTTTTAAATCATGAAAAAGAGTGTTTCTAACCTACATCTTGCAAGCAAACCCAGAAGCTATCATTTGTCAGCAAATAATAATGCATGGGGTGCATCCTTTTTCTTTATGAAAACAGCATAAATCTGAAATTCTTCCCTGCTGGAAAGAAATTTAATATTTAAAGGTAATTTGACCTGTACATGTGTGTGCCATGAATCTTTTATGTGACCTACAGCAAATGTATTTATATAGTATTATTCTGAGGATAGTTATCTCTTATTCATTTTCTGGGATATTATTTTTCTTTCTTTGACTAATGTACATTTGGCCTTCTCATTTCCCGACTCAGCCAGAACTGTGTTAACCTTCCTATTTATACCTTTTTTTCCCAGTTTTCAAGGTCTGGTAACTAACACTATACCATATGTGGTTAATATTATGATAGAACTATTCATTTTGCTAACATAAAGATACGTCCAACTTATTTTTTCATACCCCTTATTTCTATTGTTACTGCTGTTCCTATTACGCAACTGAGTCAATGGTGATGTGTCTGGTGAAGGGGAAAACAATGAGAGAGTGGAAAAGTGCTTTTTAAAAATCGTTTCACTTTAATTTCTGTTCCTTTGTAGAAAAAATCTGTGGGAGGTTCAGATGATTTTGGGTAACATGTTATCTCTGACCAGATCTCTCTGTAGAGGACAGACCTCTTAGACTGAAATTCTGCACAAGGGTCAGTGCAATAGATACATACCGCTTACAAACCACTTTGCTGTATTTTGAAGTGAGCTTGCATGAATTCAGAGGGCTTATCGTCTCTCTCAACAGCAGCAAATTTTGTCTGCTGAAATCCTCATGTGTAGGTTTGTTATGAGGACTTTGATTGACAGGGTGGCTTTGCTTGGGACATCAGAAGAGGCTGCCTCCAGCCCTGCCTCTGCTGCACAGATAACTATACTGCTTGTCAGTCAGTTCATGACATAACTGCATAGCATTTTATGGTAAATAGTCACCAATTTCATGTGATTTTCAGAGTCCATGATAAACTGCAGTGGCTCAGGATTGACTCTGTAGCTCACCCAATTGTAGAGGTGGTAGGGATCTCTCTTTGGGTCACCTTTTCCAAATGTCCTGGTATGGGCAAGGATGTCTTCTGGTCATAAAACAAGTGAGGGCTCATGGGACACCTACAAAAAAGTCTACTGCTAGTTAAACCAGTCCACTCTGTGCTCTTTAACTGTCCTGAGAGAACAGGTCAGCAAGGAAGGGGCCACAGGCTGGATGCATGGTCCTGCAGAAGGACAGAGAGGAGGTGCAGATGGGCCTTTTCTTGCTGGTTGTCATTCTATGGTTCTGGGTCTGTGTTTCAGGATATGTTAAAATCTGAGCTTGGGAAAGGAGAATTTTTCCATAGGTTATTATTACATTTTTCTGATGTCATGAAAATATAAACAGTTCTTATTAAACCCTGTTATTTAATACAAAACATGAGGTTTGGGACTAAACTCTTTGGCAGGATTCTTCAAATATCACACTGGCAGAAGCACAGAGAAGAAATTCATATCTATGAACTGTCTGTATTGCTTGACACATTTTTGTTGGGAAAGCCAGTTTAGTTCAGACATAGTGTAATCATACCAGACCGTTTACCCTTTCCTGAGTCTCCCATTGACCTTCATACTCCAGTGAATCTTAATTTTTAAGCTTAGGGAAAGATAGCCTGTTGCTTCAGGATGTTGCTTCAAGCCTATAGCAGCATGAAATGCATTGTTTAAAATCTCCTAACACTGTATATTAAATTGTGCCTCTCACATACTTGAAACTGAGGCACTTAGTGGGCTGAGGAAAAAGCAAGCAAGCAAAGGGAAATGGTAATTCAGCATAAAAAAAATCCAAAACAGAAGGCTGAAGTGCAAAATAGAGAAGTGTGTATCCATGTTTAGACACGTGCCTAGATGAATGTCCGTGTGTGCACACATACCTAAAGACAGAGTGACATTACCCAAAGCCTGATTGTAATTGAAAAGAAAAGGGACTCAAATACAAGTATTCATTTTTTTTTCTTCTGTCATGAAAATTTGTAGCCAGGATTTATGACTGTTACATTATTTGTGTGAATGATGTATGCTGGCGTTATATCTGGCTACGTGTATGTAAGTAGGTGTTTATGTGTATGCACGTAGTTTTGTTTCATCCATGAGTTTATTTTTCTTGTTTCCACATGTGAAGATTAGAGTATGAATGTAAAAAGATGCAACTGTGATAAGCTGGTAGCCATTCAAGTTATAAAGTTTATCTGAGAGCTGTCTCAGTGACGGTACTATAGATGCAAAAATGTTTCAAAACCTCACAGGGATGAGACGTCTCTTGAAATGTTTCAAATGGAATCATTTGCTTGGACTGAGATATTTGAGATGCTGGAGAAAATGTAAAAAAAAAAATAAATCATAGCTGTTTGAACTTCCATAAGAATTTCAGATCAGCCAATCACTTAAGATGTTCACTAATGTAGTAGGGTTCTCACTGTCAAGCTGACAGATGTGTTAGGGAACTGTTTCGTACAGAAGGTCCCCAGGAATTTCAACCTGTGGCCCTGTAATTTGGCTTCCTTTGCTGGAAAGGAAAGAGCACTTTGATCTCATCTTTAGCAGGGGAATGTCCACATGGGATGTGAAGGTTCTTCCCATAGCAGAAAATTAAACTTGGCCTTTTGTGTGGTAGAGTCATTCTGCAACATAGTGTTGCAGAATATAAACAGTCTACAAGCCCTAGATACGAAGGAACCTAGATCTGCGCTGGCCCAGATATATATTGTTCCTTCAGGTAAGGCACACTGTAAACACGTTTAGAAGCAACATAATGAAAACAATCTTATTTGCCCTGTTTCTTTAGAAGGCTTTATCTGAAGGGGACAGCAGAGCTGGCTCATGGCCTCATGGTTCAGGACTTACTCTAGGTTCATTTAATATTTCCACGGTGTTGTGTATGTCATGTGGTCTTTCAGCTCAACTACTTTCCCAGTTTGATGCTTCCTGGAAAAAGGAAATTCTCAGCCAAAGAGTCTGATGTGAGTACTGTAATGTCCTCAAGGTACAGAGCACAGGAAACCTCCCAGAAATAGATTTTCCCATATGTACAAAGTATGAACTTCCAATTTATGGAGGAGGGATTTTTGGAGTTAAGAGTAGGCAATGGCAATTAGTCCTTTGGGGATTTTATTATGTAGGGACAGACCTCTCCATTTTGTCTTCACTGCAGGGTACAAGACATCTCAGAAGTTGTTTGAATCAGCAGCTAATCTGTGTCCAGCTGTCTCGAATCTTGTGCTGCTCTACAAATCTTATGAAGAGCAGACATTGTGAGTGCTTCACTGCACTGACCAAGGGCATCCGGTGGTTCTGCTTCCTGAAACTTTATGATTTGGTGAAATGTCATGACAGGGAATACAAATACTTCACACCCAGTCTTTGGCATTCAGACACGATGAAATCAGCATTGTTGCGATACTTGTGGATCAGTTAAGGGTGGGTCAGTTAAATTGCCCAAACCACTTCATTATTCCCAGAGAAGGATTCCCCAGACTCCAGGTGAGCCTCGAGAAAAAATGGTTTCGAGAGATACATGTTACTATTCTGTTCATTAGCTGAAACAGATATAGAGAGATCACAAATGTGCCTTGCAGAGCCACAACACCCTTTACTTGGATGACTCATGACAAATTATCTCCTCTGTAGATCTTCATCTGTGGAACCTTGGGGAGACTGGAATCTGTTTTCTATGTGTGCTCGCTCAGATACCAAAAATCACATTCCTTTGAGGACAACTGAATGATGTGCAGGCAATACAAGCCTTTCAAAAGGCATGACATGGCAGCTTGTTCTTTCATCCACTACCCTACAACAAAATATTCCAATGGATCTCTAGAGGTCCCTTCCAACCCCTGCAATTCTGTGATCTTACCAGACCCTGTATAGTGATGGTAAAGACTCTGTAAAGAAAAGATGGTCAAACATGCTAGTACTTTTTTTCTGTTTTTTTTCTTTCTTTTTTTTCTGTTTTCTCCTTTTTATTTCTTAATTTCCAGAAACCTGACTTCAAAACAGAGTGAAGCAGACTTGATCTCACCATGCCTTGGCTGTCCTGGGGATCGAAATTGCACTGAGCCCAGAATAAATGTGCATGGAAATTGCACATTTTAAACTGATGGCTGCACAAGATCAGAAGCCGCGACAAAGCTGACACTTTTTGGCTGGGAACTTTGCAGGGCTGTTAAAGAATGTGGAGCTGCTATTGCAAACAGCTCATTTTGTGACTTGGAAGGGAAGGACTTGCAGTTTAAGATGTACCACTTCTACAGGTCAGGAACAAGGAGGAGACTTTGGTATCAGTCCACTAGCATATCTCTTGCAAGCTGTTAATATAAAGTTAATGTAACACATTGTAATCTCTTTCACAGCCTCCAGGACTCATAAGATACCATAAGAAGTTTCTCAAGCCTAAAGTGTTCTATACGACACTAAACCTTAAGTCTCCTGGAGGCCACTGGGGGAAATAAAAAGGAGTAGTTGTCACATTTTGTCAAAGTCTAGCATCTAGGTAATAAGCCTGTTAGCTCCCTGTCTTTAGGTCCAGCTTAATATACTAGGGCCACATTCAGCGTTTTCCAGCTTTATTGATGTGTTTTTATTTGTGCTTTTATCAAAGCAAAATAAAGGTAATCTTGGGCCAGATCCTCGGATGCTTTCAGTTGGTGTTGCTTCACTCTAGCTGATGGGACTGATTTATTTCAGCTGGGAAGCTGTCTTCTCTTTCATTTTCTCATTCTCAGTTCTCTTCCATCATTCCAGTGCGTTTGCTTTGGTTTCTGCACCTTTATTTTTGTTTTATTCTAGCAAAATATATCAAAAATATTCTGTCTTTACGCTGAATTCTGAGCAAATAAGTTATAAGTTAGACAAGTAAATTGATGTTTGATGAAGGTTTGTTTGCTCTCCAAGTCAGACTGCTTTCTAAAGAGAGGAAAGAGACTGCAGAAGGTAGGACCTCTGATGAAGGAATAAAACCAAGAGAGGGAATGCTCACAACAAGAGAAGGTAAATCAGGTTTAACAAGAGATCAGAAGAAATGAGCAAGCAGAGTAAGTATGGAGAGACGAACACTTCTTGTAATGACTTTCAGGTCACTTTATGTTGAGCTATGAACATTGAGGAGATATAGCAAGCATGAGACGTTGGGAAGAAAGACAGGGGAAAAAGGGCATGGCAGAATGGGAAACAAAACCTCAAAGACGAATGGACACTGATGCAGAATGTCCACTGATGCAGAATTCCTGAGGCAGGGAATGTAAACCAAAGACTAACAATCAAGTTAACTTGATTAACAAAAAGTTAACTTGATTGTTAGTCTTTGGTTTACATTCCCTGCCTCAGGATTTGGTGCTTCTAATTATATTTTCACCTTTGGTTTTTAACTGCTATCACAGAAAAGTAATAATCACCAGCCTTACTTCAAAATATTCACTAAGTAGTGTCTGAGATCATAATAGTTATCTTAATTTGACCATATAAATGACAATAACTAACAACAAATAGAAGAAAAATAGTCATGAGTCTGAGTCAAATGTCTTTCAACTATTAAAGTTTCTATAGTAAGAACAAGGTTAGCTGCTGGATTCCTTGACAGTCACACATGCCTGATATGTTTAGTATCTTAGATGCAATTTTCCTTTCCCCTCTCTCCCTATTTCTTTTTTTATCCTGTAGAAGCTAAAACTTTATTATAAAATTGAAGATAAGTATATCAGTTTGTTGGATGCTGGCAGAGCAGAACACAAGCAATGAGAAGATAAGGGAATTTGGTCAAATACAAAAAATACCATGGAACCTAAACCAAATGACATCAGATAAGACCTCCACTGACTTTCTATTAAAAATGTAATAAATAAGGATCACAGAAAAATTCTTTTTTTTTTTTTTCACACCCCTGGCACTTTCTTTGTTATTGTTTCTAGTGTTTCAGAAGTCTATATGTAGTAAAGCTTTTTTCCCATTCCTATTTAGAACCAATAAATGCAGGTCAGTTTATACTGAAGTTCTGATGGGTCCCAATTAATGACGAGCCTCTCGATATATATGTTTTTAATTTATAGAATTAATTATACCCTTGTGGGACAGTCTTACTGGCTTAGTTAGGGACTTAGTGGCAGTATTAGCTAAAGTCAGTGAATCCTGAAATCCTGAGCAATAGGTCTGAGGCCACGATGAAGACTTTTAGGTGGTGAATTGAATGGAAATTGACTGAAAATCAGTATAAATGTTAATGAGTTCAATAGTGCCAATATTTGGATTTGGGTGAGTATTCAGCTTCCCAGATGTTCCATGTGAGGCTCTCAGCTGATGGCAATAGCACAGCATATTGAGTTGGTTTGTGGAGCAGAGCATAGCTCTCTTGAAACTGTTCAGCTGCATGGACTGGTGTTATTCTTGGCTGTTGGAGAGGTTTGCCACTTAGGCCGATGTTTCACCAAAAGGGAAGAGAGGGATTATTTAAAAAAAAAAAAAAAAAGAAGAAAGAAAGAGAAAAGCAGAATTTTCTCTTGAGGTCTGTTAGTCATTCCAAAGTTTCTTCCGTTCACCACAGATTTCCAAAAATACAGTTTGTCTGCTATGTCTGTAGGATGTCACTGATGATGAGAGACAGCTGCAGATAGCTTTACTATTGTGCTTTCTTCACCCCTCTTAGATGCTTTCCTGTGCTGGTGCAATTATCCCTAGCTGGGAATTTAGATGGTGCAAAGTCAATTGAGTAGTATAGAGACTGAGAATGGGGCCATGAATGGTAAACCACACATTTAACTGACGGCATGTCAGGATTTGATTGCGTCTAGATCTTGGCATTGCGTTGCTAGGGAGGTGGGTAAGCGTTACGTCACTGTGTAGGACTATAAAAATAATAAAATATATCTTGATTCATGGCAGAGCCTGTTGGAGAGAGATGGGGGAATTGAGGCTGCTCTTAACAGCAATCCTCTCCTCGTTTCATTTCCTATGATACCTACAAACAGAAAACGGTCACAGTTTCAGTCCAGGCAGTACATTAGAAATAAGGCAAAGAATGGATAATTTTGGCCTTGAAAGTATCACAGAGTTGTATTATTTCTTGGGAAATTTCTGTGAGTTTTTTCCATCCTGGAATATTTTAACCCTTCCACCAGCTGAACGTTCATCTACCTGTGTGGCTCAAGCCTGGCTATCTCGGGGCTTTGTCAGGGCTGAACTTTGATTGATAGGGAAAATGTATGTTTGAGGATGGAGAAGGGAGCATGCTTTTGATGGGAGAGGAATCCCCTTTGGGCTTGATGCTTGCCTGTGGCCGTAGGTGAGGTTTGCTTAGTGGCGTCTGCTCAGTCTCCAGTGGACAATAGTCTGTGCCATAAAAGGACTCCATGCATAATATGGCATATTTGTTGGCCTCAGCCCTGAAGAAACCCATATGAGAGCTGCTTATTTCCATCTAGGGACGATCTCCGCGAGGAAAGATAGTACTCTTTGGCTAGCAGGTATCTATGCCATTTCATTTTATTCCAACTTTCAGTATTATGGATCTTTTTCTTCTGCCTTTTTTTCCCCCTTCACATTTAACTGAGATGGAGGGGCGTTTTAAGTATATATAACTTTCCTGAAAACTGAAAGGAGTGAAAATGATCACCATGAATCATATGCTTTAATTAAATTTAATTAAAGGATGTTAAACACAGTATGTATGAGTGGGTCTAGAGAAGCAGTGTCTGCATAATTCTTTCTCCTTCACTCCTTAAGCTCTCAGTTCTAGGCAGAATCAGGTTCATAAAAAGTTAGGAGTCAACTGTAAAAATCAAATATCAGAGAAAATGTGCTGGGAAAAGGAAAACAAAAAAGCAAACAAAAAAACCCCACATTCATGTTGTCTGCCTGAGAATAATAATCTTTTTCCCTTACAATACCACATGCTGTAGGCTTAAAACAATGTATTTCACCACTGCTAGGCTCAATTTAGGGTACACAAATGCGCGCACACACACATGCATCCCCTAGCAGACATGAGAGAGTCAGTAAGAGAGAAAGTGTGTCACACCCTCTAAATTCAGGTGGCCTCAAGCAGTGCCATATAATCCCAGCCTCAATTAAACTTTCCAAGGTCAGTGGTGTTCTACCAGGTCAGACATAAATAAGTCAGGTGAGAGTCCTAGGGCACTGAAAAGCCATATTTATTCTTTATCCACAGTTCATAGCTATCAAATGAAGCCTAACGGAGAGAGGGAGAGTATGTGAGTGTGGCTCTCAAAGCTGCACTGTTTTAAGTACAATTTTTTTTCTTTCTTTTAAAAGAAAAATGCAATTCCATCCCACCCCTGCCTTAAAACTGCAGAAAACTGGTCTGTGACTGTGGAAGGCTCAGGAAGAAAAAGGGAGATTTAATTCAGCAACATTGTTTAATGACTAATTCATCCAAGTGAAAGTATCTTGTTCACTCTGAAGATCTTATTTTTTTTTTTTTTTTTTTTTTAAGGGAGTTCTTATGTCTTTAAAATTAAGTTTTGTCTATAGCTGAATCTTTACCACACAGAGTCTGAGACCAGATGCCAACACAAACCCCTCTTGAATTCAGACATACAGATCTCATGACCTGATTCAGCCAGTAATGGAAATGGGCCAATATTGCACAGTCTATTGGGCTTGTAAACAGCATATTTAATTTTCTTTTGATTTGGGGAGGCAGAGGGAAGAGTAGGGAGAATAATGATGTCTATATCTCAGTCCAAAAGTATTAAAGACAACAGACATATATTGGCTTCAGACCCTCTCAGAAGAGATCACATTCAGAGAAAGTAATTAAGGACAGTTGAGGTCCACTGACTTTTGTACTGTCTGAAGAATTAAGTGAATTTTCCAGGCCACTATGACTAATAACCAAATTAATATATGTGTTTTAATAAACCAACATACCACAGCCTCAGTGGAGTCTGCCTTGCTGTGCTGCATACCATTTTAAAGGTAGTGTTTTGACATGTAGACTTAGTCCCTTCTCGTATTGTTTAGTAAGGGGAAAAGTAGATAGGGGCTATTTCTTTTAAAAGAGAAAAACAAAGCCTTAAAGCCTTGTCCCAAACTCTCTCTCTCAAAAAGGGAAAAAAAACAACAAGTACAACAATGTTATGAGATCTCTCTAAGCAGAATGTGAAAGCACTGTTTTCTAAGAAAGCTTCAGATGTCTGTTTCTGGTTTTGTTCTGTTCACCTAACCTGACTTGCACCAATTTACACAGTTCGCCTCCTATATTCATTAATGCTGATGGGAAAGTTGTCCCATACTTTTTGCTTGTTTTTCCTTACTTAATCTCTTTACTACAGTTAAGATATAGCAATTTATTAAGTATGAGAGGTTATAAGTATATATTTGTGTAATGACATTCACTTTTCTTTTGGCAAACAGTTTTTAAATAATAAACAAAAACATGTTGGTTGCTCTGAAAGTAATGCCTCCTATATTACTTCCATGGAAACTACAACAGAGCACAATAATATGTTTGATAGAGCAAATTCACAGATACAAAAGACTACTTTTCAACATAGTCACCACCATTAGCTATGCAATTTTGCCAGCAATAAAAAAGAGCCTGCATGCCGCACTCTTNAATAAAAAAGAGCCTGCATGCTGCACTCTTAAAATTCTGCATGGCTGTCTGGAACATGGCTTGTCTTTCACATCACTGTTGCCACTGCTGAAACTCACCACCCACCGCCTTGCTGTGCCAACAGCTACTGTTTGGTCTCTGTAAACATTCAGCAAGCATAGATGAATGTCAATTGGTACCATTTTTTTCTGCATGGAGGAGTTTAATTCCAAGCCTTTGCTTCATACGCACTTCCATGTCAGACGCCATTTTGTCAGTCTGCTCCTCTGCTGCCATCTGTCACACAGCTACAAAATGGAACAGGATATCAGTGGGAAGCTTCAACCTCTACTGCCATACCACCAACATCCACCTCTGACATCGTGGGCCAACATAATAAAAATAATAGTACAATTGGAAGCGTTACTTTCAGAGCAGCCCCGTAAATTCCAGATATCTTTGTAAATAATAGTGCTATCTTTTATTTAAAGTATGTGAGGGAATCACATCATCAATTACTGTGGGTATTCAGACAGTGGATGCTTATACATATGGGTTTGAATCACTGAATATATACAATTTTTGTCAAGAGTAACTTTTGAGCTGAGAAATATTCAAACGTGCAATCACTCATTTGTCTTGCAATTGCTTAAAGACTTGCAGTCAGGGAATGGAAAAAATACTAGGTGATTAGCATGTCCAGACACATAATAGTGAGTGTTGAATAGTTAAAGTGAGCACATTCTAAACAAAGAAAAGAATTTATCAAAACTGTTACATAATTTTGGATAGACTTGCTATATTCATCATCAAGTGGCTGCATTAGTGATTCCGAAAATTTGAAGATAAAGATAACATTAAAGAGCTTTCAGGAGAGCGTTTTTTTTAGGGGGAGGGGATGTCGTAGAAAGGAGTTTACAGAAATATCAGTTTTATTTTATAGACATTCACGTTAGAAATCAAGTTAGCACTTGGTATCCATTAGCCTACATGTTAGAGCTCTCTGCTTTTGTGCCTCTGTTTTTAACATCTGTAAGTATAAGGGGAAATCTTGACAAATGTTTCTGAAGGTTTTATGTGCTCTTGATCCCCGTGCTGGACTGCAGTCCACGTCATGCCCAGTACAATAATAGGAGAATTGGGATCAGATGACTGATACTGCAGATTAGACGTGAAAAAAGGGTGTTCCAACAACACACTGACTTCCACTCAGGTTTTAACTGTTCACCTTGTTTATGTGACAGGACAAGAGGGGGGAAAAGGAAAACTTACATTTCCTTTATATCTGCTTCTATCATATTTTCCCAGAGAGATCTCAAAAATGTCTTAGTAGCGAATACGTTACATGACTCATTTTTGAAGGAAGGAATTAAGCAAACTCCAAGAAATCAATACCTTAAAAAATTTCACCATCAGCTGGAACAAAAGGTGATTAAATGAAACTGAATCCAAGAATGCTTTTTTTTTTTTTTTTTCCCTGTGAGGAAAAGAGAATGTCCCTTTAAGGCTAAGTTGATATAAATGTATATAGAATTTTTAAATATAATTCCCACCTCACCAAAGCACTCAGTCTTAAATACTGTCAGGTAGGAAGGCCATGGAAACTCCTTCAGCTGGAGGGTCCCATTCCTCACTTATCAGGCTTTTTGATGTTTTACATTCATCCCCACCGTGCTAAAGACACCAGTCAAGGGATACAAGTTAAGTGCTTTCTCTGGGTCCAGATTAGATCAGTTACAACACAAGTTATTAGTCAACTTGGAAAGAAAAGGGGAGGATTGACCAAATATGAATAACAATTTACCCTCATGCTGCTTAGGGTGAGAAAGAAATTAGTACTGAAATGCCTTTTTCCATGCTCCAAAGAGCTGTAGGGACTAAAACATCCCAGAGCTTGCTCTAGATTCAGCCTGCCACAGAGGTTCTCACGAAGGCTGCTCTATTGGTCTAAATCTTTGCTCTAGCTCACTCTTCCTCAGGACCTACCCACCACCATGAGGAGGAGCACAGTCCATACTCACAATACAAATTGTTCAGTACATTTGCATCCAGTCTTTGCAGTGCAACTTTTTCTCTACTTTGATTACACAGTCGATATGAAACAGTAGCAGAGTCAAATGGCTCTAGAAACATAAACCACTGTCTCCCATCTTCTCTGAGATGCTGTAGGGGAAATGTTAATCATGGCCTTAATTTGTGATTGAGCACCTGGAGGAGGGGTGTGGCTGCCTGGGGAGCACAGGCAGATTCTTTGCACCTGTGCTCCCCTGGGATCAAAAGGGGTGAGCTCATATAAGGGCCATCAGCTGGGAAAAGCAGGTTTCTAAGAGCTGCATCTTGCTGGAGGAGTATTGCTTTGTTGGGAGGTTGTTGTCTTGGGCACGTGAGTTTGAACTTTTCTGTGTTTGTCTCTTGGAATACCGTTTGATACGTTGCCTGAGATCACTAAGAACCTCTCTGAGACAATTTCTCTAGTGTACTTGCATGACAGATGCCCTTGGTTGAGATGCTAGGTGACAGAAAGTAAAAACAACTTATCATTGTTATTGGTATTTCTGTAGAGTTTTCAGACATCCAGAGCTCTCAGTGGAGGAGAAAGTTATTGGAGTTATATATGTTATTGATTAAAAACCAATGAACGTGAATTATATAATAAAATCATAGAATGGCTTGGATTGGAAGGGACTCCTTAACCATCACCCTGCTCCAAGCCCCCTGCCATGGGCAGCATTGCTGCCCGCCAGATCAGACTGCCCAGGGCCCCATCCAACCTGGCCTTGAGCACTGCCAGGGAAGAGGCACTCACACAGCTCTCTGGGCGGTCTGTGCCAGTAGTTTGATTGTTTATGGCCTTTTCTTTGGTGATGGTCGATGGAATGTACTGTGCTTCTACACAGCAGTCAGTGTCTGATTTTTGTATTTTTTTCTTTGAATTTCCTCATGCACTGAAATCTAAGCATTTGTAACAATGTCTATGGTGATTTCTTTTGTCTTGACTCAGAAAGCACTGAAGTTAAACAGAGTCTTTTCAAAACACGTTAGTTCACAGAGGTCTTTGTTAGGGACAAGATGAGCATCCTTTGCTGCAGGAACTATCCATGGATTATATTTATTTATTTTTGTAGGTCCATTTACTAGAAGTGTTTACTAGAAGTGGACTGTTTGCCAGTTAGCCCCCTGGTCCCCTAGCCTAAACTCGCTGGAGGAATGATGTGCAAAAGAAAGTATCCACTTTGTTTTTATCCACCATGCTGTAAACCTCCTGCTTGTGTCCTTTTGTATCTTTTGTGAAGCCTGTTAATAGTTGTTACCGCTAATTGCTGTGCTTAGCTTGTTGTATTCTTCTATGGGCAGAAACAAGGGAGATCAAAGAGCGGCATACTCCATAAAGACTTGCAGTGTTCATTCTGCAGCTAATTTACCTGTGCGTGGCTGAGGGATGGTACAAAGGATCTGAAAACAGATGGAGAGACAAATATAAGTTTTGTTTCACTCAAACTTTTGGACTGTTTCAGCTGTAGGCTCAAAAGGAATTGTTTTGCACTGCTTCTAGGTAGGACTTGTCAGCTATAGATGACCTGGGCATCACAGTTTGGGTAGGTTCTAGGTTGGAATCTACCCTCTTTGGAACAGAGAATATGGTGGAGTTTTTTGTTTATTTGGTTGGTTTTATTTCTTGTCATTTCAGTCCTCAAGTGGTTTTAGGTAGATAATATCAACCATACCACCTGCTTAGGCACAACTGTGGACTACAATGGGGCTTAAATGATACAACTTCTTTCCTCTGCAGCAGTTTCATCACTTCCTGTAAGAAAGAGCTAACTTTATGTTGTTGGCCAAAATACAGTAAGAATCCACATTTGGTGTCTCCCAGGGGTCTGTCTTGCTTTATATTATTCACCAGATAATGTGCACAGTATTGTGGGTTGCCTGCTTATGTAAACTGTAGATTTCTGTCTCTGCTTCAATGGATTTTTGATATAAAGTTACCAGCTGATGTTTATCCACACGCATAGAAATAACAGTATTATTAACTACTCCTATATACATATTTTGTGTCATTATGACTGTAAGGGCTTGTCTGAATAATAAAGATTCCCTTGAGTGGGACTCACTAGGGGAAATGACTGTTTAATAAAGACAGATAATGTAGATGAATCATTCTGACTACTTAGAGGAGCAATTGTGTTAAAACTCCTGAACTTACACAAAATCCTTCTGAACGCATTAGGGGGTCAAATCCTGCCCCTTGAAATCATTGTTATATTGCTGCTGATTGAAAAGGGCTGAGGTCTTTGGGATCAGGGACAAATTTTCAACAGTGTGAATTTGATTCATTTACACGAGTGAGACTTAGATGTTATCTTTATTTTTTTCAGCCCTAGGACTATAAGTAGTGTAAAAGCATGCCTATATAACTGTCTATTACATTTTCATATGTTGAAAAATGTGTTTAAAACAGATTTCTGCTAAATTATATGGCTTAAATTTGTCTTCTTCGTGATGTGATACTTCATGCTACACTGGAAGTATAAGAATATGAGTCTATTAAGTTTACTCAGAAAACTATTCAGTCATCTGTATGAGCTCTTGGAGCTATGTCAACATTTTCTTGAAAGATATCTGAGATTATTTGATGTTTACTTTTTTAAGTACAGTATTTGTGAGTAAAAGTGCACAAGAACATTTTATTACATTTTTAAATGTAATTCCTGATCCCAAGGTGCTGTCTATATAAATCTGAACAAACCTACGAAATCACTATCTATATTAGATCAGCAAATCCTCTCAGTCCCAGAACTGGCCACTGTGTTAAGAATAAGAGGCAAAAGTGAAATTCCTTGGTAATAAAACTTCTGAGCCTTGACAACTGTGAGGTAATGTCATTTCTTGCAGCATTGCCTAGACCTTTCAAAGTACACTACTCTTTATTATATGCCTTTCCTCTGCCCCTAAACCTTCACTTCTAAAGTGCACATCTCACAGGTAACTACTATATAATGTACTTTTCAATCAGCATCCTAATTCACTCAATGCAGCGTGAGTTTCAGATAAACTAGGAAGATGTGAAATGCAGAATAAAAGGCTTAGGTTGTACACTAGAGCTCACCTGTTTCAAATCTTTTGCCATCTACAGGGGGAAAAAAATGCTGAAAGAGTTCTTCACCAGGGTAATTCATGGAGGCCTGGCTCTTCTCCCAGGCAGTGAGGACAGCACACCACTGCAGCCCTGCAAGTTCATGCCCCGGTCTTCTTGGGGGATTTATATATTCTTTCAGCCTGTTCTCACTAAGACTTTTGTCGGGCCACATATACGAGACAAAATGATGATTCCCTTGGATCCACCAGCCCTACAGGGGGGATTTTGCCCAGTAAGTCCCAATGCCTGTGTTGGTATTGAGCTATCTTCACTCTAATAAGCTTCTGTATTTCAACTAACAGTGCACTAGAAGGGCTTAGGTGGTTTTCCTTTTTTTTGCTGTCTTTGGTTTCAGGAAATTAAAGAAAAAAAAAACCTACAGGTGAAACAAAGGGTGAATCAGATTTCATCTGAAAAGTAGTGTAAGGAGACTCGCAAGGGCCTGTCTCCTAATTACCAGATCTCCCATAACTTATGTGTAAATCCCCTAAACCGAAGAACCTAAATGCAGCATTAAAATCTGCGTTGTGGTTTGTAAGCAGATCCAAGCTTTTGCAGAGTAATTGCTGGCTGCTGCTGTTATTATTTACACTTGCACATGCAGACCATGGTGGGCTTGTTTCTGCTGGTATCGTGGGTAGGTTTAAATCCTCTCTGATCGCGTTGAAATACCCTGCTGAGAGGCTCAGGTTCAGTATCATGCTAATAAAGTATGTGACTCTTGCACAAGAGCTGCTCTCCATCTGGCAAGCACAGAGCATGGGCTTGAGTAGGATTTCAGTTGTGTGTAGTAATCCCTACAGATGTACACAGAAGTTTTTTTTGAGGACCAAATACCTGAAATAAATACGGGGTAAAAATAGTCCCATCTCAAAAATACATGCTCCAGTGTCAACAATCACAAAGTTCATGGAAGTACTTACAGATAAAAGTAAGGGACAGCTAATGATTATCTACACAGATTTATTATTATTGCCTGCCTCTAATCAAGCTAATACCTACTGTACAAGGTAGAGAATGGCCATTACGGAAACATCTGCTATGCAAATTCCTCTGAACTGATTGAAAAGCAGGTAAACTGGTAGTAGTCTAGAGCTGTTCCATGTAGAGGGAATCAACAACTTCCAGTCAGTCCAGCAGAAGTCTGCATGGTTACTTTTTAATGCATTTGCAGATATGAGCCTCTGGGGTGACTGCTTTCAGCTGAAGCTAGTAGTCGTTCAAAAACAAAGTATTAAAAATAGGAAAAAAAAACATTAAAGTACTGAGAAAACAAAGATTGAATTTATCCTTAGATTTCCAAACCAAATTTCCAGCCAGTTTGGCTGTAGTGGGTTTTTCTTCCATCACTGAAGTGCTCTTTAAGAAATAGCCCATCTCTCTCCTGTGGTCCCATATCACTTCCTTTGACATCCATTGAGATGCATGTGAGTGGATCTTGATCCTCTCCATGGAGAGGGCCAGGGCTGGAGCTGCTGATGTCAGCCCAGGGCAAGATAGCGTTGTTGCTGCGTGGGTGAATCGTTAACCCCCAACTGCAGGATAAAAGGCTAATCCTTAGATATAAGGAAATTCCAAGCTGATCTGGCAGCAGTAGATGAAGCTTTGTGACAGCTCTCAGTATTGAGTATCTCAGGACCTTAAAGTGTGAGTCCAGTTCCTAAAGCATCATCTCTGCTGTGCTACGGGCAACAGATGCAGTTGAGAGAGTAAATCCTGTCTAGGCTAGTAGTTTTCCTGTTTCAAAAAGTTGGGCTGCTTTGCTGCTGGATGGACTTGGTGCTATCTGGTGCTGGAGCTCATGGGGTTAACATTTCCTACCTGTAGCAATGAAATAAGTAGGAAGCAAGATTTCAGGAATTAAAGAGTGGACTGATTTTCTTTTTAAACGTAAGCTAGGCCCACTACATTCATCCTTGTCAAAGACAAGTGACTCTTCCCTGCAGAATATTTTATATTGTGTAGATTATGCTAATTGTTAACATGCTGAAATGGTCTCTGCTGCTGCTGATTCATTGGTGACCTGTGTAAGGAGTCAACACATGCTTATTGTTTTAAAAAAAAGAAAAAGAGCAGAAGGATCATCTAACGCTCAGATGAAAGACAGAAGCAAAACAACCAATCCGTAACACAGATTTATTAATAGTCATTCACTGGTTTTCGCTGAAATACTCTTCACGTAACCTTGACTTTATTAAGTACTCCTTAAGGTGCATTTTGAAGACAGATAATGAGTTTGGGGAATAGTCTTATCTACATCAAGCTAATCTTTAACAGCTTGGAAGGGAACTCACAAACTTTTCTACTTTAAGTGATATAGCCATGTTCAAATCAAGCCTTTTAAAATGTCATTTTAATAGGAAGAGTTTACAGGCATTTTTAATAGCTACACTTCATAGTGGAATATGATTTAGATAAAGGTGATAGAAAAATTTATTGAGTTTTTGATAGTACTAATGGGGCTGGGGGGAAGCAGTGTTGGAGAAGCGGGAACACAACTGCATGCATTGAGTGGTGCTTGATGTCACGATTAATAAAGACAAAGCAGCTCTTCCTTGGAAAAACAACTTATTTCACTGCGGCTGGCTCTTTAAAAGGGAGGGCTGGTGGGAAGCAGGGGTTCGAATGGTATTTGGCTGCTGAGACTGCACATGCTGCATTGTCCAGCTTCCACGGGGAGAAGTTTGCAAGAACCTCCTGACCCTGCAGTGCTGTGCAGCCCGTGTGTGTGAGGGAGAGAGGGCTGGGGAGGGGGGAACAAAAAGAAACTCAAAGGAAAACAAACCTGGGTTCGCTATTTTAATGACACAGCTTTGAGTTATCCCAACTGTACTTTCTCCTTGGTTTGCAGAATGGCCTTGAGAATGATTTTGCTTTTCCTGTGTTGTACAGACATGGCAGTGCACCCACAGGCTAACACCGACCTTGCCTTCTACTTGCTCACACCATGGGCTGAATTTTAACCCTCTTGGATAGCCAGGCAAATTACATGAACAATCATCTACTGATTCCAGTTAGCTTAGCTCATGTTGTTTTGCTTTCTTTATTGTTTGGGCTTCAAATGTCCCAGCTCTCCGAGTGCACACACATTTGGTTTCTGACTAATGCAAGGCCCTCCGTCAGAGGGACAGCATTTGTTATCCACCATCCAGAGGCTCTTGGAGTCGGGTCATGACTCAGACACCACAAACTGTACACAGAACAGACCACAAATTCCTCCATTAGCACTGAACAAGGCTTTCCGAGAAGCCACTTCCCCCAGTGGTTATATCCTAACTCGGTAACCCTGGCTGACAGGTAGCAAATAACTATGTCTCTTCAGTGGCTTTTTTTAATGTGTATGTATATTTAATTTGTTTTTGGGGCTGTTTAAAATCCTGCCTCCTTGTGTGCATCTAGAACGGTGCTTTTGGCTAGAAAGGCTTTATGGAAATATTGGAACTAATTAATGATAAGGTCCAAGGCTGGGGATTTTGAGCTGAACACTGGGGCAAAACTCAGCCTACTCCACTAAAGTTTCCTGTTTCTTATAGCTGCTCTTGTGTGTGTTGTGTACAAAACCCATAAAGCAGCTGAGGTCTTCTCAAATGGCTCCTGAACTTTGACAAAACCTGTGCTGGTGGGGAGGGAGGTATGCAAGGAAACCTGACTCCAGGTGAGCTGCCCAGGCTGTGGACCCACAGGCATTTCTAATTTGAAGGCAAAATCGGAGTTAACAAATCTGCTAACAAGGTTAGCACCCTTACTGACCAGCAGTAAATCCCAGCTTGATTTATTACCAAATGCAGCACTTTGGCATGAGTCTTCAGTATCATTTTGCAAGTGGACAGAGAGCAAGTCGTGATCTTAAATCCTTGCTGGAAAACCCGCTTGTGAGAACAAGCTGGGGTGCAGCCCTTTGATTTAACTTCTCTCTTTTTTTTTTTTTTTTAATAAAACAAGAAAATTCATCTACCAATGCACTATTCTGTGCTCTTTTGTCAATAGAAAAGTTGTTTTGCTAATGGTTATCTGTCTGCAAGTCCTTGACCTGCTTGTAAACACATTTCTGCAGGAAAACCCCAGGCCGTGGCCTCGAGCCTTTACGTCAACAAGAAGAGATAAAGTGACCAAAACTTAACCTGATCTGGCCTGGAGTGCCCTCTACTGCCCCTTGACCAAATACTTCCCTAATCTGCGTCCTTCTGAAAGGAACAGATTGTTGTGCAGAAAGTATTACCTGGAATGAAATCAATTTTTGGAGCCTGACTTCCTCCTCCCTTGCCCATAGCCAAAGTGAACGAAGTCACTGGAGGTTGAGGAACAAGGTCTGGGTAGGTTTGGGTGTTGGGGCAGGAATTTTCCCCCAGATCACCCCTCTGCCCCGTCTGAAGCTGCCAGTGGTCTGTCACACTGTGTTGTCCCTTCCAATCCATGGAACAAATTGGGGAGGGGGGGAGAGGGAGAGAGAGGAATGAACTCACCGATAGAATTGCTTTTAAGCCTTTTGCTGATCCCTTGCTATTTGTTCTGGATTTGTTCCTTGATATGTCTGAGATACAAGGATTCACTGAGCTCCTGGCATGGCCCAAGTAATGGTGGGGACTCGGATCTCTTCATCAGAGCTGGGCTAGGGAAGCTGAGGTGTTCAGTCAAGCAGGAATGTGCCCTGTGGAAATGTGGTGTGTGATGTGTGAATGAGAAAAGGCAAAGCTGCAGGGTGGGTCTGGAAAAAAGATGACAAACTCCAATTGCAATTCACAACGGAATCACTCATTGTGGTGTGCCTCTGTTCACATGCAGCTTAAGCTGCTCACGAGGCTGCTACACTGGGAGGTTTCATCACCAAATGGGGAGCTGGTGGGTTGTGTTTCTCCAGAATGACATTCTCTAATTGCTTTTAGTTCAGTCACGGGTTTGGATCAGTGCCACAGTGATGGGCTCACTCCTTTGGTTAAGGGTGTTGATGGGATTGGATCATACAGGGCATCTCCAGAACTTTGTAGTTTAACAGCAGCACAAATAGTACACATGCAAAGCATTTTCTGCCCCAAGCCAAGTATTTCTGCTGTGGAGCCAGGCAGCCAGGAGGGAAGAGCCTGTGATGCTCTGCCCTTCCCTCCAGGACCCTGCAGGAGATAATTAGACTGCTGTGTACCCTCAGATGGCGTTTTTAGGAGACAGAAGACTTGCAGGGAACTGATACAGTTCTTATTTTATTAAAACTAACAAAACTTAAAATATGATTTTCTTAAATCTTCTTTGTTATAAGACAAAATAATATTTCAAAACTTTGAATGTTTCACAACAAAATGTCTTTTCATGAGACTTAACAGAATCAAATGACCTGCAAAGGGATAATGAGAGACTGCAACCACTGCGATTCACAGCTTCTTGGTGCCATTCTCCGGTTGCTCAGATTGAACTGTGTTGTAACTAAGTTTTGAATTAGCCAGTCCTGAGATATGTAGATGATCACTGGATGTCAAACTGTACATGACATACTGAAAAACCCCTCAGGGTCTAAATATGAGGGGGGGAAAATACCCCAAATCTTAAGGAAAAGGCATCTGCTGATCTGAAAATATTCTCCTGCAAGCTGGTACTGAGGGGCCTTTAAACACTGCAATTTTTTTTCAGGATCCAGTCACGGTAGGCAAGATAGGGTTCAGGCAAGGAGCTGAAACCTGTGCCCTCAAAGTATCTCCCACTTTTCTGGGAGATAGCTTTTTGTCTCTCTTTGCCATTCATTGGTGGGTCCAGCGTCCTACAGACAAGTATTCTACAGACTTCCTCCGTGTGCCAGGAAGAGAACACAGCACAGCTGGAATCATACCTGAAAGATCTGATTTCCTTAGGAGACAGCTGTTTCACAGTCTTCTTTTGTGCAGTTAACCTTGTTAATCCATATAAGGCAGTCATAGTTCCAGTTTTGTGTGGTGGGATTAATTCACAAGCTTTAGTCTAAACTGGACAAAAACTTTCAAGGTTGACTTACAGGGCATATCACTTCAGTCTTCCTAACAGGAAATGAAAACTTTGGGGGAACAAAGTGGATTTTTCTCCTGTGGAAAGGGTGCTCTTAAGGAGAAGTGTCCTTTTTTCCCCAGTAGAAAATAATTCGAAGAGAAATTTTTCAGTCTACCAAATTGAAAATGTAAATAATTCAAAATTATTACACTTTTTTCCCTGACTGCATATTTTTCTGCATCTCTACATGTTCAAAATTTAACAGGACTTTGGAAATGAACGCTAGATCTGGTGGGCACCATCTCAGATTGAAAAGATCAGCATTATGGAGAAGAGAGCTTACCCTTCTTGCAAGGTAATCAAAGCAGGGCTGGCTGAATCTGTTCAGTATTCTCAACTACTTTCCAAATCAAACTTCTGAATACATGTTAGCTATTCTGATTAAGTCATACTCCTGAATTCCCTCCAGGCTCTGCACTGGAGATGATATTTATACAGCACTAATGGAGAAAACTTGGTGTGTTTCAAAAAATAATTCCCAAGCAAACCAAACTTGTATTAGCAGATGTAACAAGGAAATTTGCAGGGATCTCTCTTTCTGTTCATTCTAAAGCTTCCATCTAATTCTCAACCCCCAAATATTGCAGGTGAGGAAGTTTTGAAAACATTAAATGACCCATTTCAACATTTGTACTTCTAATCAAAATATGCATAGTCTTTTATTTCCCAAAGCTGCCAAAATTAATTGATGCTGAAGTTTCAAAGTGGTTTTGGTAATGGACCAAACTTTCTTCTTTTTGTCATTTCAGACCATTTATTGGATAGGACACCTTGAGATTTTGGTGACTCTAATGACTGTCAGTACAAAATGAATGCTTGCTATGGTTTAGAAGGTGAACTTTAGTAACAATGCCTTGAGTCTTCAGCTCAAATCAGGGTAGTTCATATTGTGAAATGTACTATATATAGGCATTGGATGGGAGAAAGGACCCACTTTTATTTGCATGATTATGCCTTTAAACCAATCCATCTATCAGTTCATGAGTAAACTTTCCAAACACTGTAATTTGGTGAGATAACAGAAAAGGTAACCCTCTAAGCAAGAAACTGTATGTATGACTTTTTCATAGACTCACACGCTCATATATATGTGTGTCAATATATACTGGCTGACATAACAAATATCTTTGTTTTTAGAAAAAGAGGATTTTCCTTGGGGACTTTAAATAGATTCAGAGGATATTCTGAGGTATCAGACTGTATTTCATATTGTCAATAGTGGGACCTTTCTGTGGAAAATGGGTCTTTTCCTGTAAACTTAATAATATTTCTGGATGGTGAAATATACAGTAAATGTTAAACAAGAAAAGAACTAAATTGCAGACTATTCCCTGGTCAGCAAAACCTGGCCATTATTTTTCAGTTTGCTGAATCTGTAGTTTTTACCGTTTTTTTTAAACTGACTTTTCAGATTCATGAGGGTAGCATAGGTAATCTTCATATTTATAAGGACACACTGTCAACTTGCTTTTCATAATTTATAAACTCTTTTTTTATTATTATTCCCCTTCCCTGTTGGAAGTCTGAAACTGGCATGTTTCCTTAATAGAGCTGGGGGAAGAAAACCTTTGCATTTTTGCTTTGAGAGATGATTTCTCAGAAATAAGCTATCTATGCTTCATGCAGAAGAGTAGTCTCCTAGTTGGCTTAGCAGTGCTGGAATTAGTGCTGTAGGGTCTGTTTTGCAAGTGTTTGCACATGTTAACTTTTCAAGTTGCAACTTGCATTTTGGTTTGGTGAGGGATTTGTCAATGTGTTACAAGGCTTATGCATCTTGTGACACAAGTTGAACGAATGCTCACTGCTTTGTTTGGCTGGACTTTTATCCAACCCAACTGGCTTCTCCTTATTGTTTTCTTCAGAACCTCTCATATTCCTCTCTCCTGCTGTTTGTTTCTGGTGTGGTGAGAACAGACAACTTTCTTCTGTCCCAGCACCGAGAGACTGACAAGGACAGGCACCCCTTCTTCCAAGATGAAATGGAAGTAGTCTGATAGCCATTTCCTCTTCCCCTTTATAATTTCACTGAATTACTTTTCAATGGGGTTGATACAAGTAAATATTTCCAGGCATTCAGATTAACCTTGCTGCTCATCTGATGTGAGCAGACAGAAACATTTTGATGTTCTCAGAATTGGTCCTAGAATTTGCAAGAGGCCAAGTTTGCTTTCAGAAGTAATTCACAGTGTTGATACTGATTTATAAACTACTATGAAATTAAATGACCGGGTACTTTAAAAAACATCTCTCTCTTGGGCATGCTAGTCACTATTATGGCAGATATAATCTGTTTGGAATTACTTTTAATGGTTGTTTGAATTTAAAAAGCTGGTAAGGATTGATTCAAATTGAAGGTCATGAACTCCTTTACCCATTTCCCCTCATTGGCTCAACAAGGGTCCTATTTCATGATCTTTTGGCCATGATGCAACCAATCTGTTTAGGATGAGAAGGTGCTGATATGTGTAATTGAGCTGAAATGGCATCAGGGAAGAACCTGTTAATATTTAGTAACATACAGTTGACTCTGTCCACCCATCTGTCAGTCCATCCCCCATAAGCTTTGAACTTGTTGGTTGGTTTCAGAAAAAAATTTGGCGCAAAGAGTAATTTATTAGCATTATGATAATAAAAGCTTTTGGAGAACTGATAGCTGGTAGATGGGAAAGTTTTCCTGGTGGAAGGAAATGAGCTCAGGCAGTGCAGATATACAGGTAAATCTGAGCAAGCTGTGGGTGTATCTGGCCCTTCACTGTGCCAAATAGGCTCGATGTGATTTGAGAAGGGTCCAGGAAGGGATACTCAGGAGAGGAAGGCAGTAAGGAGCATTGTGACATGGCGGTTTAGGCAATGTGCAGCACATGGCTCAAGAAATTGAGCTTCACTCATTCTGCTCAGAGAGAAACTTTTTCCTTTTTTTCTTGTAAAACTGAAGAGGACCAGCCCCACTTACGTGCCACTTAAATCCTTTTACAAGTTTGGATTTCCTTTGCTAATATCCTGAGGAAATAGTATGTCTGTAGAGTCTATTACTTTTGATATTACTTTAGGATGCCCTGTCCTGGGAGTAACCAGGAAACCTGGGGTCAAGTCACGTCAGGGAAAAAAGAAAAAGTGAGACATAATCTAAACATTTTTGTGGCTTGATATGGTTAGGCTCTATCATGAACTCTTCTGCAGGATTACAGCAGATCCTGACCCTGCTGACCTAGTAGCAACCCTTCTCTGTAAGCTGTGCACTGTAGAGAAGGAGGAGGATAGATACTGCAAATGGCTTAGAGGCTTAGGTGGAGAAGGCTCTGAGTATCAGCACCAATTCAAAGGATCAAAGGGAGTCTGTGACTCTCTAGCCATGCTAATTGATGGAAGAAGTGGTATTTGGTCTTCATTATGGACTTTAAAAAAGAGAAGTCAAGTGTTTTGTCCTGTGGTAAAGCACTGAACAAGGCTGGTGAAAGTAACAGAGCCGGCTCCATTAGGCTTTCAGCAGCGTTTCAAGAGCATGGAGCCACTTATGATGTCACGCTCAGGCAGCGCTTTCTTAAAAGTTAAATGTCTGATAAATGCTGATACTGCCTGATCTGAATCCCTAATACCTTTCCAGATAGTGCAGCCCCTTGCAAAGGTCTCTTATGCCATGGAAGCATGCTCTTAGCAAAGGGCCCCATGGGTTTCTCCTGTACCCTCTGCATTGGACACAAGCTTGGGATCGGTGGGGCTGATTCTGTCTCTCACGAGACTATTCTGTCTCTCACCAGACCAGACATTGCTCCATGGTGTGCCTTTCGTTTAAATATCCATGGGTTGCTACAGAGGTTAACAGGAGGTCAATGGTCAGGACACAGATCAGCAGCACTAGCAGCAACCTGGGGACCAAAGCACTGATGGGCAGAGAATGCAGTAAGAGCATTTTGGGGACCTTCCTGCATCGTTTGCTTTTTTAGCTCTGAAAAGGGAAATGTAAAGTACTGTCCTGAATCCTAAGCAATTCCTTCTAATCTCTGACCCTTTCTTTGACTTGTTCAGGTACTATTTTCATGCTTAAATTTGAAAGAAAATCAGTGGTTACAGAAGGCTTACATTTAAACAGAGGGACAGAGCCAGATAATGCATTCACACGCTTATTATCCACGTCTTTACACCTGTCTACATAAGTACAGATATCTATATATGTACAAATATCTGTCATTCCTGTACAGATGGTAAAGAAGTAACTCAAGTTCTTATTTGTAAAACCACATATATACTAAAAGTCTGTGTGAGCCTGCTGTAATTACTGCAAATGTTTTTACACACCTGAGGATTATCAGGTTTTAACTAAAGCAATCACGAGAAACATTCTTTTCATGAAAATACCTAGTTTTTACTTGAAAATTGAGAGTTTCTTTTTTTGTTTTGGTTTTCCACAGAAGTGTGTATTCCTGCAAAGGGAGAGAGAGGTGGCCAAGAGGAAAATCTGATAATGACTCTAATACATATTTTTCCTGTAAGTTTCCAATGCATATGACTTCATGAACACATTTGTATGCCATGACTCCATATTCGTGCATGTGGTGCTTGATGGGCATATGCTTTGGTGTATGTTCATTTTAGACTACTTTAATGGCATAGACCAAAATTGCTAATGGTATGGTTTTTATTATGGCTTCACTGTAGAACACGATGGCATGTATGATCATCAGGTATTCAAACAGAGAAATGTGTAAAGCTATTTTTCTGTAATTGGTCCCAGGGCAAGGGGTTGATCTCATGTATAAAAGGCTCCAGATATGCTCTTGGTACAGTTTCTAATTAGCGAACCAGGAAGATACTGAACTTTGGAAACTGTGATGAGTCCATGCCTTTTAAGAAAAAAAAAAAAAGGAAATAATCACTTTGACCTTGAACTCCAAAAGGCCCTGAAATCAACTGATTTTACTCTTTAAGCTCCTTAACAAGCATGGGGATTAGAGGCGAGCTGTGTAGAATGGTTCATATTAGATATAAATGATAATGGACAATAGAAATTCATCTATGAGCTCAGCAGAGGCATCCTGTGCAAATTCCATTTCCCCAAGATGTGGTGATACCATGACACAGTGTTATATATACTGCTGATAACAACATGACTTCATTGGTTAGGAAGAGACAGAAGAAAACTCAATTGTACCCAGGCAAATGCAACTTTCAGAGAAGTCCAATCCTGTCTTAATCTGAGTCCGTTTAAATAGCCACAACCATGTGCATCAACAAAGGTCAAATGCAATCACCTTTCTACCTCATGTAATGAATGAATGATCTGCTTAGATATTTATTTTGAGTATGATGAAATCACCTTCTTGACAAAGAAAGAAAACTTATGAAAGGAATAAACTGACTGTAGACTGAGGCTGCATGTTTCAGTGACCTTCCATCTGTCCACAGCTAAATGAGGAAGGATGCTGTTGTCACATTAGAAAAACGTTTTTACATCAATTTTGTTTTGTCAGAATTTGTTTCCCTTTTTTCTCCATCTTTTCCTAAGAAAGGCTAAAAAAAACCCCAACTCTTGTCCCCTTGAAAAAAGGGGAATCTTGTGATGCACTTCTCCGCTTCCAGATATGACATTTTCAGGAAGAAAAAACTGAGGAAAATACCTGTATGAAGAGAGGAGTTAATGTGATCGAAATAATTTGGTTTGGGTTTGATAAATGCTACCAATTCAACAGTGTTGCTCTTTGATAATGTACTCAGTTCTTATGCAGATCTTTGGCATTATTTCCTCTCTGAAAATCACACCTTGTGAAAAAATCGTTGTCTTTTAAAAGGCATCTCTTGTTAACCTTTTTGTTTATCTAAGGGGTGAATGATGTGGCTAGACAGGCTATTGCCTGCCATGAAAACTGGTGGGAAACGATGTTGCACAATCCATTCCCTCCTCTGTGTCTCAAAAATGGTTATTTAATTTCCCTTTTCCCCATTTCAGTCTGTGTGGCCTGGCAGACCCACTGGAAGGAAGCCTAGAATAATATTGTCTCAGTTAGCTGATAGGTGTGAGGGCACCTGCGGGCAGATAAAACTTGTTTGTGTCTGTATCAGAATTTGGTACACAACGCAAAATTGTCATGATTTTGGGACAATCTCCAATTTTCCCTGAAAGACTTGGAAAGTGACAAGCAAAATTAAAAAGAAAATCAACTCCTTGCTTTTTCATTAGTTCTGGCAGCTTCCCCTAGAAACACACCCATGCTCAGCAGTATCATTCTTTATTTAGCTCTGAACAGACTGAAGGACCTCAGTGAATTCTTTCTCCCTCCTCCTTTTCAGATAATAGCGATGATACTGCCACATATTTTGCAAAGTGCTCTTTTCTGGAGCTGAAGATTGAGTTTCATCCAACGCGATAGACCCCACTGGCAGCCGTGTGTTCTTAGCGGAGACATTCCTTTACAATGCCAAGTTATTTTTAATTCTATCTGGATTTTTTTTTTTATTTTTAAGCCAACACATAAAAGAAAGCTATCGAGTTGCTCAATCAATGTTAGTTTATTATTGCTTACCCAAGTGTTTAATAAACCTATCCCAACCCTGGACACAGCTTTAAATACTTCATTGATTATAACAAAGCAGATTTTTCCTATCCGACCAAAGTGGCTTTATAAACTATAATTAAGCACTAATTATGAGCTCTACTGGTCAGATAACAGAAGGCAAGGTCCATTGTGCGACTGGCAGAACTGGCAATTAAAAGAGATTATTGTTGTCAGAAATGGAATAAAACAAAGAAAAAATTTGGGAGGAGAGGGAGATCTGCAATTGACCTGAGTAAACTTTGCTGTGTTCATGGGCTTGGGAGATTATGGCATCATGAACACAAAACCCTAATATGTGAGATAGAGCAGATGTAATAAGTTGTTCTGGCAAAATCACATCTCTTTTATTGGATAACAGATTGTAGAGTCAGATTTTTTTTTCTTTCACTCTCCTACATTGACGGAAAATATCTTAAAGTTCCAAACTGAAGATGTACGTTAAGAACAAAAATATTTTCAAGGAAAATATTTTGTATCTTTACTATTTTACTCATTCTTGCAAAGCATTCCAAGCCAGAGAGAGCTATGTAGCTCATGGGCTTATGAAATAGAAAATGAAATTGAAATAGAATGAAGAATAGATTGACTCCCTAGGAAGGGGGGAAAAAGGGCCCTCTACAACAGGTGAAAAGGAAGTGCGGTTTTATAAATTCGTTCCATTTTAACGTGGCTGGCTTCTCTTCTCACTTATGCCATTTTTACACTGGCTTAACTTGATTGGCTCCAGTGGAGTTTTCAATTATGCCAGATACCACTAAAGTGTTATTAGCAACCTGCTTGGAATTCCTCTTGAAAGTCTGAAACTGTTTCTGAGCTAACAACATACTCCCTTTTTTTTTTTTTCCCCTGCTTTAGCATAAAATGTTCATTCTGCGGGAAACCTTGATGCCCTGTTGAAGCAGAATGCTCAAACACCAAAATGATTTGACTTTTCACATACAAATTTTAAATTTCCATGGGAAATAGTTTCCAATTACCTCTAGTGATTGCTATGCTAGTCACAGTTCATATATTCCTAGACCTGATACAGACATTCAAGGGAGCCAAAAGTCCCTTACATGCACTTGAGAACATCATAGCTTCCTGGAACGCTGCTTAGGCTTTCAGGTGATGGCTGGGAAGTTGTCCAATATCAGAAGGTAAAGGGCAAACAAAGCCATGGAAATGACAATATTTCCTAGTAGCAGGCAGGTGCCTCTGTCCCTGACATGTGATTGTGCCTGAAAGTAACAGTACTTCTCTCTCCTGTCTTTTTTTAAAGCAATCTGCATCTTTTGAAAGTAAGGATTAATAAATTTCAGATGTTCCTGGTGCTTCTCTGCCAGCTGGCACTGGAGGGGGCCTGTAACCTTGCCCAACTGCACTATATATAATTATTAATTAGAAAGCAGCCTGGGAAGCAATGATCTTCTCCCTTAGCATAAACCAGAGGAGCTCCACTGAAATCATGGTACAAAAGAAAATTGGTTTTCCTAGGTTACACTTGAGAACAAACTTTATTTTACTTTGAGTAGTGGATTGCTATCCAGAGTGGAATTATGGGAATTAATTGGAAAAACTTGGGTGCTCATTTTATAAATCATCTGGCAGAACTCCTGCCATAATTAATGGGTCTGACTGGCAACTTTCCACAAATACACACCCATTTCCCAGTGATTTCCACTGCTCATACAAGCGTTTTGCCGGAACTCAACTTGCAAAGGGATGTATTTAGGAGTTTATAACTGTCCCAATGACAGCAAGTTCTAATTTAAAACTCCTGTGTAATACTTGTTAGGAAGTTTTAATATCAAAAGGGCAGCCAAGGTCTTCCATGAGAAATTTCTAGACAGTGAAAGAAACTAATCCTTTTTAGTGATGTTTGGCTTCTCCTCTGCAGTAGCTGATCTCTGATTTCATATTTTATATCCATGGTTTGTTAATGAAATTTTCTCCTTTAAAGAGTAACCAGGCGAATAGAAAAAATTAGCTGATACTTTGCAGTAAACGTTTGAAGTGAAATTCAAGTAGCAGCCTGAGGCTCACAGTATGTAAAACCAACTACCAAAGTTTTAGGGGGGGCTTAATCTATTTTTCCTTCTCAGGGGACCTTTGCTGTATTAAATCTTTGGTTGAAGAGAAGCAGCCAAGTTGGCATTAGAAGTGCCTTAGCAATTTACATCTTTTGAAAAGGGATTAGCAGATTCCTAACGCTCTTGGTGCCCCTATGCCAATTGGCACTAGCAGGGTCTGTGACCTCACCTATCTGCACAGGTCCACCTGAAAGGTGTTATGGGGCTTGCTACAATTCCTTGAAAGAGCAAATTAGGCAACAGGAGAGTTTTTATGTCCTCACATAGTGGCATCACTGCAATTTATGGTGCATGCAGGAAAGACAGGTTTGCTTCAGGCTCCTCCCTGGATATACCTTTCAGGCTTTTCTTGTCTGGCACCTAGATTAATGATTTCTTTAAGAGCATTTTAAAATGCGTTGATAAATGTGAGGTAGTGTCTAAGGCCTTCCCAGCACCTCTAGAATGGAAGTGTGAGCTGGATTTCACTGGAGATTCAGCACAAGGTGGATTTCATTTCTGAATTTCATTCAGACCTGAGGCTTAGGCTGGATGTCTGTGTAGGCGGCCAGTTGGAAGCTCAGCAAGGTACAGCTTCAGATGCAAAATTCTGCAAGGTTTTCTTAACCTTTAATTCTTCTGAAGAACATAAAGTCAAGCCATAAGGAACATTAGGCATGGGTAGAATTTGGATATTCAAATGTTGTCCCAAAGGTTTCCTGGTGTATGTGGCAATGCCTATTTTTAGCAAAATATTCAGCTTTTCTTCAGTTTGTAGTCTGAATTATCGGGGGTCATATTATATTTCTATGTATGTTTTTAAGATGCTCAGACTCCCATGAAGTCTACTGTTTTTTTCAGTTGTGATCAAGATGCAATCTTCTGTTTCATGGGACTTATCTTCCATTTCTCTTAGGCATATGAAAGACTTACCGGAGGAGAAAAAAGGTTTATGCAAAATTCTTCAAATGGTAGAACAGGAACCTTAAATCTATTCTGAAGGCAACTTAGCCTGGGTAGCCTGGGTTTAGTATCATCCAATAAAGCTATAGAAGATGCCCAGATTCTTAGATTTCAGACAAAACCAAGAGGGTGTGGCACCACTGCCATTGAAGGGAGAAGAGAACAAATCACCAGAAAGTTGTATCCAAAATTAGATTCAGGGCCTCCCACTGTGCTCAGAAGGATGGGGAGCTCAAGACGGAACAAGCCTGTCTCAAGACCCCATTGGGAAATAATGGTCCAAATTGCTGTATCAGGTATGAGAATGGGAGCTTATATTATAAATGAAAATTTGATGAATGTTTGCTTGTTGCCTCCCCATGCACTTTTTCTTATTTCTTATGTACATCATCTGATATTATGGGCCTATAAAATGTCAGCATTTTTTTTAATAAAAGACCACCTGTTTGCTTTCCTTTTAATGCTTCCGCAATATTCCAAGCTCTATAAAACTCTGTGGGTTCTTCTGTTAGAATAAATAAGGTGTGCCAAATCCAGCCCATACTGCTCACACCAGATTTCTTATATGAGCCGGGACTGTGATAATGTGCACGAAGTAGGGTAATTGAGAATAGGATTCCAAAGAACTTCAGCATGCTTCTTTCTCCCACCTAAGCTTTTCCTGTTTGATCTGCCTGGCTGCTGGCTGGCTGGGGTGTGTGTGTGTGTGTGTGTGTGTGAGCAGAGTCAAGGGAAGTGCTTTCTGCAAGTCAGTCACGAGAAAGCTCTTTGTCTTCCTTTCTGAAATAAAAAATTGTGCCAGGAACTTCATTCAACCACTCATTTGGATAAAACTAGACACCCTGGTGTCAAGTGAATGGGAAGCAATGGGTGGTCAACGTGTCTCAGTGCCACAGGAGAAGAGGGTGGCCAGAACTTCACAGCAATCAGAATGCGTGTGTATATGTACATACAGACTACCTGTATCAATTACTAACTAGAACATACATATGACATGTGCAAGGCTTTTGATATGCAGAGGAAAAAGTAGCACTTTCCATTCCTCTGAGCTGAGGAAGAAAGAAAATATTCAAATTAAAACCACTCCAAAGTTTCTTGAAATGTTCCTGAATGATTAAGAAGGTAAAGCAACGGCCCAGCAGGGAGTGGAAAATGTAATAATGACAAGTTTTGTGCCTAAAGGGAAGGCAGGAATGAAATCAGGAAGATCCGATGGGGCCAGGTGAGTGAAAAGTCAGCCAAGCAAGGGAATGTGAGATGCCTGGAGGCAGTGCAAAGTGCTGGCATAGAGCCACGTTGTTGAGAGAGAGCGGAGGAGTGCAAGATGGAAGGGAAGGAAAGGGAGGCAGCACACCTCTATGGGTGATGGAGAGGCCCTCTGATAGCCCCTTGGTGCTGGCTGCAGGTGTAGGAGGCACCAGCGTGCACACAGCCCCATGAAGGCAAGAGCCTACAGGAGCTGGCTCCAAGTGTCACAAGGCAACAAATATCATAGGTCTGAAAATGGGAAAAGCCAGGGTGAGGGCGGTTGGGGCAGCTAGCACTGAAACTGACTGTGGCCATCTCATTTCCATCAGCCCGTGAAAGGCAACTTCAGAAGCAAGGTTTACATTTGCCCTTGGCTGTTTAACAGGGGATTTGTTAAAGGGAATGAACTGGCAGTAGGTTTAGATGGATATGGCTACAGGGACAATGGCTTAATATGATGTGTTCGAAATGACATTTGCCTGTTGCCAAGCAGATGTGGCCTGCTGGGACCTGTTGTTTTGACACAAGGGTGGTGGGCACTGCGAGGAGAGTGAAGGGAGACATTCATGGTTGAACCTCTACCACAGCCACCAAACTAGAAATCAGGCCTAAGTAATCCCTTACTCAAATGCAGGGAGATGAGAGTTTTTGAAGAATGCTGTCAGAAGGCACTCAGTGCTTCTGGGTTTCCAGGGGTGAACTCACAGCTCTGCACTCTCCTAACTTTTTTTGGCAGCCTGACCTATGTGGAGTCACAGATATTTGGGCCGTAAAAACTTGATGGCTTTCCCATCCCAACACTGTCAGGTTATTCCCTGTTTTCTGTTAACGTCTTCCTTGCTCCTCCTGCATCAGCTTTGAATACCTCCAACTTTACACGGTGTTGCTGTGGCTCAGTCTGTCTCCTGATGAGCTAGGAGATGCATGAAGGCAATGAGAGTGCTGTTCATCCCTGTCCTGAAGTCCTGGCTTGTGAGAAAGGGCTGGGCCTCACTCTTGGCCAAGTGACTTTTCTGTTGAGCAGAAGAGAGAGCCAAGGATGACCAGGTGGAGCAAGTGAGCTGCCAGGAGCAGCTCAGAACCATCAGCTAGCCTGGATTTACTTGAAAAGAGGGCAGCAGAACAGGACTGAAGGGGATTAATAGTTTATTAATAGTTTTAGGGGATGGTGTGGCTGCTTAGGTTGCTGTTGCAAGTATAGCCAGAGCTACTTCTTGGGCTTTATGGCATTTGATTCTCTGATCACAGCTAGCTCAAGGATCTGCAGAGCAGGTTGATTGAAGGCCTTAGGACATGTCAAGGGGAACAAGAGCAGGACAGAGTGCCAGCTTGCTGGGCAAATGGCAGGAAGCCTGGCTTTATCAGGATGCTGCAGGCAGGAAATGATTTGAAGTACACAGCCTCTTGTAGAGTGACTGAGGGAAGTGAGGAGAGCAAGAACAGGAGAAGCTGTAGCTGTATTTCAAAGTTGGTTTCCATCTTCTCTCTAGTGTCACTGCTCTTTCTTTCCCTATCAAGAAAAAAAGAAAAAAGCCCACAAAACCAAAACCACTGCAAAGTGCTAGGCATTTCTAATTGCAGTGATTCTGTTTCTTCCCTGTACCCTGCTTATTTTAAGGCTATTGCCTCACATCAGAAATACCTGGAGAGGGCTGTTTTGAAGCTGGTATCACCTCTATTTCAGGTTGTTATGGACAGCCAGATTTTCCTCCCTCCACGTTGCCTAGAAATCAGGCAGGATAGCTCTGCAGTCCATAGCTGCTAAATGCATCTACTTTGGGGAGCACAGGAAACCCATGTGCTTACAGAAGCAGAGATTCGATGACTGTGTTTGCAAACCTGTACTGTTGTTGCTATTCAGAATGGCTAGCTGAAAAGTTGGCTTGGGGTTAAAATGCCGACACACACTCTGCACCAGAGATGATAAACCCTCAGTGTTCTTCACTTTACTCTCCTTCCTTCTGCAGTGAGAGCTTTTTCTTGGCTGTCCTCTTCCCCTTGGAGATCAAATACCAGGCTCTGCTGCTGAGTTCCTGAATTTATGACAAGTACTAGCTTCTTCCAGCCTCAGTTTCCATTAAATGCATACTCACACGAGCTGCATTAGGACCATTTGTTTTGTCTTTTGTCACCAGCTCTTTTACGAATGAGCAACATAGTAAAGGGCAAATAACCAGAAAACTGGTCATGTAAAAGTACAAGTGTTTTGCTGCTCTGTACCCGATGGGAAAGTCTTTGTAGCCCTTAGGTCTGACTTTAAAACTTACAAACTCCTACACTTGTAACTGTTGTTTAAAAAGCTGTTATTGCCCTTAAAACTAGTCATTGGAGTTGAAAGATAAATATTATTCCATATCTTATTGAATAAAATATATTATATCACAGGTGATGGAGACAGATTGTCTCAATAAATTCTGATACTGTATTCGGAGGAAAAGTGGCAATAAAAATGCTGATGACTTGACACAGGGAGAATATTGAATGTCATTAACATGTTATTTCCTCTCTTCTGATATCACTGTCATGTTCTTCCCACTGCTATAATCTCTATCAGTTGCAGAGTTTTATTTTTTTCATTTTGCTTGTTTGAATGAGAAAAATGACATTTTTTCAGTCTTTTATATTACTCACTACTTGAGAAATGATTACAGATATGAGGTCACATCCTCAAATACAGAAATTAAAACAAGTTCTAATATTTAACAGTATTCTATGCATGGGCTCAAGAGGAGCCCTTAAGACTGTCACTATCATCTGATAGGTGATTACAACAAAGTCATAGCCATCTGCATGGTATTAACAGCACTATCTTGCTGTTATAAAATGCTCTGAAAGCACTTAATGAAGGTAGTTGTCACTGTTCATTTACTGATGGGGAAACGGAGAGCTGAGAGGTAAAGTGAGCCACCCAAGGTCACTTGGCAGTCCAATGGCAGAGCCAGATTCCTGCAACGTGCCCTAACTCTACCAAGTAAAGATGCATTACCCTAAATTGCTGTGAAACTTGATTTATTGCATGGTGCAGCCACTTCTCCTGGCACATGTTAAACTGTACCTGGTAGAGCCACAGCCTGGCAAGTTTTCAGTTGTTCTTTCTAAAGATACTTGTGATTTTAAAGATTTCCTGCTCCTGTCCAGATATAGGCTCTCTCTCTCTAAATATATATTTCACAATGAGGACTGCATTTGTGCAGGGAGTGCATTTGTGTACGGTTATGAAATGAGCCTTCTAGGAAAAACAGCTATGAGCTCTGTTTTCATTCTGTTTCCCCATACTAGAGTAAGCCCACCACTTTTCAGCCTGAATCTGCCCAGATATTCCCATTCTTTCACTGTGTGCCAGGAAGCCTGTTGTGATACCCTACGGGTAACTCAGATCAGCTTGTACCAAAGAGCATTTGGATCACGTGGATTGTTTGGCATCCTCATGAGAGAATATGCTGCTGGCCTTGAATGATAGCAATTAAAGGTGCAAAGAAGTCATCTGTCTATTTGCTAGAGCCAGTATCTAGGCTGGTTTCCTACTGTAATCTTGTGCTTTATCCACAACTAATTCTAAATGACTCCAGGAATAGCCACTGCTTCCATTACAAGACCATTTAATGCGCTGTTATAGTCTATTGTCAGATAGTTTTCAGCAATTAAATTCCAAATTGATTTCACAGTTGCACATGCTGCTTCTGTTATTTATTTTGGTCCTCACCTGTCCAAGGGAATGGGGTGCCTCTGTCTCTTCACGAATAGATGCTGCTGCTTAGCTGAATGGAATATTTTAAGTGCGTGAAAAATAGACTTTTACCAAGAAATAGCGTGTGAGACAGGTATAACAGAGTTTAATTCTCACAAAGCCTCAGGAATAATACTGATGGATTTTGAAAAGGGAAAAATACCATAGATCTTCTGCTAAGTGTCACGGTGTCTACATTTTTCTATTTGTTCTAGTGTATTGTAGGAAGGAGCGTTATTTCTCAACATGGAACAAACAGAAGACAGAATTAGCTCCATGGTACAGCTGCATTACTACTCTGCTATTCACTTCTTGACTTCAGCTCAAGTGTCCTATCCTGCTAAGGTAATGGGAACCTTTCCGATAACGTGGATATGAGGCCAATAAACCATAAAAGCTTTATGCCTCGATTTACCCGGGTGTAAAATGGGAATAAAATTCTTCATGTTTTGCAAGACACTATTGTAAAGGCACAAGGAGCTGGCTGCTGTGTAAAGCTACAGAGTAAAATACCATACAGGTGCTGAGCACAAAGCAGACCTCTAATAAAGCTTTCCTTTGCTCAGATTATCCCCTTTTGCCTAGCACGTGTGCTGGAGTGCTTGTGCAGCTTCCTTTTTTTCCTCTCTTCTTTTTAACCTATGCTGGGACTTCTTGGAAATTATTCTGTTTTGAGGTGATGGTGTATGTCCTTTTTCTTGCAAAAAGTGTACTCCAGGCTAAGAGTGGCTTCAGGGCAGTTAATTTAGAGACAGGGAAAAAAGAGATATTCGTACTATCTTGGCACCACATCATTATTAACATGCAAGCAATTCCCCCTTTTTCTTAACATATAAAGAGAACAATTGAATTTTGCAAGGCAGGACTCTTAATCTCCAGGATCAGATTCTTCACGGCAAGGAGGGGGTGTAAAAGTTTCTGTCGTGCTCTGTTTCTTCATGGCGCATGGTCCCAGCTGTATGACTCCGTTCATGAATATGCATGAAATCAGATATGACATTGCCCTGCTCCCATTAATAATCTTGTCATCTGACTTGTGCAGCATTAAGCTTCAGCCCGTGGCTCCTCATAGCGAATGCAGCCTGAAGGAGAGGGAGGGAGGGGAGGAAAAAAAAAAAGGCCATGCCTTTTTTTATTGGGATTAAGTGCTTGAAAATTTTGGCAGAGGGTTGCCAGGAGAGTAAGGGGAGGGAGAGAAAGAGTGAGAGACACACACAGGGACAGAGAGACGAGAAATCCTCTATGAATGCGTTGGCTTGTTAGAAGCCCAAAGCGGTGGGTGTAATGGTATGTGAGCTGACCTTGAATATAGCCACTGTGGGTTGCCCCAGCTTTTTTGTAAAAGAAGCATTTGCAGCAGAGGTTTGGATTTCAGGCTTTGCAGTCATCAATCATCTCAGCCTATTCTCCTCTTTGACAGCTCTGTACAAGGCCTGACATTTGACACCCAAGACCCCAGGACTTGCACAGAGGCACAAGCTGAGGCCCTAGGGAGGAGGTAGGGAACTGGGGGAGAAAAAAAAAAAAAAAAAAGGGCACAAAAAAACAGGAGAGATTTTTTTTTCTTTCTTTTTTTTTTTTTTTTTTAAAGTATAAAAANTTTTTTTTTTTAAAGATGTCACAAAAGAAGCTACAAAACAAATTGTAACTGTAATAGGAATTGATTTAACAGAAGAAGATCACATTGAGTTCTGTTCCCTGCTTTGCGCAGGTCATGCTGATGAGGTTGATCTGAAGAGGTGGGAGAAGAAAGGCAGAGATGGAGGGCTTAGGGGAGCAAAATGGGGCTCATACCCTTGTTTCTGTATACCCTGAGGTCACCCACCTACCCAAGTTATATTTTAACTCAGTTAACTCACAGTAAAGAACTTTCAGGCCAAGCTGAGTGGGCCAACCAGCTCCACGAGGGTCACAGGCCTGTTGGAGGACATGGAGGGGCCAGGCTGGGCCAAGGCCTGGTTGCCCAGAAAAAAATTCAGCAAACTTAGTTATGAGATCAAGTGCCTCAATGGCATGGGCGTGAACCAAAACCAGATATGACTTCTTAAAGCAAGTAAACCTTTTTGTGCAAGTTCTTACTTGGTCTGACAGTTACAATCTTTTTAATGTACTTTTTTCTCTTTTATAATACAAATGTAACAGCACCATTCTTACCGAAAAGGCTTATTTCTTTTGAGTCCACCCTTTCTTTTTGTGTTAAGAAAAGAGGATGCTCAGTCCTGATTAAACTTTTTCTTTCTATCTGCATGTTCTCCCACCTCTCAGACTCATTTGTAATTAATAACGAGAAAGATGAGTCCTACCTGAACTCTAAGTGCTGTTAAACTAGATGATCCACTGATTTCTCGTGAAAGCCATCCATGGCTTGCTGCTACCTCCTTAGTTGTAAAAAGAGAGGGATTTGGGGGTTTGGTGGGTGATTCTGTTGCAGATGAATTTTGACACGAGGGATTTCTTTGTGAGTAGGTACAGTCAAGGATGTGAGTGCAAGCAGGCAGGAAAGAACATAGAAAAACGTTTTTCTTCAAGATTTGGCTCTACAGTGGCACGTGGCATGTTTAAATTGATCTGGAGGCAGGTGACTAAAACTCTCCCTTTTCTGCTAACTGTTGATTCAGCCCAGAAGCATGTGTTCAGATGGTGAATTTTGCTGACACAGGAAGTCAGGTTAAGCAGTCTGGATGATTTTCCAGAAATTTTAGGCCGTCTCATTAGAACTTTGGCAACAGAATGGTTTATTTTGGGGGGGAAAAAAAAAATCACACCCCCCTACAGGAATTTCCCCATACATTGATTTTGATCTTCTGTGCATTTTCTTTTTTCTTCAGAGTGTTTGCAGTTTGCAAATCATTATGTCATTGCATGTGCATCGTGCACCACCATTTCTCTTTCCTGTATGAATGACTGAGAGGTGTAGAGATAAATGAAAAGATTGAGTACGTCAAACATTTGGAGAAGCACTTCCAGAGAATTTAACAAACTTTTGCTTTCCATAAACAAAACTGCTTGTTCAAATGATCCTTCCTGGAAAAGGGTCACAAATGATGTCAAAGTGAATTAGCAGCTTTTTATATGAATGAATGTTTGCAAACATTGTTCTGCTGTCCTGCTTCAAACTAGTAATTATAGTTGCAGCTCCACATTAGCAAAATCCAAACTCACTCTATAGGACATACATTTACTGCCTGCAGGGGTTAGGATGAATATTTTTCCCTCCCCCATCTACAGACTGAGCTAAATGCTCTGTGGATTTTGAGGGTTGCTTTCCTCCGAAGTATCAGGGTTTAGCCACTGCTGGAGGCATGATACCAAACTTGATGGACCAATAGTCTGATTCAATATGGCAATTCCTCTGCTCCTTGTATTTTTCAAACTGGCTTCTGTGTGCACATGCCCAAGTGGATGATTTATCGCCTACTCTGAGATACGCTCTTGCATAGAAAAGGGCAGGATCAAACACATTTTCTGTGTTTGTGTGTGTATGTGCATATGTGTCTAGAGAGAGAGACAAATATGAAGCAGCCGATCAGGAGCATTTTCTTTCTATACTCTGAATTTAACCCAGTGTGTGACTCTTCTCCTTTAACAGACTGCTTTCGTATTTCCAACTTCTCATTCAATTAAATACATTTCCAGACTTTCTACATTGGTGTTCACGATAAAGTGTTAGAGAATAAGTATCCATGCTTTCCATGTTTATTTCATTCACTGTGTTTCAGGCCCAAAGAAAATCCCAACAATAATTTCCAAACTCCACACCTGATACTTGAGTCTCTTTTCCCCTCTAGTTCTGCACACAAAATGAGGAATTTGTAATATTAAAAATGAAAAGTCTTCATCTATTGGGAAATCCTTTGATCCATAAAATAAAAGAGGGTTTTTTTTGCTCATCTATGAGCTTTCAGAAAAGATTTAGTTTAGGTTAGCTGAAAAGACAGAAGTTTTGAAAATGTCACCCTATGTGGAATTAATTACTTCTAAAGAAATGATTGAGATGTCATTACAACATGTTGCTATCGATTTGTTCTTATGGCGAAACTTCAGACTCCTTTCCCCTATAAGAATCTAAAGGTGGTAACGTGCATTGCTGGTGGTAGCATACCCACTGCCAATGTTAGGGTTGTTCTCCAGGCTTCCATCCCTGTTTCAGTTACAAAAAGATGATTGATTATTCTTCCATATCTATTCATCTATATACTTCTGTATTTGTTTATGTAGTCCTTAGCTGTGTACTTCTCAAAATTTGGAGTTCTGGTGATAGGATCGATAGCGTAGATCCCTATCTAATCCCTAACTACCAGTTGGAAGGTCACAAAAAGGAATAGACTGCCATTGTCCGTGAGCCTAGAAGAACTTGCTTTGAGTTTTTGCATCTATTTTTAAATAAAAACTCCAGTTATAGATGTACAAACAGACATGAAAAGGAATGGGTGGCAAGCAGTGCAGTGAACTGCCTCTAGCATCACAGGAACTGTGTACAAAGAAAAGTTGAGAATAATAAATAAAGTGCAAGAAAAAAAGGGAAAGTGTTGAAGAGCGTTAACATCTAAAGTGATTGGATGTAAGAACAACTTTGTGTGCCTGACTCTTAAGACAGTACTGAAAAATATTAATAAAAAGTGATAGGAATTGTCTAGCATTTAAATTCTTTAAAAGCTCGGGCAAAACACAAATCAAAGTATAACTTCTTGTCTTTGCCACAATACAGTAAGAACCAATATGTTATGTAGTACATCATAAATATCTAGGGATAAACACAGGAGACCGAAAGAAGAAGGGATGGATCGTTTTTATTTTACCTCCTTTTTGTTGCCATTTTTTTTTTTTTTTTACTATTTCAGTTATGTTTTGATCTATAAAAATGATTATTACTCTCCTTGTACCACCACTATTGATGTGAAATTATTACATAAGTGAAGACTAAGGGATTCATTTCAGCAGAGAGAGGCAACCTTGTAGGTGCTATAGAGAGCGGTGAATGAAGAGTCCTCACACTGGTGCTGAGTGTGGCAACAAATATGTGAAAGCAGACAGATAATTTATCTGTGAAAAGACCAATGTGACTTTCCCTCTCATGCCCCCAAAATGTAATAACCAACAGTGCTCGGCTTCATTCAAAACATTGCATCCTTTTCCCTCGTGCATGGATGGGCACTTCGTGATGCTAAATAGCGCATTTTGACTGCTCGTATCTGTACCTTGGGGCCTACCAGGTCTGAGGGCAAAGTAGTGCCTGCTCATTTGACTTGCACAGCTGCAAAGCTTCCAGCACAAATGCTACCCGAATGCTTCTGTGTGGGGGCTAGATGTGATGGCACATTGCTCAGTTGAAGAGGAAAAATAAAGAGACAATGAACTCCCAGGCCTTAGTAGAATGAACCACCCTCCCCAAACCTATGAGGTTAAAGCAGTGGATTTTCAAGTAGTTCTTCAGAGCGACTAATTTATATGGATATCAAGGATTCAGTTGGAGAATTAAAAAAAGTAGCTAGGGGAAAATATGATGCTCTCTAAGTCCCAGTGGTATGCCACATTCATTTTACTAGAGAGTTTATTCTTTAGTACTTTCATGGATTGACATGAGGGAGGAATTCGCATGTCAGGACAGATAAAATCTTCCTCCTGCCAAAGGAGTCTATTCAGACATGCATGTTAGTAGGTTGATAACTTATTCTGTATTGCAGAGGACTCAAAGATAGACATTTCTCCTTTTATCTCCATCTCTGCACTCCCTGCATACTAAAGATATGGGGAAACAGCAAGATACATCTTAACTAGCCCTCTCAGAGAGGAGAGACTTTTCCTAGCCCATGCCAAGAGATGCAAACTTAAAGGAATAAAGGTGTCACACAGACGAATAGCAAATACATTAGCAATGTTTATGCGCATAATTTGAGCCCAGTGAGAATATTGTTTGAAAAACACAAATCCTGGACTTTGTGGTTAGTTTATTTTTGGTCAAGAAAAATGCACAATATTTCAATTTTCTTGTTTCATGTTATTCTGCTTAAGGCATAGGAAATAGGTTGAGAAAATGGATGGGGACCAGAACAAGTAAAACACATTGAAGAACCCATCTCTGATATATTTTCCAATTTCTAATGAAACTTTAGTGTTTATCTGAAGATAGGCCCGTTCTCCTTCTAAAGACTGGAGAACTGGGGCAAATTTATTCCTTGACCATTCCTCTTCAAAACGGATTTAAAACTCAAGGATGTTTTCTCTTATGCTTAGGTTGATCTTCTACACTGCATATATTTTTGATGTTCTGAGGCCATAAATGTGGTGTGTTTTTAGAGTAATTAATTCTTTGAGAGCATTAGATTATGTGATCATTATTTCTAAGATCCCTGTTTAGAAAATGGAAGATGGACATCTTCCAGATTATAGCTCAGAGCACCTGTGACTGGCCCCTGGGCAGGACTTTTTTCTCAGTTCTTCTCCTTCCAGAGCTGACACTGGGTGAGGAGCCTCCTCTGCTGGGCACTGTGGGGCTACAGTTGTGGGTGTCAAACAAATTAGATGAACAAGGAGCTTCTCTATACTTTCTCACATCCTTGCAGCTCTGCTCCCCACAGCAGATTCCTCTTCTTTTTAGACAGCTCATTTAAGTACATTGAGATTAAAGTGGTTTAGAAAACATTATATATAGATGTGTATACATATCTCAAATATTTGCCTAGATGTATCTTATCTAAACTTCTGCATGCATCTGAATTTCCCAGGCTTGAACTATGTTTTGTGTAAATTGGTGTTCTCTCACTGCCTTTGAGTAAGCTTATTTACGTCAGCTCTGGAATTAGTCCCCAGTATTCCAGCCAGCACTTAGCTGCAAGAGTCAAAATAACATGGAGACATACTGTTTTCCTGTTATCTCTAACCTCACTAAAAACAGAAGTTAATAGAAATATTGTGAGAAAACTATATTCTTGCAAGATTTGCTGCCCACTTAAGAATTTTAGATTGGTATCTGCAAGAATGTGCAGTTGTACCAATTCCCAAACTTCAGCATAGCTTTCCTTAACTTAGTAGTAACTCATTTTGATTTTTCTATCCTAGCTTTGAGGTTTTAGATCCTGTCATTGCAGAGATCTTCAGACAATTTTTTTCTTGTGCCTCGTCATTTGCATATATTTCAAAGATGCCCAAATGGAGAAATGTAAAGCCTTCTTTTTCCCCCCTTGGGAAATGCAGTCTATACTGCGGTCCTTTCAAGACAATGCTTTACTCCTACCTAAAGTCCAATCCAACATGGTTCCTTCTGGAAGTAATAAGACTTTCCCAGCCAAGACTTAGTGAGGTAATGATTCAGAGACAGACAGACAGACAATTTGTTTCAATTTAATTATTAATGTATTGTTATCAGAAATGATAATATATAATGCTATGCTTTCCAATGATTTCTACTTTATTTATGTGTAACTTAATATATGAGTGATTCTTTATAAGCCATAGAAGATGACATCTCAGTATGGATAATTGCACATAAGGGTAAGGAAAAGGGGTGCGAGAAAAGGTAACATAATTGACTGATTTAAATTCAGTCATATATCATAAAAATTCCACAGTTGCTTCTGTCATTCTTTATTGAATATTTTTTCCTGTTATTACTGACCAACTAATATATCCTTTAGTGTTGTAAGAATATTTCACAAAAAGACATTTCAGCAAGGTGAGTTCAAAACTGTGATTCCACCTTTGAAATGTTCTTCTCTATTGATCTCCCTGTGATTTACAACCGTTTCCCATCAGAAAGTTCTCTCCTGCTTTACATCAACCAAATTTGGGGCACAATTTCATCCTTACAGAGTGCACCTGCTTTGTGTCCCTTATGAAGGGAGATTAGTCTCCAACTATGTGAGTTTGCTGCTTGTTGGCTGTCTTCACTGTAAAACCAACAAAAACATTCTACACATTTCTAGGTGGAATTGCTTGGAGATTTGTAAAACGATTTTGATCTTGGATCTGAGCCTTCCATTAAAGTGCTTGACTTGCCTTGACCACTGTAATTTTAGAAAGCTGACCCTTCTCCCTTGCCATTTACACAGTGTTTTTAGCCTAATGCAGAATTTCCCTCTTCTGCAGCTGGGAGGAGAATATCCATCATTTCCAGATGTGGACATATGATCCAGGTGGCAATTGAAGGTTTTTTGAAATCGTGTGTTTTGACTTATGAATTTGGATTGGTCAAGAGAGATTTGCTTGAAATCCTTGAGAGAGTGTGGCACCTCGCTGACTTGAGAGGCATTTTAAAATAAAACCTGAAGTCAAATGCATTTTATAGAGAGGCTTAAAACTTCTAAAATATAAATCTAAAATATTTATATGTGAGCCATGATGGAACAGAAGTTACGACCTCATATGTGAATGTCTAGGATTTGTTTTTTCCTTCCACCAGCCCACCTGGAATGACTTTAGCTTTCAGCTTTACCTCAGGCTGTACCCAGGTTAGCTTCTAGTGACTTATGACTCCATCAATCTGCAGAGATATGTGCTGTGCTCCTTCAAGGGAAGTAGTTCATCTTCTATATGACTGCATCTCCACCTCTTCCAAAGTTCAAAGAATCCAGGACAATTGCTTATTTGGACGGGCTTCCAGTGAGTATAGGAGATGTTCTCCCTGCCTTGCCCTGTGAATCAGGACTTTCTGGTGAACTTTGATAGAGACAAAAACTTTCAGAGTCATCCATCCCCTGTTGAACTAGCAAGACATGCAATGATGGTGATGAAATATCAGGTGAGATTGCTCAGTATGTTTTAAGGAGCTTTGAACTGGAAATGGATCAGTTTAGAACTCTTTTCTCGAGTCAAAGGAGCACATTTTTTACAATCCATTTCCCATGAACTAACAACTGTTCCCTGTCCAGCAGACGGTTTACTTGTAGCTATTTTGACTTGCATTATTCCACTTAATGAAGATAAACATAAGTCAGACACAGGAAAGCCACAGAATGAGTATGAATGGGACGTGTTCCAAGTATTCAGCATTTACTAGACAAAATTGGCCAGTAATTCTTTTTGCTTTTCACTGAGGATAAAAATCCCTGAAAGATAATAATCATCATTGTTTGAACTAATATAGCACTTTTATCCAGTGATCTGAGAACACTTCCCAAACATTAACTGCACTGAGAACAACCTTGTGATTAGTTTCATATTATTTAAAATACCTGTTTTACAGAAAGACAAACCCACGGGTCACCCAGAGATACCATGACTTCCCATGGGTCACACAGTCGAAAGAGTACAGAAAATTTTTGACTACTATTTCTGTGATTTCAGTGACATTGCAAAGAATACCTAATACTGCTTACTCGTGTTACTTAAATTATTCATGTTAAAGAGACTTTGGGGATGAATATACTTTCTGCTTACGTCCACCTTTCTTAAAAATTGATTCTTTTTTAGCAATTATTTGCATGGCTGTACACTGGGACATTTCATCATGTAAATTGTTCATCTTCATCATGCTCAGGATTTTTAATTGATGGATGATTAGTAACCTAGATCAAATGTTATTTTTTCTTACTCTTGATTGGATTAGAATTATATTTTTAATCCAGAAAAGAACATGGAATACTTAATTCATGCAAGACTACTTTTTGAGAAAATCATTTTCCTGATAGGAATATCTGTTTTCTAAACCTTTATCTGAACAAAACCTACTTGCTTGTATGTTTGCATAATGCAAATAGTAAGATGGCACTAGCATGGGTGAAAGAAATATTCTGGACTAAGATGGGTACTCACAAATGCTATAGTTCACCCAGTTCCAGTGACCATGCAATTAGTGACGGTGAATAGACTTGAGTAATGCAATAACTGCCAGTGGAGACAAATCAGAAGTCATCACATGACTTCTTAAGTCAATTTAATTCCTTTATTTCTAGGTCCATGTTTTAAGCTACCTAGCCTGCTCCTGTTCCACTAATGACAGTAAGACTGTGATGGTAACACAGAAATCACTTGCCCAGACAAGCTAAATAGATCATGCCCTTCCTGAGACTTGAATCTATATCCTACAAACAGCACCATATGGTTAATTTTTAAGCCAACTGATCAAGTGTTAAATAAAGCAGAGGATGGGGGGATGAGGAGGAGAAATGCTGTCTACAAAAGTCATTGTTCTGGTGGACTTCATCTCTTAACCCTTTGTAATGTGGCAAGAATAAATCCATGAGCTTGAGCTCTGATTAGTTAGACAAATTTTAAGCTGGGGTGATAAAAAGATGGAGATACAGATAAGCACTGACTTGTGGGCCAATGGCATAAAAAATGTTATTTAGGTGATACACTGAGATAATTGATTTATAGAAACAGTGGGTAGACTGCTGACGTGGGATTTAGCATCTCCAGGTTTTATTCTTGATTCTGTAATTTTTTGCTGCCTGATCTCAAACACTTCACTTTCCCCTTTATCCTCAAATCTTTGGGCTAACTTGTCTGTGGAGAATAATCCTGCTCAGACTTTGTCCTTCCAAAACTGCATTTGCAATGTCTACCTCCACAATTTGTGTGAGCCTTGGCCTGAGCTGGGACAAGTAGGTGCTTTGAATTACAGCAGCAAGTTGGCATACAAGTTGGCATAGAACTGGAGTCATTTAACAGGGTAGGTCTCAGTGTTTTAATTAGAAAGCTCTAAACTACCTCTTTATTCTTTCACATAAAGTTAGATTTGAAGCAGATGATCAAAATTTATTTATGCATGCATTCAAACAAGACGACATTGTAACTGAGAAAGCTTAAAGTTTTGTGTTTAAAAAAACCAACAACACTATTTGGGAAATGAAGTCATCTACAGAAAAAATACCGAGACAACAAAGCAGTCTTCCAGTTCCTGTGTTTTTTGGGTTATAGCATGCCATCTTTAGTACTTATTTCCCTAAGAGCTTGCTTTTTTTTTTTTTTTTTAACAGATGTATACTTCTTTCATTGGTGTTTATTTAAAATCCTGCCAATATATCTGAAATCAGCACATACTGAATGTTGATGCACCACCTTGCCTAATTGACTTAGCTGGAAAATAAACAGTGAAAGGCAAACTACATTTAGCAGCAAACTGGTTGATACAGCTACTCATTCCCTACCTTTATCTAAGTACCACACAGGCAGACAAGCACCAGTGCCTGATAGCATGGGCACAAGGTTGCTACATGTGTTTTCTGCGGTCTTTAGCATTTTAGGGACAAACTTAGTATTGTCATTGCTGTCATTCATTGAATAAGAAGAATAACGTTTTTATCTCTGCTGCCCTAAAACCTTGACAGTATCAATAAAATGTAATCAGAGCCATCAAAGCTTATTAAAAGTTATTATTTTAAAAACAATAGGTTTCTGAATATTCACAGTAAATAAGGATTATAAGGCTATTCACGCAATGTGAATAATTTGCTGCTAATAATATTGACACTCAATCTGTCTGCGAAATGTCTCTGTTAGCAGGAAACAATCACACTGGAAGGTGTTAGGAAGACTTTGCAGTTGAGTGGCAGAGTGAAGCAATTAAAAAATGGTTGGAAAATGTATTTGAAGTTCAAAAAAAAATATTTTTCTGCCTTTTTAATGTGGAATATTAGAAACTTAAAAACTAATGCATTATTAGAAGAAAAACTGTTTTCTGCTAAAATATGGGTTAGTTTACCAAAAGAGAATCTACTTGAAACATACCGACAAAAAAAGACTGGGAGATAAAGTTCTTCATCTCTTCCCACCAAAAAATTGTAAATCTTTGACCATACAATAGTACTTATCATTGGGGAAGCTGGATGCAGTTTGTTAGATGGAAAAAAAGGAGGAAGGTCTAGCAGAAAGACATAAAGAGGACTTACTGAAATTGATATTTCAGTTTCAGGTAGAATATGCTCTTTTCACACAAATCCTGATTTTTGACATGATCTTTTGCTCAACTTTTCACCAAATGCAATGATTATTCCCAGGAAAATATTTAGCAGACGAAAATGACCATTTTGATTTGAGCTGAGTTAGGAGCTTATACATCTTTTTGAATGAATACTTTGAGGGTTTTGCATTAAAGATTTTCTATCACATATTTCAGAAGTTAATATTAATTTTTGTTAACTTAGCACAAGGGTTACTCCTCTGAAGCTATTTTTTGTGCTCTTATCCATCATATTAGGTTATGAAATGACTACAGATTTTTGCCATTGATATAAAAGTGTCCAAGCGTATTTATGCTACAGGTGTCCTTTATTAGAATATGATTTTTATACCGCATCATTAAAAAGAATATAAAAATAATACAATGACAAAATATGGATTTTTCATATGTCTTTGGTCAGGAGGAATTTTTAAGATAAAAATAAAAACTGAAAGGAGTAAAGAAGAGCCATTGGATTAGACTTGATGTAAAAGAACTTGATTACAATAGAACTCTTAGTGAATTTAAACAATAACAAAATTATTTGTTATTGATTATGGCTCAGAATGTTATTGCAATATTTTTTTTTACTCTTATTGTTTTCCCCTCATTTTAAACTAGCCATCAAGTGTACTGACAATTTTTTTTTTTTTTTTTTAATTCTCCAATTTGGCATATTCTGAATTCTTTTATTATTCACTTGCTCACAAATACTATTCCTGCCATGCTCTTACAAAGGTGAATTAGTAAGCTTTATAATATTAGACTCTGAGAGAACATGGATTATCAGCTGAAAAAATCCATGACCAAGAAGGTTATTTCTAAGTCGTACTGATATTAGTTACCAAATGGTTAGACCTCTTGTCTGCATTGTATATGTGTTATATAAGGGAAGAAGCACAGGAAAAGGAAGAATTTTGTGCCCTTCATTTTAGTTTTCTAGGGAATTGAGACAGAACAGTCCAGGCTCAAAAAGCTTCCCTATTCATAAGTTAAAAGGCAGGAAACTCTTGGTATGAGCCAACCAGAGGAATAGAAAGCTTTGCTGAACAGAATGACACTCCAGAATAGCTCAGATTTGCAATTCTCATGCAAGTAACTCTCCCATTGATTTCCACATGAATTCTACCTCCTCTGAGCTGAATAGTGACTCTGAAGATATACCTGTGTTCAGAACTTGCTTTGAACACACAAGCATGTTGCAGGCAGATAGGAGAAAATTGGATCTCATCAGGAAATGACCAGTGCAAGAAGAGGTTATGAGTTTATTAACCTGATGAATAAAAAAAGTAAATATTTGGTGTAAAACCCGTCAGAGACTACACTTGTAAAACTTCTAATTCAGCTATTTCCTCTTATAGCTGTCAAAACATGTGTGGGATAATCGAATACGACATTACACATTTTAGAAGCTTTTGCTCTAACTCGAAGTTCAAAAAAATTTTTTTTCTAGCAAATCCTTTCTCATCAACTTGTCTTATCAATAGCATACATTTTGGTCTATATAGGCTGGCTTTTCAGCTGTTTATTTCCATAGCTATAATTTTTGCTCTGTTTCCCAAGTGCCTAAAACCAATTTTTAAAACAATGGCAACCTGATGGGCTGAATGCCACATGAGTAATTACTGATGGACTTAAGGAAGGAGTTCTGTTTGGGCACTGGAGTCTCACTGGCATCTCTGCAGCTTTTCACTGCTGCTTAATAGCAGTTCTGGAGAAGGGTAGAGAGAGTCGTGTCCATGATTTCAACTGAAGGAGGCAATAGGTAGAAAATGAGAGCAAAGGAACATCAGGGAGCAGCTGCCCCCCCACGTTCACTATCCTCATATAAATAAAATAACATTTTTCTAAGAAAATTGAAACTATTGGACAAGCTTTAGCTGCAAAACTTTCAGTCCTGAGGAAGAAAATATATATACAAAGATTTTGTTAATTTAAAACCAAACACACCATATTAAATTGTTCTGTAGTCTCTCCTTTTTTCTCACTAACTCTTTGCCCTCCAGACAAAGGATTTATCTCATATGTTTCAAAAAAAGTCACCTCTCTGTAACCTCCAGTTCACTCAATCAAGGCTTAGTGTAAATAATCAGTATGGAAAACACCAATCGGCTTTGAAGAGCTCCCGGATTTAGGAGGAATACACTGCTCATGTCTGTAGAACTCCTCTGGGAAGCAGAGAAAGGAGAATGTGTCTTGATTTACACTGCCCTATTTCTCAGATCTGCCAGCCTCGCTGCTCTGTCCACTTCACTACCGTCAGATGCTATGAGACAAGCATATGGTGTTTACTTCTCTGACTGACATCTCTCTGGTTTTCCTCGCTCCTCGAGAGAATCCTCTCTTGCCAAGTCAATTTGCAAGGGCTTGGATGTAGCCATGGCCCTCTGGTCCAGATCCAAACTATTCCTCATTTTCCCTTGGCAAATGTCAGTAGAGGACTATCTCCCTCCTCCCTACAAAACTAGCGTTTCACCGCAGGAAATTCCAGTCCAAGGAACAGTCCAACCCTGTGTGTTCTTCCCTGCATCATTCACTTGGGGCCATCTGAAGATGCCACCCAAAGACTGTGAAAGCTCCCAGGGAGCTCAGGGGCTGAAGGGGAGAGAAGCAGCCTGAGTCCCAGGTGAGGGGCTGCTAGGAAAGCCTTGCCAAAGGGCTGTGGACAGCCACTGGCATCATTGCTGCAGCTGATGGAGGCTGAAATGAAGAAGTGCCAAGCAAGGGATTTTCATTTGCTGTAGTTTGTGAAGCTTAAATGGAGCTTGGCTTGGAAATGGTTTTAATATTCCAGGGAGTTCCCCTCCCCATTTCCAGAGTCAAGCTGGGCACGTTTTAGGATCAAATGAAAAAAAATCAAGCTTGCTTTTAGACTGACTTCTTGTGCTTTATTCCTTTGCTTTTCCTCCTTCTATCTCCTCCCTCCAACACTTTGATCTGTTGGCAGTGGCATCTTTATCACTCTTATCAGGTCCCATGTTCTTGGCTGTCCTTTTGAAGTGTGATTTCCTGTGTCTAGCGGTCAAGAAGGGCTACTGGGCACTGCAGATTTCCTGCTGCTTTTCCTCTGCATCCACAAGTTTTCTTTACTTTCCTTCCTGTTTTTCTGCTTCATTTGTTTGTGCTTCCCCTTGCAGTACAAACCTGCCTCTCTCTCTCAGACAGGTTCTTCCCCACTCCTAGATCATTATCACCCATCTATTTTTCTTCACTAGCATCTCAGAATGATCTTTCCCTTTTTTCAGTTGTGCCTTATCCTTTCCATCCTTCCTTCCTTCTTCTTTCATCTGATTCTTAATCTTTTTTCAACTCTTTACTTTCGATTCTTATTTTCTGATTTTTCTAAGATGTTCTTTAGACTTCTTAGGCTGTTGACTGAAGTGGAGAAAAACTTGAAAATGAGCTGGACGATCCTTCAGGATTTTGTCCAAAGCGCGCTGGAGGTAGAAGCAACACTAACTGCCTTATCAATGGGATTTAGAAGAAACTCCTAACCCTTGTGCCTCCTGAACATTTGCTAGTATTTCTAGCTCTCTTCTGTCGGCAATTTGCAATCTTTGACATGTTTGTCAAAGTTTGAAAGAAGACCTTCACGGAGAGATTTCTTTTTATCATCATTATTAAGAAAAAGAAGGCTCTAAAGAGATGTTTAGCTTTCACCACTAGTAAATGCAACTCCTCATTTGCTACAGGCTCCAACTCTGTGTTGGGATTTTCCAAAGCTGTGATATATGAAATAATTCAGATGGTAAAACATTATTCAGGGGCCTCCCAATTATTCCCACAATACCTGTTTGGAAGACTGAGTGGCTGTGGAGCTTTTTTCTCTGCTTTTAAGCAGATTTTTGCCTTCCAAGGCGAGGTGGTGATTCGCTTAAAAAAAACACACAGCCATGAGTTCAGGCTTTCTCATGCACCAGTGCTGTCTGAATGCATCCAGGCACAGGAGGAGTTAGGAAAACTTAATTTCAGCCGCAATGCTGATATTAGGCAAACGAGTGGTTTTACGGTGCTTCATGCGGCTCTGTTATTTATTTATTTATTCTTGCAGCTCTAGCACTGTGCCTTAATGGGTGAGCTGGGCTATCGCATTAACTTCTCTATCCAGCTGGGCACAGATTTGCATCCTGCTGCCACTGGGCAGGGTAGGATCTGAGCTTGCTTGCTGGGCACGGTGAAGCTCGCATACCCAGCTGAGCTGTAGCTTACCAGGGGATACTTCCCCTCTTGGAGATACAAATGGCAGCTGCTTTAGGCAATAGGAGATGGCCTTGGCATATCCCTGCTCTGTCAGGGAACATACTGTACTTCGCTCTCACCAGATGCTCATGGTGTGTTATCATCCCGTTTTCACTCTAGGAATCGTTGGCTGAAAAAGCACTAGGAAGGCTGGGGGTGAAGTGAATTCATATTTTATAACATGAGTTTATTACAGCCTTTAAATTCTGATCTAAATCAATATCTTCTCATCCTAAGAAGACTTTCTTCCAAACTTTTCTGTTATTTCAGTCCAACAAACTGACATGCTTAATACCTTGAATATATCATGTCTTTCTTTCTCCTTTATCTACAGAAAAAAAGAAAGTATAAAAGAGGAAAGGAATAATCCAGAATTTTTTTTCTTCATTTGATTGTTATTAATCTATAGGAAAACAAGACCAAGAAGGAAAAAATTTAAAAGGAAAACAGAAGAAAAGGAACAAATAAAATGGAGTCAAAACTTCTGATTTCAGCTTAAATTTCTTCCCTCCTTCAACAATTAGCAGAGCCCATGAAGAGTTATTCTGCAAGATATTACAGTCTGGGTAGGAAAACTGAAAGACTGTCTCTTTTTAATAGGAAGGTGGATTGCTGCCTGCTGAGGGTGTTTTCAAGCAGGGAGTCTTTGCTGTTGTTGTTGTTGTAGCTGGGTAGCAGCGCAAGACAAAAGGGGACATTGCAGCTTTCGAGCTTTCAGGACTGGGGGCTGAGGAGGAAAGGAGAGAAGAGCATGATTGATGGAGTTCTGGTTGGCTTATAAAGGGCAGCCGGGAGTGCAGGGAAATAATCAGGGAAAAGGGCGTCCCGTACTGGCTCTCTCAGAGGGGAGAAATGAATCCTGCACCTCTGCATTATTAAGTTGTCAGGTGGGCTGATGATGAAAATCTGAAGGTCAGGCATAACAAGAAGCACCTTATGGGGGGATCATGACCTTTCTGGAAGTGCTACACTCATGTTTATCTGCACCTAACCCTTATCCACAATTCTTCATTTGATAAGAACATTGGGAGAAGGGATGGGGAAGGGGGGAGGGAGAGGGAAGTCCTCATCATATGTATAAGCATTGTGTGAAATTAGGCTTCCTGTGAAACTGATTGTGGATGCTCAATTCACAGTGAAAGATAATAAACCAAAAGGACACACGAGGGATGCAGGCAGAAATTGTTCACTACAGTGGAACTCAATAAAGGGAACAAGAGCTTTCCTAAATGACAAATTTGGTACAGCGGTGCTAAAATCAGGATTCTCCCTGGCACCACTGCAGCAATTTGCTCTCAGCTCTACCACTTTTTATTTACTTTGGAAGTCCTAATAATGTTAGAGAGTGGCTTTTCCGTCTATTTATTTATTTATTTCTCCCCAGCAATGTTTATTCTTTAACTGCTTACTCTAAACCAAAGAGTCAAGGTGAAGGACAATGAAATGTTAGATTCCAATTGATTTTCTCTCTTTAGTTTCCATATCAGAAATGAGCATAAATATAAATATATTCCAGGGTTAGATGCCTGTCTTACGCATGCCTTATTGACTGCTTTAATAAATGTCATGACCCCTTCCGCACACGTATGCACACACAAACTCACACATGCTCGCAATCAAATAGAGGTATTGCTAGGATATAAATGTGGTAATAATGGCAGTCACATGGAAAATATTCAGAACCTAAATCTGCTCTTAAAATGTGCTAATAAGATTTTTATTTCTCCCCAATTTACAGCATCTTGATTTTGCGTTTCAAATCCACAGTGTATTTAAAGCATGACAAAGTACACTTGTGGAAAAGTGAAGTCAAACAAGACTTCATAATTATTGCAATATATTCACTTTTCATGCATAATCCTTTAAATTAACAATACAATATATCACCTCTACTGCCACTAGAGGCTAATGCACCTCTATTGAAAGCTACGTTAAGGAAAATTATGTCCTATCTTGAAAAGGCACATAACCTTCCAAAATACTAAATGACAGTAGGTTCTGATCCTGTAATTCTTGCATACTCAAGCAGCCTCATTAGCCTTGATTTTCTTACATCAATGGACAATAACCTATTAACTTTAATGGATTTACTAATATGTACTGATGTGAGATCAGAATCAGTACCTTTGGGACATCATATTTAAGGATTACCAGATCAGCAGGAAAAGGAATATGATGTATAAACTAATGAATACTTTTATTAGTTGAATAGAATGATACTGGAACCCATCAACTGCCTTTAAAATGACTCTTTAATGAAGAGGTGACACTGAAAAATATTATGTTGTCGATACAGCACATAATGAACCTCCTGTATCACATAAAAATGAAATAAAGGTTTTCTATTTCTATTGTTTAAGTGATCCAATTTATCTATTTTTATTCATCTGGCCTCCTACGTTTATTCTATCGCTGTGGTCTACTACAGTCTAAAACTTTTGGTATCCTATTAGTAAGCAACTGCAACCTGTGTATTGTATAGTGATGTTCATCTTCAAATTTTGTAATGATCCACAGTGGAGGTCAATACAACATATTGCTGAGTAAACTGAGATAAAGAAGTGACTTGCCAGATTCACTGAGAAGACTAGCAATTGACCCTAGGTCATCCACAATAAAATTTGGTGGCTTCCTTATTTTTAACCTTTTTTTTAAGTTCTATTCTTTCTAGAGCTGAGTCATGATTTGGAGTTGAATTAGGTTTTAGGACAAATTTGGTGGAGTAGAGCCATATGTCCTTGCAGAAGCAAGTAGAAATCCTTGTGGAGCACAGTTATTCAGGGTGAAAAAGAGCTTCACAAGGCACGTTCCATGTTAGATCTATTGGAAATCCCTTTTGACTAGCAAAATTTGCAGCAGATTTTGAATGTGCAAGCCCATAGAGATATAGAAAAATACTTTCAAGGTCACTGTGTGGAGAGATTTCCCTCTGAACAGCAAGGCCTATAAACCACTCCACTTTTTCTACACAACCATGACTAAAAATGTTTCAAGAAAAGTGGGAATTGCTAGATAAAATGACCATTCTCAAAACCTTGCGTTAATAATCAGGTCTCCATATCTACTGTGATGCGGTCATCGTGGAAAAATAAACTTATCTTGGCTCATGTATATTCAGTCAGTAGGGTACTTATTGTATCTGTAAAATGTGTGCCTCCCAAAACATTGCTTACAAGTAAAACCAAAATATAAGAAACAAAATAAACTTTTCCTACCTTTGTGTTTTGTAGCTTCCTTGCATAGGTTACTCTCTTCTGATGTAGGAGCTCCAGTTTAAGTCCCTTTTTGCTAACCAGAGTCCATTTCCTTGAAACTTAGGCATCTGTGAGACTTGTGAGAAATTTTATTATCTTTCAGACTTCTTTCTTCATCCTCCTGTCATCAGAATTGAAACTGTCTGATAGATGAGACAGAGACATGATCTCATAACACGGTTTGTTAGAAACTGAAGCTAACAGATAATCTATGTAAAAACTGTTGGCCAAAACAGGTTTTCTTACAGATTTCAGAATGTGCGTTGTTTTATACATTTCTACAAAACATTCTTGTTATTGTTTACTTTAAAATCTCATGCCAGATATTAACAAAAATCAGGTTTTTTTTTATTTTGCTTTTATTTTTTCCTGCATATTACTAGAATACACTGCGATGTTGATATTACTCAAGAAGCCTTTCACTGTCAATCCTCCATACTGGCAGCACTGTCTGAAGAAATTCTTAGCCTATGAAATGGAGTAAGACACTGATGTGAGAAAAATCTACAACCAATCCATTCCCAAACCTGAAGAGCTTGATTTTATCCCATGTAGTGGACAAAAGTCATGAAAAAGAAAGGTTACTCAGTGGCTGATCTTAAACCTAGTGGGTCTGAGCTAAGCAGTGTAGAAGCCTTTTTCTTCAGAGTATCCAGAAGAATGAATGATGTTTTCCAATTGAGCACTTAAAATTGGATCTGGCTAGAACTCAGTGGGCAAGTTCATCTCACGTAATGGATCATTTTTAGGCCAAATGCAGCTTTCCTTGAAGGGAATGGAAATGTTTTCTTTGACTTTAACAGGTTTTGATTCAGGTCTCTATCTAGTAAGCTATATTGAAGTTCTGAAGAATCAAGGAAAGGGTACTTATGTAGTTAATTGTTGTGGCTTTGAGGCTCTTCTAGGGATCAAAAAAATGAGCTCAATTTTTTTCTCAAACCTGAGGTTTTATAGCCTATTAGTCAATAACATGAACTGAAATTTTTCATGCTGTCAAAAAAAGAAAAACAAACCCAAAAACTAGACATGCTTAAAAATAGTTCCTGCAAAAGGAGTGCCGCCTACTATTTCCACTGTTGTTTTTCAGCTGCACAAGGCATTACTGTACTGCTTTAGTGATAACTATTCTTACTCTTTGTTTACAAAACCTGCATTTTAAGGTGTGACAATCCCCTAAACTCAATGCAAATCTCAGAGGGCTGATGGCTGGCATGGGAGAAGGCAATTCAGGCGTGGTACTCTCTTTAGAGCATGATAGAAGTTATTGCTGAGTTATAGAGTGGCAGAAGCACACACATTGCTTAGCCAACTTGCAGCTAAAAATGGCTTAATACCAAAACATGGCATTTTAAAAGCAAGCAGTTAATCCTTCATAGGGGCCAGGTGCTTGTTTTGAGTAAGGAGGGACAGATCTGATGGAGGAGACTTTTATTTTCCCACCCATTTATTACACAAAATAAATAAACAGAATTAGTTCCTTGTTTCCTCTTAGCACTTCTTAAATCTCTACATTGCCAGTCTTCCTATTTCTCTTGCCAGTCCATTTCTTTTCTCTCATAATGTCTCCTCTTGTTGATGGCATTTCCACCCATGTGGTTGCTGCGAGCTTCACCTTACAAGGAGTCAGCAACTGGTGTTTGTGTTATGCTATTCATTACAGAAGTTCCTTATATGCTGTGGTCTCTCTCTTGGAAACCCATGGTCTTGATTTTCTTTTTGGCTGTTTTTCCTTAGTCAACAAAACCGTGTAAATCCATTCAAACTGAAAATACTATTGCTATTTGTGCAGAGGATTAAATTCTATATATTTGCCAGGAAAGTTAACATCAAAAAAAGCAAGAATATTTAAGGAAAAATACTGAAAACTGTCTTGTTGTCTGTTGGGTTTTCATGATACATGATCTCTACTATGCTGTTCTGTATAGATGAAGTTTTCTGTCATGAAATTTTACTCTCTGTTACCTAGAGAGAAATTTAGACAGCTTCACAACAGACAAACAACTCCCTCCTAGCCTCTCCTGCAAAACAAAAATCCAAACAAACAAAAAATCAAACAAGCCCAATACTACTTTTGTAAAGGATGTCTTGATGCTTCAGATTATTATTATTTTTTTAGTTTGTGTATCTGCAGATTGTAAATTAATATTAAGTAAGTACTTAATCTGGACGTCTACAGTGGGTTAGCAACCAACATTTCTTCCTCAGGGAGTACTTGCTAGCCTTGATTTGGGTTTGATTTTTTTTTTTTTAAACCATGGTTTTCCCTTTCAGCACATGAAATAAGGACAAACGCTTGTAAGCAAAACCAAAAGGAAGTATTCAATTGGAGATGATTCTCATTTAGGTTGCAAGTACTGGAAAATATTACCTGAATATTGGACTTGCCTGGAACAATTTAAGGCATTTCAGGAAATTGTTTTGGTTTGTGTGTGATAATAACTTTTGGGTTTCAGGAACCTGAAGTGGTTTGAAGGGAAATGTATCCTTCAGTTGGAAGCTCCTTGGTATAGAGACCAATTCTAGGATTTGGAAAAGGCAATCATGGGCAGAATTAGAGTGCCAATACAACGCAATTCTAATAAAACAGATTAACGTTACATCCTTTACCTGGATTTCCCAGTACATTTGTCTGTGGTACAGAGAAATCCTGTCTCGATTTTTTAAATAACTATAACTTCTACTTTTTTTCTAAATGGAGTACGATATTAACTGTGTCATTCTCTCCATATCCAATTTTCTAGATGAGGACTTGCTCATGACCACAGATCTAGTTAGTTGCAGAACTAGGATTAGAATTTAGTGTTCATGTCATCAGGGATTGATATCAATACCAAAGAGAAGGAATTTGTACTAGATATAAGCAAACATAGCCAAAGACTGTATCATAAAGTACTGCAAAACTGTACAAACTCTTCAGAGCTTACTCATTTGAAATCTAACTTTTACTTCTGTAGCGGAAGTGAACACTGGAATTTGTACAGTTTTATCTCATGGAAGAAAATTAGTTGCTGGCCATCCTTAGAGGAATTTTAACAGCAGTTTCATTATAGTGCATTTACTGGGCATTATTTTTACTATGAAAAGTCCTTTAAAATTAATGGGAATTGGTTTCAGTAGCCTTTGACATACTACTGAAAATAATACAGCAAAATACAACCATGTCCCTCTTACTGCTGCGTAAAGGCTTTAACTGGGAAAGCAGTTTACAATGGTGCCCCCATGTAAGGCTTTATTCAAAAGATTTTACGCTTGATAACATCTGAGCCATAGGAGCTGTATGTGGGGTTTAGCATCTTAGCAGCTGCAATTCTTAATCCTGATTCCGTTGCCTCCATATTAAAAGCTCCATGGTCACAGGACACCAGCTTTGGCCGTACTACATTGTCATTCATTCCTCCCTGCCACACGCGTGCCTGACCATATAGGAAAATGAGTTTACAACCGACTACGCCTATGGGACTCCCGGAGGGATACAATGTGAGAGCCTTTACTAGTAGTGGATGGTCCTCAAAAGGTTTGAAAGTTTGGTAAGTACATCCTTAACCAAACTCTTTTGACCTTTATTCAGATTTGTTTTTGGAGGAGGGCAAAGGGTTGGGCCAATTCTTGTTTAACTCAACTAGCTTGTCCATCTGTAGGCTGTAATTAATCACTAAATCTCTGCCATACTTTGCTTTGGAGACTAGGTCCCAATACAGCAGGGCACTAAACTTTAAGCACATGAGTAATTCTTTAAAGTCAAAGGGATTACTCATGTGCTTAAAGTTAGCTGCATATTTAATTGCTTTGCTAGATCAGGCCTTGAGGAGTTAAGAAGCATGTTCTTGTACAGCAGCACCAAGTTGCTCACTTTGCATCCCTTTCTTGTTGCCTGGGAGTTTTCTATACAGCAGTCATATAAAGGACAGCAGGGTACAGTATGGAGTGAGAATTCATTCACTCCAAATTGTGGGATTGAGAGCTCAGTTTTTGGTTTTGGGGACTTTTACAAAAAGCAGTAGGCTCAGAATCTGACTACTCCCAAAATTAGGAAAGGGGAAAGAAAGTTTCTTGTTTAGACTACTGCAATTTCATCTGGTCTCAGAGCATGAGTAGCTTGTTTTAAGTCATACATTTGTCTTAATGTGAAGCTGCTTTCATAAATCTGAAAAAATAAACACAATAATCTGTATTCAAGAAAACCAACACAAGTCCATGCTTTTGCATCTTTTGCAGTAATTGTTCATGTTTCTTCAAGCCTAATTCTTAGCTTGCTCAAATAGGTAATGATAGCAGTTTTATACCACTTGAAGATTTGTCTCCTTAGAAACAAACAGACCTTGCAAACATGCTTCTTGTATTGTGAAATGCAGAGAGCAGCCAGCTGAACTATGTCCCATAGGCTGAAGCCTTACCAGAAAATTTGTAATACTAATTTAAAAAAAATCCTCTCTTTTTTAATGAAGCTAACCTTGCTGAGTGTACATCAAGGGTTTTATTACTGGTTCTACATAATAAAGTAATTGTGTAATTAGTAATACATTTGTCACTCCTTTACTGAGGAAAAAGTAAAACATGTACCACTTTTGTGTAAATTCTGACAGTGGTGATTTTTTTTCCCTGAGAATTATACCATTATATCATAAAAGTGTCAAGGCAGGAGTTTACTGTTCTTACTAATATTCTAAAATATTCTCTTAGGCTGACATCTCTGTCAATTAAAATTAAACAAAATTGCATTCTGCCATATACACTTCAAATAGGAAGCTTTCAAGTTTATGACTGTTCTTTGAATTGATTTTTAAGATGGCATCTGTAAAACTTGGCTAGTACAAGATGAGGTAGGATGTGGTTAAGGTTCAGTCAATTTTAAAAATGTTTTAAAGATCGTAAATTGACAACTGAAATAGACTGATCATCCTTGGGATTTTGGGCTGTCAAACATAAATCCTTTTTTTAAAAGAAAAAAAAAAACAAAACAAGCTCTTGCAAAGTGAAAATTTTATGAAAACATGTTCTTCTCCTCCTTTGATATTTTTGCAATAAGTTACACAAACAAGAGGGCTTCTGGTGTTGTTTCCAGTTGCTTGGTCTCGCGGGATTTGGAATTCTTCTTCTCCTGGTGTTTCCCACAGAAATACAGTGAGAACGTGCTTTCTCACGGGACTATATTTCTCATGGAAAATAATAGGGTTGCCGGCAGCAAACGTTTTCTGCAGTGATACCCTGCCAATAAAGTCTTCAGGGAAATTATTGCCCTCAATAAGATGAAGACTAGTAAATTGGAACCCCCATTCCTACTCTACAAAGATATGTCTTTAGGAAGCTTTCTCCTTCTATTATTCCCTGGAAACCCTGACCCCAAGAAAATGCTGTAGACAGTTATGCTTGGTTTACACTTAATTTTGTTCTCCAGAATAAAGATGTCAGTTATGTGTATAAAAATAAAAAAAAGAGCAATCACTCCCACCATACACCCCAACCAATGTATTTATGCTGGAAAAAGCCCTTGTGTAGACAGTTAAGCTGAGAAAAGTTATTTTACAGTATAGCTTTGTTTTGTTCAGGGAACTGGTTCAAACTATAACAAACAAAGCTCCTTTTTGCTGTTAAAAACTGCATCCTCTGAGAAGGAGGCTTTTGACACAACAAACCCTTGTAGGTGTAAACTTGTCAAAGATGTGTTGAATGCATTCTAATATCTGGAAGCCAAAGGAAATTTGCCACATTAGCTTTTATTATTATTCTGAGAGGCAGAGAAACCAGAATTTGCCATGTCTCCAATTCCATCACAACACATAACATTGCATATTAAAAATGGACTTTGTTCATTTAAAGCACACATTTTTGGAAGATGATCTCCTGGCCAAAGGGAATTCAAAGTCAAGCAACGTGCTTTCTGCTGTTGGAAACGTAACAAGTCTCTGTGTTTGGAGTGGCTAGGAAACTCTGATCGTTCTTAGAGAAATATTTTCTAGGGAGGAAAAAAAAAAGGAAGAAAAAAGTAAGACTTCCCCCATGGAAATGTGCACTGAAAGAAATGCAGGTGTTAGTCACGCAGGAGTTCATGTCAAGAGAAATATTTCCCTAGGGTCCCATGAGAGGAAAGGGGAAAGGGGGGGTACTCTGGGGTGCCTGACCCAGGGAGTAGGGAAAAAAAAGCAGAGTCTGGTGACAGAAAGACCTTAATTCATGCACCGTGCACTTGAGTGATGTGTTTACTTTCAACCTTCAAGTCAAATTAAACCAGCAGCCAAAAACCACAGATCAACACATTTTTAGTACAAAGTGAAATTAGGGTCATTGGCACCCTCAGCGCTGCACCAATTTCTGAAACAACATTAAATCCATTTTAATACTTGCTTTTAGTTAACCATGTCAAAGGAGATGGTAATTATGGGTAAGTAGGAAGGTTGGGATGAAACCAAATAATTGCTGCTGAAGGAGGTAACATAAGCACAATTAGTTGAAAGGATTATTTTTAGTCTTGAAGGAGAATATAAAACCAGTTCTGTTCTGGTTTAAGTCACTTATTGGCTTGGGAACATGATGGAAAAATAAGAGTCTGAAAAGTTAGAATCCAACTAAATCCATCTTCATGCTAATAGAGAGACTGATTTTTTTTCTTAAGCTACTATTATCATAATTACACCTTCTGGCAGTGTTTCAGGTGTTGTGAAGCAATATACACTCATTGAACTTCTGTGGATCTTCACTGGCTTATCCTGGCTGAGGACATGGCTCAGTCAAAGGACCTACAGTTTCATAGTGGCAAAATAAAGGAAATGTTTCCAGTTCAAAAAGGCAATGGTAAAAAGGCAATGGTGTATTTAGCAGAACTTGGCTCTTATTATTCTGTTCCAGTAGGATGGGAGAGGTTGCCAGATGCGGAAATGGTCTCACAGCCAAACTGCTGAGGTGAAGTAGATGCATCAGAGATGACTTTGTTTGACCACTGGTTGTGAATCAGTCTAAGTGTTTTTTCTAGTCCTGTTGCCCTCCTGGATTGGGGGTCCTCGAGGCATCTCATGTTTGCTGTAGGGAAATGGCAGAAATAACAATGGGATGTCATCTGGAAGCAGCTTGTGGGGACCAAACCAAGTCCTCCCAGATTGTTGGGGCAAGAAGGGGCTTTCAAGTCAGACATTCATGGGTTGGAAAACCCTACTTAGTGCCCTAAGGAAGCACTGGACCTGAGCAAACTGAGCGAAACACCTTCTTTAAGCAGCCAGTGTTAGCTGCAGAGGAGTGTAACTGTGCTTTTAGCTCATTCTGGGGCAGACTAGGCTTTTATTCAGTCAATAGTCACATAGAATGATAGGGTCATTTAAATGCCATGTTCTGATCACTGACATCAGTCACAGCAAGTTTTGTTTTCAGCTTTTTAAATTAAAAAACATAAAATAATTCTATTCTAACAGTGGTCTGGCAAATAAACGCATTTTCTCAGTAACTCCAGTGTAGCCAAAACGGACTGTTTAAAGAAAACTACTATGCAAAGGTGGTTTTTTTGTCTCACCTTTTCACATTCATGCGAAGGTCTTTGTTTTAGTATTATTTCTGTTGGCTCAGCCATCTGTGTGTTTTATTGCCTGTTCTAAGGAACTTTGCAATGTTTTTGTGAAGAGCAGTAGGAAAGCACTGAGGAAAAAAATGAGTAGATATAAAGCCTTAGAGAATAGAAGTGACACAACAAGCAATTTCTCCATTTTCTCCTCCAGATATTGAGCTGAGCTGGGGAAATTACTTTAAGTACATAAGGTGACAAAATTACTACAGTTGTGTCTTTATTTAATTTTCAAATAGGCAGTCCCAAATGCTGAATTCAGAGGTGATTGGTTATGGACTCCCCAGCCATTTACCTTTAGGTAATCAGGTTCAATACTATCCCAGGCTGGAGCTCTGTACTCCATCCATTGTGAACAATTCATCTCGGTAATTTTTACCTTTATTTTTCACTTGTGAGTTATCTATTAACAAATTTAACTTTTACAACTATGATCACCATTCAAAATCATTTGTAATATGGTTTATGTGGTCTTTGTGGACTACTCACAGAATATTTGTCACGACTCTTGCTTTGAGTATTTCCTATTCATGATGTCTGATTAAGATGCATAGTTACCATTCTCTGTCTTCATTGGACAACACCAGTATTGCAAAGAGCTTTCAACTGACCTCCTAACCTTTTTCATGAAAATATATGTGCATGAGCTTCTATAAGACTTCCCTGCAGCTTTTTTTATCGGCAAAGTTTCATGCAGACAAGTGGTAGTGAAAAGTGCCTGATAAAGAAGTAATATCAAAGGAGATGTGTGAAATTTATTCACACTGATATTCTGAAATGTTATTTTTGATGTGTTTCCCTAATTACTGAAGTGGTCAAAACTCATTGTGTGAAAAACTCCTGTGTGAAATAAACGTGTCGTTTCACTTCAGTTCTTAGCGAACATTGGAAATGTCATCCTAGTATCCATGAGGAGCTGAATAACTTTGAAGCAGTCTCCACAGCAAAGTCACAGGACACGAGGCACTCAGTGGTGCCCTGGCTGTATTACTCCTGGGTGTAGTGCAGGCATAAGTATCTGGCAATATATTAAGGCTCCCGCACTGTCATTTCAGGTGGAGTACTTTTAGTAAGGATGCCAATCTCTACATCTATTAACCTTTAACCAATTAATTTCACTTTAATTATTTTTTTTAATTAAAAAAAAAAGAGACAAACCCAAATCAGTTCTATCCAGAGATAAGAAGTGACCAAGTGGCATCTTGTATTTCTGATGCCAAAGAGAGAACAGGGATGCAGTCCAGGGCCAAAATTTGGCTTGTTTAATTATACCTGCACAGTATTTCAGTAGCATGCCTTGGTGAGAGCTGCTTTTAAGAGTAAAGTGCTTTGAAATAAAGCTATTAAATGCATACAGAGACATTGATCGATACACTCGAGTTATGGTGCGGGGTGGGGGGTGGGAAGTGAGAGGGACGAAAAAGCAAAGGACTTTTTTCTTCTCTGTTAGAGTGTATTTGGAATCTTCAAGGGCATAGGGATGGTAAACGATTGCTAAAAGTCCAAATTAAGAGGTATTAGTCCATTGTGCAGCAGTCAGTCACATCATATTCGCATTGCTGTTTTCTTGTCGGAGGTTTTGCCTTGATCTATCCCGGACCACATTGACAAGTCACAATTGAAGCATTCTAAATAATCCACAGTGAAATAAGGCATAGGGTGTCACTCTCTAGGCTACAGAAAGCCTGAGCGCAGTGAAGTTAGAAAGGGTAGCAAAGCCCTTTTCAGTCGTGTTTCTCAGCCGATTAAACTCATTCAGGGCCAGGCTGCTGGAACGAAAACAGAAAGATCACCTCCTGTTCTCCAGTGTTTTGTTGGCAACAGCAGACAGATGTAGAAAAGTAGAAACATTTTTACTATAGCAACAAAGGAGAAGGGGATGGAAGGCAAATACAAAAAAAAAAAAAAAATTTGGGATTTGCAGGCTTGTTAATGTCTCAGGTACATCGGGGCAGTACTTTAGGTTGAGAGAGGTTGTCAGTGCAGATTGCAATTCAAAAAGTTTGTATGAAGTGAGGGTTCAGTAGAAATCTGTGTCCTCTTTTTTTCCCCCAACTCCTCGACTGGTACAGTAATTAACCATAAGAACAGATTGACACATGGTGATGCAGTTCATTAACATTTTTTTTTGTTTGTTTGGCTTTTCAGCAAATTCCATTTAAGAGTGATGCCTTCTTTAAGAGTATCCCATCCACCCATGCAGCCACACTGATGTGACATATTGTGACACAAGATGCCACAGAAAATTAAGCTGAGCCCTCCAACTGAAGACTTGATTTAGCCATACATTCTCCACAAGTCACCATTTAAATTAACCGTTGTAGATTCAAGCTAGGAAAATGATAATTCATCTGCTGTAAGTAGGTGTGTGGAAACAGTTTGCTGCTACTCGAAAAAATCCGCATAGGATTCTTAAAATATGATGTTTCCCTTTCTTTGTGTAAAGATAAATAAATGCAGTTGCAGGAAATGCAGCACATTTTAAAGAGGTCATTACAATGACTTTTCCTTGCTGCATATTATGCAGTTATGCATACACAGCACACGGTCTTAGTAAATGCATACATGCATGTATCAGTGTGCATGCACATATATATTCAAATATATAAAAGGTTTCTTTCTAACCTTCAGTATAGAAACACCCATACACATATAACTTGGGAATAAATAACAGTGCTTTTATTCTGTGCAATGAAAAAAAATTAAAAATCTGCTCAAGGAAATGTGCAAATGATTCTGTAATGAGGCAAGTAGGGTAGTAAAATGGGGGAGCCATGTCCCAACCTCTTCTGATAAAAATGTCCTGCACAAAAAAAGAGTTACAATGGCAATACTGAAAATACCTCTTCCCCACAAAAACCTGTGGGCAGTTATTCCAGATATGACTGATGTAGACTTTAATTCTAAAAAAAAGAAAAAAAGGGACAAAAAGGATTTATACTGAAGCTTTCCTCCTGCCTGAATAAATTCTCTGGTAATGAACGTATTCAGTGTAAAAGTTAGTTCTCACAAAGCTGAACATTGCCATAGCCTCAGAGTGTTTAGTTCCTTAGAGAATTTGGCCATTAGCCTTGGTATTTATGTTGGTGTTGAGCTTTTTTGAAGATTAGGTCTTTGGAGTTGATGGTAAAATGTACTTTAAATTCCTAAATCTCTTACAGATCTAATATCCACTTCTTTTTACTTACACGCTTCTGGACAGAAAAAAAAAAGAAAGAAAGAAAGAAAAGAAACACTGAACTGCCTTCAGTCTCAAAGCAGACAGTAAGTGCCAGGCAGGCAGGAACTAGCAGTGCCTGCTGGAAGGGGCAGGAGGATGCAAGGGGTTTCTGTCACTGTTGGGATAACGAGTTCTGACCCCTTGGAAATCAGAGGAGGCTCCCCCGAGGGTGCGTAAAGCAATGTCAAGCACTTTAGCAAGTAGACTAGCCTACATCTGAAGCACTTGAGTGTTTATGGGCAATGACTGGTCTAGGGGTTTTTGTAAGCTCCTGTCTTTCTGGGCTTAGATCCTAACTTTGATCAGACGGCTAACAGCCCCTAACATTAAATACCTCCTTTTCCAATCCTCATTTCCCAAAACCTCAGAGACTTGCAGAAGTTCTTGTGCTCTGTATGGGCAAGAACTGAACTAAAATACTGTGATCATTTATCACTGGGTTGTGTTTTTTGCCATGCTTTAAAAATTTGTGTAATATATATCAGGTGTCTATGGATTTTGGCATGGTGTTGGGTCATCTAAGCGATTTGGCATTGTTTAGACTGCAAAATAACACACAGGGTCAAGAGCAGTCAATACTAGTCCTATAAATTATTGTCTAGACTCTCATAAATTGTCCTCTAAGTTGTGGCTTGAAATAGAAAAAAGAAGAAAAAAGATATCAGAAGCCAAATATTTTTGCTTCTGCAACAGCACCTGTATTTTTAGTGCAAAGGGCAGTCCTTCCCAGCCGTCTGTTCAAGTATTTGCTTCCAATGTCCACATTAGGCCTAAGTGCTAGGGTTCAGGGTGACTTCTGATGTTCTCTGGCAGGGAAATGCAAAACCAAATCCCCAGGCAGAATTTTAGAAAAACACTCATTTTATTTACTCATATTCATCTCTTCTGGAGGAAAAAAAAATGGAGAAAATAGCTTTCTTAATCCCAGTACTAACACAATATTGATTCACATTCATGTTCAGTATTTATTGACGTGCATTGCATACAATGGAGGCTATCAATTAGGCTTCTCTCTTCAAGGGAAGGGGCAATCATATTAGAAAACAGATGAAGCTCATAGTTTATATAGTCCTAATTTTATGTAATGTAAACCTTTAAAACCCTGGGCACATGACAGTGAAAATGCATGTCCTGATGAAAAAAAGCAAAAACCAAATGGATTTACTCACCAGCTAATTACTATGGGTGACTATCTGTCCACAGAGTCATATCATTATTTCCTGAAGTTCTCTAATGAAATCAAACTTCTCTTCCTACAAACTGAATTTTTGTGTATTTTATTAACCAACATTTGTATAATAGCTTAGCATAAGGTTTTGTTTTGTTTTGTGAGCGGGCCACATACATGAAACTTTATAGATGGTGCGTAATCTTACCGTGTTCCTTCTGTACATTTAAGCAGGGATTCAGCATATTGAGCTCTTATTAAAGATCAATGTTGAGGAGAACATAATGGCATATGGGCAGTATTCGGGAGATCTAGTTGTTTTGTGCAGAAATCAAATATAAAACTTTTTTTTGCCCCTTGGAGGTTTTATTGCATGGTCACAGCTGGATTTACACTGTATTTAATAAAACATTAGTAGCCACCAGGGATTTGAATATGTAACGTAATTCTTTTTTCAGTAAAATAATTCCATAAATCCAAATATGAACCTTTTTTTTTTTGCAAGTTCTCTATGCCCATAATTAAATTAAATCTTATGTATGGCTTTTTTCACCATAGAATTTAATGGAAGCAAAATCCATCTGCAAAGTTGATTTTGGATACATATTCACATTTTTTGGAGCTGAAGTAGGTCTGGTGGCTAATAAGTTTTTGGGGAGAAACAGGGGTGTGCTGGCTCTCCATCCTGGCTGAACTACTTTTGGTTCAGGCTTGTGGCAAAAGGAAGGTCAGTATTATTTTACGTAAGCAGGTGAAGATATGCTTAGTTTCCCACAGCAAAAGTGCAGTACTGAGGTGATTTCTTCCTAATCCTATGATCCCTGCTGGCATCTGGAGTGCAAAGAGAATGAACACAACACAGGCATACTGCCTTGGCCAGGTAGCCTTTACCTAGTGTGGTGACCAAGGTGACCTAGCTACGTTACCTGTATATTCTTGCGTATAGACATGTACCTATATTTTATTTAGCAAATTTAATATTTTTATGGCATTCTGAATGATGAAAGATGTGATTGGTCACATCTTCAGTTGGACGAAACAAGTGCATTGAGGTTTGCATCAGCTGCAGATGATTTCCTTGTAGGCACAGCGCTAATTGCCATGAAGAAACATGCAGAAGGAAAAGAAACAAAAAGACTGTGCAGGGAAATAAAGGTATTATAAAATGAAGCTTGATGAGATATCTTGAGAGCTCTCACTGCAATTTGCAAAAACAAAATCTTGAGTAGTGACAAACATCTATTTTGTTACTTTTTAATAAAAATAGATATAAGACAAAAAGAATGAAAGTTCCCAAAGACATGTATTCTTTGCTATGACGACAGGGAGCTATTGTCCAAATAGAATGAAGTTTCTGTTTTGTAATACTCAGTAACTGTGGCTAACTGTGCTAGGAAATGAAGATGATTCCAACTGGAATTTGACTAGATCCATGAAGTTATCAGTTGTACTCTTCTAGGTGAAACACAGTCTTTAAAATTACAAGTCAAGAATCTTTGAACTCGTAACTTCTCTGTAGACAATTTTGGCAGAAAAATACTTATTCTGGAAGGTATATTTCAATGTTTTAGAGGAGTTCTGTGCCATTTTTGAAATGCCTGAGATCTTCTCAAATTCTTTTGTTAGAGATCCAGTGGAACCAGATTAGTGATCCAGTGTAGTGCACATGACTGATTTTGCATCGACTAATGTTGTTACAACGTGATCAGAATGGATGAAGGCAACTGGAGCTTTAAAGTTTTGTAGTATTGGCAGGGAAACAAGAACATCTGAAGTGTGAATTTCCTTCAGGTATTTCAGATCAGACGCCTCTTACATTGAGTAACAACACCTCACTGAACTTGGAATCAGAAAACCACAGTAATATTTCATGGGAATTTTTTACTCAGATTTTTACTTTGCTGAAAAAGTGTAGATGAATCTTATAACCGTATTTTAAACTGCTAAGGAAAAGCAAATCCTTAATATTTGCACTATATTTTATAAGCAGAACTAATGTTTTTGTCACTTTTTGACTCTTGCTTCACTGTCTTCTATTTTCCCTCTTTGTTCCTTCAGTTGTGTGTTATAATTTTCCCCTTATCTTTGAAAATAAAGGCAAAAGAATGTCTTAAAGAGTTTACAATTGTTTAAAGGTGCAGTTGTTAATTGCTCCATTTTTCACTTTTAGCATTTCTCATTAAATGATTGTGATACTTTTGGGAAGTAAATTTGAGGTGTTTGTGAGCTGGGGGTAATTTTTGTTTTCAGCAAAAAGTACTGACTAGATTCCCTTTTGTTTTTTATGTATATATATTGAATGGATACTGAATATTATGGAAGACATAGAGACATATTTGTATTTATTTTTTTTTTTCCATCATCTGCATTTGAATACTGGAAAATCTCATCTGAGATCTTCAGAACACAAGTTCAGAAAGATTAACTTTAAAACACTGGGATGTGAACCAAACTTGCATTCAGACAGAGGATTTGTGTTGTCATCCAAGTGGGCTAAAAGGCATTTGCTACAAATGTCTTCAAAGATGGGTCGGAAACACATCTCACTGTTGAATTTTGATTTTTTATTTTGTTTCCTTTTGCCCTAGCAACTCTGAAATAAGACAAGGGTTGCTAAAAAGTCAGTATTTTCTTCTAGCTGCTGGTAAATACTTATCAAATCTTTCTTTGGGGTCTGTGATTTTTCATATGTCTTAGTACACAATGGAATTATTTAATTACTTTTGCTAGCAAGTTTACAGACAAGTATATCCCTATCATACTGCATATCCTCAAATAAGATTATTTACAATCCAATCTAAGGAGTGCTGACTGGTGTCATTGGAAGCTAAAGCTGCATCAGCATTTAAATTTCTACTTTTCTGGGCAAAAACCCAACTGGCTGATTCAATTAAACTCTTTATGTTATATATTATCCAGAAGTTCACAATCTGAAGTGATTCTCAGAGTCTGAAGCCATGCCTTTATGATTGCAATTTGGTAGCAAGACAATTTCCGAGGACTATTTTACTTGAACTGCAATGAAAATGTCAGGACATAACACACTTTCTGATGTGGGTTTTATGAAAGGCACTCCAAAATCAACCATTATTTCAAGCACAAGCAATAAATAACCTTCATTATTCATTAGAGTGTATATATGCATTTGTGTTTGCAAATATGGTGGTTTCCTGAGCAAAGAACCCTGTAATCAAAAGACCCTTCACTCATTTAAGGAGGTAACAAATGGGTAGGCACGAGGCACAGAAAAAGACAGCCTCTTTAATCGGTAATGGAGATAATCTATAGAGTTCCTGCAATACAAGTAGTCCATCTTCCAGGCGTAAACTTTAGATAAGATATAGGATGCGGAAAGATTCATGCAATATTGTGAAGCTACTTTTCATAATAGTCATTTGGAAGAATTTTGTTTATGGTTTATATTGAACAAAGAGAATAGACCTTTCCCGTGGCACGTAAATCACAGCCCTCCTGAAGGATGTCTGGAGTGCCGCTCCGCTATTACTATTCACAAGAACATTAACACCAGTGAAATAGGCTCTGTGAATTTACTGCTATTTACCTGTTAAGATTAGGAGCTAATGTACCTCTGCAAACAGCCGACATGATGTGCCAGACCTGCAGCAGCCCCTTGCATCCTCAAACACTGTGCAGGAGTGCTAGAAAGCAGCCGCTACACGCTGATGCCGTTTATGTGAAGGTTTTTTATTTTAATGAGGCTTTGAAGAAAGATCATATTCAGGTTTAGGTGCCTGTTTTGATAAGATTCAGACAGGTCAAGCAGAATTGTAGAGTAAAAAATAGACCTTGGCCAAAACATACTGATTTATTGAAGCTATTTTCATTTCAAAATTGAAAAGAAATTTGTTCAGAATGAAAGTGACAAATCTGAACATTTTTCTGGCAATTCAAAAGCATAAATTATGCTTGCTAGACCTGCTTTGTTTTGGCAAATTCAAAACAATTTTCAATTTCAAGTGTTTTTTGTTAAAAATTAAATTGGAGGAGATTTTGAAAAAAAAAACAAACAAGAGGAACATTTACTGTAAAAGGAGACTGAAATTTTGTTTTTTTTGTTACTTCTTGTGCTTCTATTAAGAAGGGCATTTGTATAATGATATCTGCATTTTTGGGAGTGAGAGGTGAAATTAGGAGAAAAACTGCTTGGTAGTGTTTCTATAGTTATTTAAGAATAAGAAAAAAAGAGCCACCAAACTATTACGACCAGCAATGTCAAATGAAGGCTTCGGGATGATGCTGGAGGATCAGAGCAAACCAATTAAAGCTCTGGGGAAGGACACTGTCTCCCCAGCCCCTTGATAACAGCTAGAGAAAAAGGGGAGGAGGAGGAGGGCTCTTTCTCTCTCCTGCCTCTCTCTTTTTCCCTCTCCTGTTTTTCATAGTGGGGGCACTAATGAACTTTTCTAGTCCCATGAAGACAACCCTTGTGTTCTGATTAGTCGCCTTACTTTTAATGAATTGTTTTAATCAAGTTTCAAAGCAGGCACTCTATGCTTCATTGCAGCAGCCCAATGACAATGAGCTGAATGTTACCAAGACAGCGCATCTGATGGACTTTAATGGATTTTATGTGACAGTGTCTAGTGGCCTCATATTAGACATAGCTTTACAACAGAGAACCCATGGGGTTGCACTATGCATTTAATCTATACAGACTGTAAGGATAAGGGAGAGGAAAGCTGGGGAGGGGGAGAGACTTTGAACCCTGAAGACCTTCAAAAGACATGCATTTCATACTAATAGGAAACACTCTTTGGTCTTTTTTTTTTTTTTTTGCAACAGCAGAGTCCCATTGTGTTTTCTTAGGGAATGTCGGGGGTATAATATCTCCAGGGCTTTTTGCAATAACATTCGTGAAACACAAAGTTATCTGGAAAAATTAAGCTCTCAAGGAAATCTTGGCAGTGCTGCAACATTTCCTGGATTTCAGGTAGCGATTCTGAGTTGTGATCTCTTAAGTCCGTAACAATTTGCTATTTCTAATTTATTGCTTCATTTGTGACTGCTGCTACAGCAAGGTAAATTTATTCTGATTTGCACAACCTAAGTCTTAGCTCTGACAGTGACTAATTATTACCTGAGTTAAAATAATGAAAGTGTCGGAAAGTGTCCGAATGCAATTTGTTAGGAAAACATGTGGCATGCTGTGTTACCCAAGCCCAGAAAAGCCTAAATGATCAGAAACCATGGAGAATTAAGAATTTTTCCCCCAAAGGTTACAAATCAATGTGGAAATTTTTCATGGAATTGGAGTGCTGCGGGATTCAATTCACTAGAATACAAAATGCAGAACATACCTGTGTGATTTTTTGCTCAAGGAGGAAAAGCCACTTTTTTAAAGAACAAACCTAATGGGATATTGTGATAGTAACCATGTCTATGGAGCTTGCATCCATCATAGGACATTATTTGAGGTTTATTGTGTTTGAAGCATACACTGGATGATTATTTTGCAGATGTTCTTTCCTAGGAAAAAAATACAGAAAACAAAATCTATAACAAGAAACTCTGAAATTGTAAGCACCTTTAGCTGACGTAAATAACACATTATTTTTTTTGCCGACTCAGGGTCAGTCCTGTGTTTTGTCGATTATAGACACGTCTTATTTGCAGAGCAGCTCAGCTCCAGCTGTGTAAAATGAATCCTGAAATGAAATGGTCAAATGATGTTAATGACTCTGTCTACTCACGAAAGTTTCTGAGGAATGTTAGCAGCTCTGGGTTAGAATTAGAGAGCATCTGACAGCTCTGTAGTTCTGGTTGTTCAAATAACTCTATGAAAGCAGATGGGGTATCAGTAAATTCAAATAATAACACATAAATAATAAGCAGCTCTGTGAATGAAATAATAAAGAAATACAAACGAGTTAGGACTGTTTCACTTGGGGCATTTGTCACTCCTGTGAGCCATTTAAGCCACACTTTAAATTAAATTTATCTTAAACAGGATTTAATTTAGATTTAATAAGGCAATTGTTTTATTGTTAAGTACCAATTGGATGTCAACACATAATGCTTTCCCGTGTGATAATTCTACTGTACCTTGAAAAGATGCTGGGACTACATAAAGGCTAACAATTTCATGGTCCATAACTATGCACCTCTGTTTAATGTTAGTTGATATAAACACATATTTAGTGTCTGTATTTCAGGCCCTCCTGAAATGTCCTATTGTGTAAAGAAGCTATACAATCTGCATCTCTCTATATCTAACACATCTCTAGAGATGTATGATTATATTACTTCCAATATATTGATTGATTTCTAATTTACACGGACTGTCTGTATTTAATTTAAATATATAATCAAACATACAGAGGATACAATTTTGATTATTAACATGATAAATAATTGCTAACCACATTATGATACATCACATATTTTAAGGCAATGTTTGTCATGTGCTAATAGCAACTGAGTTTACAGATTCTGTTTCAATTATTCGTATTTGTTCATGGCCAGTGTCTTTCTGTTTCTCAGGTCTGGAAGGAACAATGCTTACCTTGGCACTTTAAAACAGTTGTTGGCATAATTTTCAGAGGAACATGTATATCTTTTCTTATACAGTCCATGCATGCTTTTATGATGATTATATGGAAAATATAGGTGGCAGTATGTGATTCTGCTATTTTGCTAATTTCCAGTCTGTGTACAATACACCCACAGAGAAGGAAATCATGTCGCTAATAACGTTTCTAATAATTTTTACTATTAAAATCTATCAATATCATAACACTAGTATCAGTATTATCGCTATTGTCCAAATATATTAATTTCATCTGTCATTTTATATGACAGCAATAAAATTATTTTTGAATCTGCCCTACATCTATACCGATTGACTACTAATTTTCCAAGAATTTTCTTTCTAGAAACAAAAAGGACACAAACAGCACTATCTTTTTTTTGTCTTCACTCCCATTTTGTGCCTGCTTTCTACAAATAAAACCAAACTTGTACAAGTCAGTTTACTGAGAGAAGTTGCCATGAAAACAGCAATTTAAAAGAAGCCTGGAGAGTATTTGCAAACTATGAATTTGTAAATACAACATTTATTATTAAAAACTTGGTTCTAGGAGCCACACTCATTTAATCAAGGAACGGAAACAACCCTGTGTGATTCACACACACAACAAAGTATAATCATAAAAAAAGACCAGACATATAATTTCCAATCTGCGTCTACTCCAAAAGAAGCCCCTAGAAGCTGTTCAAAGAAAATTCATGTATTGGGAGAGAGGATGATGGGGTCCAGGATTTGAAAAGCATCTTGGAGAGATGGAGCCTTTTGTCATTGGAGCAGGTTGAAAATTTGTGCCTGGGCTGGGTCCCAGCAGGCAGCATGCACCCCCCATGGGCAGGGAGTGTTGCTGTTTTGCTGCTGGTAGGGAACTTTCAAGAGGAGTGGTGGTTGGGGCATCATTATATGGCTGTTTCCAGCGGCCCTGAGCTCAGCTGAAGGCGCTCCTGCTCCTTTTTGTCACGGTGTATCATTCCCATCTCAGAGCTGCACATCCCTTCGGTCAGGCAATTCTTTGTGTGGCATCCCTGTGCCCTAGCCCACAGAAACAGAAGTTTTCCTTCCTTTATTTATGGAGAGAACCACCAGAAGGAGATTTTTTCATTCTTTTCTCAGCTCCAAGACAAGAACCTGTGATTGTGCATGATGCAAGGGCTGCTCCAAAGGATGGGATTGGCTGTGCTGCCCAGCTCACCTCATGCAGCCTGGGAGGCAGCCAGCAATCTGTGCCAGTAATGAGCAGCCAATTAATTGATTACTGAAAGTATAACTGAATCCTATGCCTTGGAGAAATCTAAAATATAGTAACGGCTGGCTTTATTGACAGCGTTCATGCCATATTTAGTAGCTGGTATGTAAGAAGTAGCTGGACAATTTTGTTACACATAATATGTTTCAGAACACAGCATAAAACATGTTTTAACACTATAACATCTATTGAGCTGTACCTCTGGGAACAGGCTTTATTATTAGATTACATTATACAAGATTAGACTAGTCAATAAGGGATTTCTTTCACACAGCATGCCATCTGAAATACCTGTTTTCTTTCTTTCTTTCTTTCCTTTTTTTTCTTTTTTTTCATCCCTTAAATTACTTCAAGACCTTCTTTGTAGGATCTTAGGTACAATATACCCATGAATCATAAAACTGACAAGCCCCAGGGCTGAATGGTCTCTGTACGGGAGATAGGAGGCCTAGAGATAAAGGTGCACTACAGGTATACAGTGACAGGGGTGGATTATAGATAAACAAAAGGAGCAGTTATTAGATGGGAAGTGCCAGGCAGGATTGTACACTCAGAATGCAAATTGTAAGGACTGAGTATCAGGGATCTGACTCATCTTGGACTGTCAGGCAGTGGGAAAACAAAGACAATATATCAGTCTGGGTGTGATCCTGGTTTATTTTTATTATTTTATTTGCTGTAGCTGTTAGCTGCAGAGGGAAGAAGGGAAGCAAGAAGGGTTTCAACCAGGTTTTGGCACCTGAGTGTGTTTTCTTTAAAGCCATGGGGGAATTCAGGCTCCTGAAATGTATAATTCAAAACTATTTTCTGATCAAATAATTTGCTGATTAGTTAAATAATAATTCAGTGATTAGAAAGGCAAAGAATAGGCGTACCATGAGGTGGCCCAAGTCAGGGCAGCAAATAGATGCCTTCATCCTCCTGGGAAGCAGAGATCTAAACCCTATCCTGCCCTATCCTGCCCTGTTCCCTGCCCTATCCTGCCTGTGTTCAGAGCAGCACCCATGGGAGAGGCAGGTGGAGACATCCCATCTACTTGGGTTGGGGACATTCCACCTGTCCAGTGTAAGACTGACAGCTGGGAGCACCTGGGGGATTTTCAGGACAACTCAATCCTTGCTTGGGCAGGAGTCCCCAAATTGCAAGCTTGGATTTAAGACTTTAGTGCCTGCAGAGTGCTGAAGCACTATTTTGGTACCCAAAGCCGTTTTGAACATATGTCTGCTCAATTACATTGCTGAAATGTAGTGAAAATCAAACACGCTTTTTTTCAAATGATATCCGGTTCTATTCACACATTTTTTTCCCCTTTAAATTCTGCATTGAATGCAGAATTGGATCTGTTGCTGGCAATTTCTCTTTCCTGGTTAAATTAAAAAATCTCTGTTGAACTGCACAGTTGCTGACTACGTCCATACGAGCAACTTCCATTCAAATTTCCTAGATGGAGAAGACTTGTAGCCTGCTTTGCTGCACTAAGAGGAGATGAATATGAATTGAAAGGACTATATTTAATAGCAGTTTCCTTTTTTTTGCCTACAAGGATTTTTCTTCTTGTATATAACCAAATTTCCCCACAAGATTGACATTTCAGGAAAGGGGCCGAGGCAGACAGGTGACTACAGATCAAATTGGATTTCAACAACCTTCCATTGTAAAGGTCAACCATCCACAGCAAGGTTTCAGCCAACGGTTCCTCGCTTGGTTTCCATCACAGGTGAAATACTGCACATGCCCAGGTACCCTTTACTCTTCTTTCATTCTTTCTTTTGTTCTTTGTTTAATTCTGTCTTCATTTCATTCTTTCTTTCTTTCTCTCTCTCTCTCTCTCTCTCTCTCTCTCTCTCTCTCTCTCTCTCTCTCTCTCTCTCTCTCTCTCTCTCTCTCTCTCTCTCTCTCTCTCTCTCTCTCTCTCTCTCTCTCTCTCTCTCTCTCTCTCTCTCTCTCTCTCTCTCTCTCTCTCTCTCTCTCTCTCTCTCTCTCTCTCTCTCTCTCTCTCTCTCTCTCTCTCTCTCTCTCTCTCTCTCTTTCTCTCTTTCTTCTCTCTCTTTCTTTTCTTTCTTTTCTTTCTGTAACCCCAACACAAAAGCAGGTAAGAAACACCCATTTTGGAGGGTGATATTGCTTGCTTTGAACTTTGATGAAGAAACTGGAGAAATAACTCCAGTAATTACCTTTTCCCCATGTTGGCCACTGGGTTGCCATGGACACTCTGATCTATCCAAAACATGGGCTGTGCTGTCGTGTTAGCAAGATGCCGAATAACCAATTGTGTGTTAGAAAGGTATAACCAGTAATTAACTGATATGTTTATAATTAAGTGGAGATGCCTCTGAAAAACAAAGCTTGGATCTGAACTCAAATTCTGACTTTTTCCGAAATTTGGGGGCAAGAGAGAGTGACAATTTGGGTTCAGTCCCATCTTTGTAATTAAGCAATGATTTTTGACAGGAGGGGAATCTCCAGCAGTTAATGACTGACTGCAGGAGTTGAGGGCCTGAGGCAAAGCTGAGGGCTTTTAATCCAGGTGGTCATTAACTGCCTGGGAATGCCTGACCCTGGGGTTAATTGTTTCTATTTTAAATCATGAAAATAATATACACATATACATACCCCACTTCCTTCTTTTCTGCTGTACACATGTATTACAAATATAAATATTCTGCTATGTTATGCACTGGAAAAGATGAAAGCTGATCTGTGGGATGTTTTTGTTGTATTTGCTAAGGAACTCAGTTATCCCAAATATTCTCTTTGCAACGCACTCTTTCCATTGAGAAATTTGTCCCACAGCCAGGCCAGAGAGAACAGACTGGGAAGGGCTCTGTTTCGTGATGTGCAAGGAACAGCTCAGTGGGGTTTTCATAGGTATCTGGGATGCTTCACAGTAGAGAAGTGTTCCCAAAACCATGTGGATAGTCTGCTTTTACAATGGTACCAGCTGATTTAATGAAAGGTCTCTCTGCAATTCTATACATCTAGAGAGATAGGAACAAAGCCACTTTTAACAACTGTTGTGCACCTTTAAATATCTGATCTTTTTTTGGCTTTTAGTGCTCAGCACAGTGCAGGATCAGGCCCTTAGAAACTACCACAGTCTCCAGAAAAACAACAATTAATTTTCAATGTTAACTCCTCTTTAGTTAAAGAAAGCAGTTGGGAATTTGATGCAGCCCATAAGCAAAGGGAAAGCCAGAAATGCCGAGTAGGTGACATGCAACACAGGGTTCAGTGGATAATTCATTTGAACCAGAAAGAATTACACTTGGGTTCATTTAGATGTATTTTCTTCCCCAAATCCTCCTCTCTCCCTTGCTTTTCTTGTTTTTAAAGAGACATATGTCATCATCGCCAGTTCAGTTTCCTGTGTTTAACCCTTGCTATATCTAGCCTGATTACTCCTAATAAAGCTTGACAGTTGGAGGGTTAATCCAGCCCTTGGTCTCATGGTTTCTTCTCAGGAAACAATCTGTCCCTGAGAGCTTTTTGGCCTGTTGCAAGGTTATATCCCCCAGGGGTGCCATCAGCGCCAGCCAGGGCTCCTTTCCCATTGTCTGCCAAATGGCCACCAATTAAGTCAACTGTTCCCCAATTAGAATTTTGAGGAATTTATCTTGTTCCTCCTGTGTTCAAACTCCCAAGCAGGGGCAGCTCTTGGAGTCGGTTACAAGGGCTTTTTTTTTTTTTTTTTCCCCTGTCGCTTTTTTCCCTCCCTTCCAGAGTGAGAAGGTAGTGGGGGAATTAAATAAATAAATATCAGCTCTTTCCTGTAATTGGATACTCCTGGGTTTTTCCTGTTGCCCATTCACACAACCTAATCCTGGGGTATGTGATGAGAACTTGGTAGTATTTAAGGGAGGGTATTTTTTTATTGTTCCATTCACCTGAACTAGTGAAGATGATTTTTTTTTAATTGATGCTGCACTTACTAAAATGTTTCTTGTGACATCAGCTATAAATATTATGAGATTTCCCGAGTTAAAGGAAGAAAACAGTAATTTTATTTCAAACGGCGTAATAGCCAAATATGCATTATTATTATTATTTTCCACAGGAATTGCTTAACTGATTGTTTACGTCTTTTTATTGGGGAATTAAATTCTGTGCTCTGTGTCACCTTTAATATGGGAAATGTGAAGTCTGGCAAAGTTATCAGGATAATATACCTTAAACCAGATATACAAAGATCAGATCAATCCATTTTAGGCAAATAGGACCTTTGGCTTTCTTCCTGAGAGAATATGTGAAGGTCTTCTTCAGCAAACTCTATCTTTACTGAAGGCCCTGACCATGAAGGAGCAGGAGACTTCATCTCAAGGCACATGGGCAGACTGCACAGGCTCAAACAAGATTACACCATCTCCTGAGCAATCCCCCATCTGAGTTCTCCAAGTCAAATCCATTTTTAAAAAACTGTTAAGAAAATGGAAAGAATTGCAAAGGGTGACTAGGAATGGAAGCATCACTTCTCAGAAGCTGGTGCACAATGCAAATTTTTCCTTTCTGGCTTTGTTATGTGTGGATCTCCACTTTTGGAGTTTGAGTTTACGGCTGGTGTTTGAATCAATCCAGGATCCCAGAGAAAATTTTGGGATTAATCATGAAAACCTAAAAGCGTTCATTTTGAAGTTATATCAGTGAAATCCCTTTGAAACATACTCACACATCAATCAAGTTCTCTGAAACATCATTCTGAGTCTTCAAACATTTTACCCAACTCTTATGTACTTTTCTGCTGATCTTTTTCTGTACTTAGTTCCGTAGTTTTTGATTTCTTCTCAGGGTTGCATTAAGTGATGTGACTAAAAATGTAACCAACATCTGTGTATGTTGTCTTCCCTTTTATTTTTTTTTCCAGAGAGAGAAATGCATGCAGTCAAATGTTTTGTTTGGGATTTCTTAGGGAAGATTTTAAGCTCTCATTTTCACATATTTCCTTCTTATTACTGCAAATAAGGCCAATTCACTCAACTCACATCTGCTTCTAAGTGTCACCAATTTCCTACAAGTTCAAAAACATGAGGTAAGATGAAGATAAAGACCATATATAAAATTTAGCTGTCAATCCAGCTTTCTCTGGGGCTTATGTATGATTTTATCTAAGTGGTATGTTTGGCCATGCAAGTTTGGTTTCACTCACTACAAAAAGTGTCAGGTTGGATCCTACATGTCAGAAATTACAGAATTTATTCTAGATTCATGTGAGTCAGACCTTTAGCATTCTTCTTAAGTTCTCTAGTCTTTTCCTATTTAAATAAAGGAAAACTGTAGCATGTATGGAAAGCTGAGACCCACAAAGCTTTCCAAAGTATTAGAGATATAATTTTTTTTTCAAGATGCACTGCTATTCCAGGAAGAAGAAGTGAGCACATATCCCAAACATAGTATAACTGTAGAAAACAGAAATATATCCCCTTGCTTCCCTAGGGGCTGGGAGGTGGAGGAAGTTAGTGAAAAAATATAGTGCAGTAATAATATCAAAAGAACAGGACAGCAAATTATAGCAGTCTCTGGTCAGATTTAATTGGGTTTTCCTCAATACAGTGAAGAGTGGTTGAGGAAATTCTTCACTTGCCATAAAGCTCCCAGCAGTCCCCCCAGACTGCACTCAGCTCCAGTCCCGTGGAAGCGAGTACATAATCTTTACCCACACATCAATACCCAGCTCCCACATCAACCAGAAGGAAGCATGCACCATTAAAGAGGTTAATTCCCGTGTGTTAAAATAGACTGTATTTATTGAAGAAATGCATGTAAGCATTTTAATAGAAAATTTCAAACCCATTGGGCCTGATTCTCCTCACATTGGTTTTAAATCAGTGTCATTCAGTTTGTTTAATCCTGCATTTTTCCTAATGTTAGTAAAAGGATGATGCAGGTCTTTCTCCCCTTGTTCTTTATGTAAATTAATGGTTATGATAAAACTTGTCTTGTAAACCAGGCTTCTCAAGCTCAGTGAAACTCCCCAAATAGGCAAAATTCAAGCACGTCTTCCCTGTTCAGCTTGTGAATCATTAGCATCCTTGCAACGGCTCCTTGCACAATTTGTGTTTGACTGTGCAAACAGCACGTGGCTGTTTTGGCCAGTTATGCAATCCTCAGGTGGAAAAGCAGTACTTTTTTTTTTTTTTGCAGCTTCAAGTTTTATTCTCCTGTAGCGATGCTTGGGGCAAGATCTTTGGCGTTTTCCAACTCTACCCTAAAGAAAAATAGAGAGAGCGTGGAGAGAGGCAGGGGACCGAACACACAGACATGGTAAGTGCACAGAACTGCAAATGCATCCCAATGCACTTGCTGCTTTACATGTACGTAAAATAATCCAGCATTAGGAAATTCTGTTAATACTCTAGCTATGTTAGGACAAGTGAAGGTCCCGAGTTTTATTTTTTTTCTTCATTTGTGTGTTGTTTTATTTCTTCTCCTTCTCCCCTTCCCCCCCTCACTTTGGAAAATGGTTACCTATGATCCTTCCAATAAATACAGGAATTTCCTGATGCTAGCCTGTGTAGGATTCCGCTATGTGCCAAATAACCACTGTCAATTACATCCTTCAGGAGAGAACGATAATTTCTTTATCAGTGTGCGTCCCTTAGATAAGAGGTTCCCGAAGTCATGTTCATGGGACATGATGATGGGAAACTAATACAGGAGTCTGCCCAGTTCTGGAGTATTAAGACTTTTGTTTCTTGGGAAAAAATGTCTTCCCTTAGGAGGAAACCCAACAAAGCATTCACCTTGAAGCAGTTGGCCATCAGGACTGGGTGGCTGTGGAGCTCTGCGCTGCACTGGGATGATGCTCAGCGCAGGGAAGAAAGGCTGCAATAGCTGCAGCATCAGCAATGAGCTGGTTGTGCAGAGAAGGGCTCCAAATAAAAAGAGCCTTTGTGGCCCCCATACAAAGGCCTCCTGGTTGCTCTTTAAGAGCTCTGCCTGGGTGTGCGTTTGCCCAGCTGGCTGCATCACTGCCTCCTTGGCACAGCATTAATGTGTGTGGGGGCTGCGGAGATGCTCTCAGCAACTTAAACACAGATGTTTGCAAGTGAAGCAGCGCAGTGTACAGTGGTGACACAGCTCTGCTGCGATAAATAATTTAGCAGGCCCAAAGAGGGCTTTCTCAGACCTGTGAACATCATTAACTTTGACAAACAGAAAATTGTTCCCTTGCCAACAGCTTAAGTGGATTCTAAAAAAGTGATTTATTTTGTTGCAGATAGTAACAGTCCCAAAGCATTATATTTATACATATATATATAAAAATTAAAAAGTCATGATTTGGTTCAATTGCTGTGAGAAGCAAACAGCCTCCTAAATACTTTGGCAAAAAGAAAGTCTGGCTTTTAATGCTGAGTGACAGACTTGTTGTGGTCAAGGGCTGGGCTTTGCACATCAGCAGTGACTTTGGATTCTGTGGGGAAGGGGCCAAAGTCCCCTTTGGGTGGGTGTGGGACCTGTGGCTGTGAGAGGTGTGGGGTGACCCTGGTCTCAGGACACCTCCTCCTGGCCACGGGAAGAAGTGGTGTTTGTGGCATCTTCCTACAGTCAGATGTTCCTGCCAATCTGATAAGGCAACAGGTGCCCGATGTATGCCTGGTGTGTTCGGTAATTCATGTAAACAAAAGGAAATGGAGAGTCTGAAATGATGGGATGAAGAAAACTCAAAACCATGTCTGCAATTTCCTATGTTGTTTGTTACCTCAGTTGTCCCTAGAACTTCAACACCTTCAATGCTGAATTTACTTTTTTCTTTATTTCGCTATTCTATTTTCCTATTTACTCGCTCTGAGGATGCAAAATGTTCAACACCCTCCACTTTCACCACGCCACACACATAAGGAAGCTAGTGGGTGATCTTTCTTATAAACTAATTTTTAATTTTTTCTTGAAAGAGGAAAACAGAAAAACAATTCCCCCTTAGCCCCAAAGGATTTAAGTAGTCTCAGAAACCCATGGAGCTGAATGGGCGCTTATATAATGGGGGTATTTATCCCTTCCGTTAGATTCTGAGCATTTCAAACTCTCTGTACAGATCCTAAAGCAATATGGTCCATAGTCACTTGTCCTTTCACCACTGTAATAGCAAGCATGAAAAAATAAACAAATGACAATTTCAGTTTTCTTTCCCGTTCGTCCATTTAAAATGTATTGAAAGAGCCTGGCTTTCCACTGATGTTAGGTAACCTGATAAGAAACTTGATATAATGCAATTGCTACTAAAGCACTATCACTTTGTGATATTGGGTTTATAAGGAAATGCGGGAATGTGCACTTCATTCATGTTAATTTGAGTGGATGTTTTGATTGGATTATGTAAGTATATTTGTGTTTGTGTGTGCATGTGTGTGTGTGCATATATGTCATGATTTGTCAAAAGAGGTCACTCCATAGAAGTGAGTTTGAACTTAATTTTACTTTCTTTGCAAAAGTTCAAAGGCTAAATTCAGTTTAACCTTGGCTCAGTGGAGATTTTTCTTCTGATTTTTCAGTCTGATATGAAAATTGCTTGTGAAATAAAGACAAACATAGGTTTGCCTGAGAAGGCATTAATAATCCGATCCTTACATGTTTGTATAGAAGGCAGGTACAATCCAGTGTTGATTGCTTCTTAGCTTCTCTTTGCTCTCACAGAAAATCCTGGGAGATAATAGCAGGTCATCACAACCAGGCACTGGAGCATTATGCACCCACAAACAAACGCTGACAACTCTGAAATGCATAGCTAGCGATGGTTCATATGTGTGGGACAGAGATATCCAGATTTGCAAGAGGATTCATCATTGCAATAAATCACTTTTGGCATTTTACAATACCTATTTGACTATTTTCCCAAACAAAATATTTAAAGTATATATTACATTACATTTTTTAAATTTGTTTTAAAAAGGCCTTTTACAGGGAGCCTAAAAGATTAGTTTATGAGATAAATTTACTAGTGAGGTTTCCAATCTAAATAAATATGAATTCCATCAGAATAAAGAATTTGGGATAGGTTCAAACAAATACTGTAAAGTTTTGAGAAATGCCAAATTCTTTCGAGATCGGTGTGTGTGTGTGCTTTGTGCCCATATAGTCAACAATCTCGTAGCAATATGGTATGCCAGTTATTAATTCTGCTCATTGCAGATGGCTTCATTATGTGTATTTAATTTCAGTACTTAAGCAAACATACAACAGCAAGGCTTATAAACTGCTTTAGGATATGACGGTTGTGTATAGTCAAGTGAAATGGCAACAAAACGGAAACAACTGATACTGTTTGGGCTGGAGGTAAATCTATATTGATGGGATTAGGCCATTCAGAAACATCCCTTGGCTTGAATAGCCCTAAAACCACTGATCGCTTTGTTTGCGGTGTCGAGAAGGTACTGATCACTAGAGCCGTAATTTGCCGCAGCAGTTAAGTGCTCCAATTCCTCAGCGCAATAATTGCCACATGTTGAGTGTGCAGATGTCTAAACACGTGGGAGCACTTCCCTTTCCTAAAGACAAATGAAGATTTTCATTTTGTTTTGTAAACGTGTCAGGATTTATCACTTAGTCATGTGTCATGCATTAGGGTGTTTATACAATACAGCTTTCCACACCCTGGTTCTGGACTTCTATGATTTCAACAACAAGGCCGTGGAGGAACGGAGGTTTGCCAAACCATCCCCTTTTAACCCAAATCTTTGGCTGGACTAAAGAGAAGCATGAGCCAAGTGTGCCTGGTAAATGGTAAGTGGAATTATTTCCAAGAGTGAGACAAGTAGGATTCACCCGTATACTCAAAGATTGATTTTTAAAACAGATATCAGCAGTAAGACAAGCAAACCTCAAAAAAAAAAAAAAAAGGAAGAAGATAAAAGTAAAATTGAAATCATGATGTCCACCAGCAATAATTATGTATGTCTTTCCTTATTACATAGGCACAATACTGAATGTCACCTGTAGCCTATCTTCAGCCTCCATGTCCTGCCCAAGCATGAAGGAACTGATTCTAACTTCCCGTTTTGTGTAGATAGCTACCTTTAAAACAATGTGTTTTGAAGTTTGAATATGTACCATATTATTAGGATGACTGATTGTAACAGTATTTCTGAAATAACAGTTCCATAGTGGAAACAGGAATGGGCAGAAGCTTGGAGGTTGGGCTGGCTCCAAGCCCAAGGTTGGTGTCATATCAGTTTGGAGCCCCAGGCTGATGCCGATGCTGCAGGTATGGAGCTGTGCCCATTGGGACTGAAATACAGACCTGGACATTCGTATATGGTGATGTGAGAGTATTTGGGGTCCAGTGGTTAGTCCGGCTCTCAGAAATACTTTATGGACAAAGCCTGGATTAGCTGCTAAATGTCAAAATAGCTGACGGATATCTCTAATGAGCTTTTGTCTTCTTTTTGATAAAATGATAATGTTAAAAATGATAAAAATGATAAAAAAGTGCTGAAGAAGGAAAGCATCGCCGCCAATCTGTTACCCTTTTGTAGGTTGATAGTCTTTTTTTTTTTGTGGGTTTTTGTTTTGTTTTGTTTTGTTTGCAGAAGTGGGAAAAAAAACCCACAGTTATTTATCTGTTACCAGACAAAGACTGTAAAGAAATCCAAGAAGCATCCCAGCACAAAAGCCTGAACTTTTTGACCTCTCAGGCCTCAGGCCTGGACAATTGGCCGAGCTGGGCTTTTTCCTGAGAACTGCCCGAGGGCAGAGGCTGAGAAAAGATGCACATTGTTCCTCAGCAGCCATTAAATGCAAGGGCTGAAAGGCAAAGGATCTCACCAGGTTAGAGCAGTGCTGAGAATGCAGCCTGACACTCATTTTCAAGGTAATGTAATAAAGAGAAAAAGTGAGTTGTAGAGATCTTAATTCTTTAAAATTTAAAAGCTAATTTTGTGTCTTTTAGTCAATTTCCTATGCAGGAAGGAAGAATTTATTAACTGACTTCTGATGTTAAATGGAGTGCTAATGGGCAAGTACAACAATTCAACAGGTGCCAAGGAGAAATATAGAGACATTATATCAATATTAATCTTAGAGCCTTGCAAACGCATTGGTAGGGGGTATTATTAGGCGTGTTCTGATGGGAACACCCACAAAGTGAAAAGGTGTTGGGGATTTCTGTTTAAAGTGATCAACCAACTTGGCTTCCAAGGTGTTTCCATGGCAGATTATGAGTGTTGTACCATCAGAAGTTACTGTTTGCAGACAGAGCTGCAGGATCTTCCCAAGCTGGGAATTCCTCCTGAAGGCTGTGGCAATGCTGGAGAGCAGAAATATTTCCAGCATCAAACACTGCTGGAAACCTGAACACCCGTTATTAGTCTGGATAGCAGTCAAAAGAATAGTTGATCCTGCTAAAAATCCATGCAACCGCTATTTTACAGACTAATCTTCTGCCAGTAAACAAATGCTAACTCTAATGTACTTCTGATTTTGACCCCTGGGTTGAAAATTTTCTGTATAAACACCAGCTGATGAACAGGTCACTTTGTTTGCAAGACAAGACTCTCAGCGCCGCACCCCACGCAGCAGGTCCCTGAGCCAGATAAAAGACTTCAAAATGCCCAGCCATAATTTTCAGTGAACAATTTTTTCTTTCATTGTTCCAAGCTGTCAGATTATTAGTGGGAAAGGATTAGCGGGAAAGGGGAAAGTGTTTTTGTCTAACATCTTTTTCAGGGAAAAGAAATCCATTTTGATGTTCTCAGATGGCTAAGTTTTGCATTTCAGGGGTTTGAAAATGTCAAGATGTAAGCTAAGTTTAATTTTAAAAATGACAAATCAAAATCAAATATTTTCATGTTTGACAGTATGATTGTTGTTCCCCCCCCCGCCCCATCCATGTATATTCTCTGATAGAAATGGGGTTTTTTTTGTTTGTTTTTGTTTTTTTCCCAGACTAACAACTTTTCATTCCATATCAAAACTAAATTAAAAAGAAGGCACAGAAACGTTCCTGGAGTTGGAAAGCTATTTCTCTGTGGCTCTGCTTGTCTTCATTAATGCATTAAAAATAACAAATACTAGTGAGAGCTGCCAAAAATTAAATGATACAAAAATTTCCAAGGAAAAAAGAGAAATTCTCAGTTAACTGGAAACCTATTTGCCAGGGTTCTGGCTCCTGTGAGATTTACCATCAGCCATCTTTTCTGTCTGGCCCTGTTTGTTTCTGTTGGATTTTAAGCAGCAGAAATGAGTGTGCATCACAAATTGCATAGAGGTAATTATGCCCTCCCCAGTATGGCATCAATAGATGAGGTGATGCCATAGTTTCAAATCCCTTTTTCAAAGGAAGTTTTTGCTTGCTCCTACATTGGGAACATCTGAGCCTGCTGTGTGTAGTCACAGAATAAATTCCCCAGCTCCAACCCTTGGTGCTAGGCTTAGCTGTAGCTACTGCAGAGATTTCACCTTCCTCCAAAGGCTGCCCCAGCCCTGCCCGAGAGGATGCTCTCAGCATCAGCAATAAATGGGTTTTGGCGAGCTCGTCACTTTCCAGAGGAGCAGCAACTCTCTGCTCAGCTGCGGTCGGGAGGATGTTGCACAACCCGACTGCATCATGTTCTCACTGCAATGTCCCTTTGTGAGCAGTGTCGCAAACAGCATCTTATTCATTTCAGTGGCATGCTGCAGAGGAGAAACATCACACGGTAATTCTGCATGGCAGTGTCCAGAAAAGGAAATACAAACTACGCAATGCAAATGACTCGGGCTCTGGGACTGCTTGACACTGCATTTTTTATGTGTGTGTGAAAATGCTAACAGGCTTTATCTCACATGAAGAATTAGCTTCCTGTCCTACTGGTAATAGTAAACATAACGATAATCACAATAAAATGCCCCCAAATCAAATTAATATGTTTTGGGTTCCCGTGTCATCTAAGCTTTCCCTCCATCCCCATAGCTCGGTAAATTAAAAATAGCCCCAAAGAATTCAACTTAGTTTTATATTTGTGAAAATATGCTGAGTGAGTCAGGCGGCATCTCCCCTTGTGAGTCCCAGATGTGAACTCAAATGGCCAAGACAACAAATACCCCCAGAATCAGGGGATACCAGTGCTGGGGTGTGTGAGAGAGAAGGAGATCTGAACGTGTAATGCTGTTGTTTAGCAAAACTTCACGTACAAAATATAATGATTGCATGTTCTGTAGCTGTTCAATAATTTTTTATTCAGATATAAATATTTAAGATACTGAAAAGCTGCTTTCTCTACTCCCTTAAAAATTCCAAACTGTACAACCGGTTCCCATAAATGACTAATCTTATTTTAAATGAAGCTAATTTTTGGCTAGGTCTCGAGAAGAAAAAAATATTGGATCCACAACAAAATCCATATTTTCCCCTTACTCTGTATCTCAAAAATGCATCCAGACTAACAGCTTGCTTCCAGATGATATTGGATGCTCCTTTAAGTTCCCAAAATAAGGGTTTTTGAAGCTGGTTGTGTGACACAGGAACCGGGCACGAGTTCTAGGTTTTGACACCTTCTGCTTTGTAAGGCACAGGCTGAGGTGCCTGCACAAGCTGCTGAAGCAAAAAAGAAAGAAAGAAAAAAAGATGATTTGCAAAATCTGGACTTGGGATTTTAAGGGGAAGAGCACAGTTCTTCCCCCCTATGGCGGGTGGATTTATTGGGTGTCACGATGACACAATGTGTCTATTCGGAGCTGAAGAAAGCCCCCTACTTAACCTTCATCTTTTTGTGTGTGCACGTACCAGAAGGCACCACACTGTTGCTGGAAAGCAAATAATTAGTGACATGTTCTGTAACACCATTGCTATTTAAAGCTAAATCAGTGGGTTAATGCTTCTCGAAATGTGACATCCATGAGGGATTCTCACTCCAGCACTGTTAGTCACTTGGTGGTCTCCAGAGTGACAGAATCAATGCCTGGAGTTTTAAAAGTCTTGGTTGCGAGAGGAAACAAGTGATTATTGGTGAAATTACACGGGGAAGGAGGGAACATCCACAGAGCAAGATCCTTCAGGGCTTGACTCCTTCTCCCCAAAGAACCCCATGGGGGATGCAGGCCACAATTGTCATTATTTCAAGTGAGTGAGTGGGGGGAGCTTTCTGCAGAGGGAATTAAATAAATAAGTAAATACACCAGCATGGGCGGAGGAATGGGTCAAAGCCTTTCTTACCCATGGTGATTTCCCTCTGCAGCCCCACTCCTGCGGGCTGGTGAGGAGGGAGGCTCTTGAGGCTGACTGCTGGGCTGTAAAATCCCTCAGTGCAGAGCCCAGGGCTCCCATACTGCGCTGAGCACTCTAACAGGCTCTAAAGAATGAACCCTGAGAATTTATAATTACAAACTGGTGATACAGGGAGACAGACTTGGGAGCTGATTTTTCTCAAAGAACTGAAGCAAAGCCATTCTCCATTAGGGCAAATGGCCTGAACAAAACTCTTTGCATGGGTGAGAATAAAATCCAAAAGCATTAGGAAAGGAGAGAAAAAAAAAGAAGAAATAAAACAGTCAAATCACATTTTACTTCTTCTTGCCTAGGAGATTGACACAGTAGCTTTTTTCCCCTCTTTTCCATTTTCCATTAAGCTGGTTCTTTAAAACACATCTGAACTTTTCCCATCCTGACGATTCCCACGGACAATTGGCAGAGAATCTAGGACAACTTGCAATACTGGGATTTTTTCCAGGCATGAGTAACTTGTTAAAAAGCCACTATTTCCCTAATACTAACAGTAAACAGAGTTCACATCCACATGAAATCCTCTGTGACCCATCGGGGAAAGTTTTTTGTATATTTATATAGAGAGATATATGAAATCATTTAATTCCTTTATCCATCAAGCACTTGGAACTCAGCATGTCCGTTTATATTTCACTTAAAAAAATAAATATACACATGCATGCCAGGCTAGATTTAAAGGTATCCTTTTCCTCTAGCTGACAGCTCCATGCATGTAGTTTTATAGGGAAAAGCTTTGAAAAGAGCAGTATTTAAAAAAAGGTTACTGAGCCATGTTTTACGTCATGTTGATGAAATATAGCTCTGTCACACCTGCTGTTTCTGCTACTTTGGGTCGTGGACAAATGTGTTGAGTAGTTACTTCCCAAATTTCTGAGTATTTAGAAGCTTGTGATGTTAGCCAAGTAGAAATTTCAGGCAAGCATCCACTGTGTAGATGTATATATGAAAAATGATTTCCAAATATCCACAAGTGATCACTGCTTTTTTGGACCTATTGATGACAACAGTTACCTAACTAAGCTGTATCTATTTTAGAGTAGGAAGGCCAAATAATGATAACTTTTAAAGTCCTGCACACAATGCATTCCACCACAGACATGGGTTCAGACCAGGTTGCTCAAAAAAGTGGACTAGTATTAAGAACAGCAGGAAGCCCTTGTAAAAGGCAGGGATGAAAATATGTGAGAAGGGAGGTAAAATGTGAAACGTGTGCTGAAATGTGTTCTGCACTGCCTCAGTTTCTCCATGGAAAACAAAACAAAAACAAACACAGAATGAGTAAAATATTTTGGAAAACACTTTGAAATTTATTTTATCCTAACTGTAATGGTGTAATCTTAAATCATATGGCTAGGGTTAGGTGATGTGTACACTTTTCCATGTTTCTGACTTTATCTCATCCAAAAAGAGTGTGAAAAGACACAGCTATGATTTCTTTCCAGAAGGTATTTCCCAAAAACATTGGTATTTGGAGGAACCAAAAGAAAATACCATGGCTTGGGACCACCTCTCTCTTGCAAGGCTTTGTCAACTTCACACTCCCTGTGAGTAAAATAAGGGGCATGTGCCCAGTATTTTACACGTGGACCTGATCTCAGCTCTTTGGTCTGTCTACAAAACATCATTCTCATTAACAAAAGCCATGATCAAGACACATCCATTAGGATAGATTTCCTCAGTGGGCTTTCTTCCCTTCCCCTTCGCCTTCCCCTTCACCTGCCCCTGCCCCTGCCCCTGCCCCTGCCCCCTTCCCTTG